>CM019711.1:19432481-19567481 GCA_009760885.1 Achatina immaculata
AGGCCTAGCCTGGCTAACAGGGCAGGGATCGCCATAGTTACCATGGTGGTGGAGTCTGCTAAAGAAGCATTGCACACTGCCTGCTTTTTAGCTGTACTCCGGGACTGAAAAAAGAGCCGCCATAACCCGCTCCCACGCCGATACCATGGTGTACCTCAACATCTTCACACCATCGGCTGCATAGAACACCAGCTCGCAGTTACAGGGAGATAACACAACACAAGACAGTGCAAGATAAGATAAGACAAGATAAGATAAGACAGTCAAGACAGGACAACGCAATATAAGATAAGACAAGATAAGACAATACATACAAGACAAGATAACAACACAAGATAAGACAAGACAGACAAGACAAGACAACAACACAAGATAAGACAAGACAGACAAGACAAGACGACAACACAAGATAAGACAAGACAGACAAGACAAGACAACAACACAAGATAAGACAAGACAGACAAGACAAGACGACAACACAAGATAAGACAAGACAGACAAGACAAGACAACAACACAAGATAAGACAAGACAGACAAGACAAGACAACAACACAAGATAAGACAAGACAGACAAGCCAAGACAACAACACAAGATAAGACAAGACAGACAAGGCAAGACAACAACACAAGATAAGACATGATCTCAGAACTTTGTGAAGACGCGATGAAACTAAGACAAAGGCAATGTTTGGTCGTTGATGATTAGAAAATTGAAAATTGTGTTGATGTATTATTAATGCAAGATGGTATATCCAGATGTACGAATGATAAGTGTGATTGTTTTCCGTTTTAAAACGTTTGTGATAATTGCCAGAAGTTTGAAAACCGGTCATTAAATGATGCATGTAACTTAAGATCGGGATTGCTCCTAAAATAATATGCTCCCCCCCCCCCCAAATCCTTTTTTTTTTTTGTTGCTTGTCTGTGACTCACCAAAGTTCAAGGCCGTATAACAAGTCTTTGAGAAGATGCACTTTTTTCATTTATTTGTAACTCACTTTTAATCGTTTAGCATTTATTTGCAGACCGCTCATCATCATCATCATCATCATCATCATGTGCCACGCGTGAAGGTCTTGGCGACCGTGTCTCTCCACAGTTTTCTAATCTTTCATGTTACTCATCAGTTCTGCTGTTGTGCCTCTCCCACGCCATTTTGTCCAGCCATCTAAGACACCCTCTCTTGGTCTACCTCTCCCTTTCCTGCCTCCAATTTTCCCTGCTGTCACGAATCTTTCAATCCGTCCTCTTCTCATTATATAGCCAGTAAACCTTGACTGCCTACCCCCGTAGTGTGTTTATTAAGGTTCGTTTCTCATTGGCTTTCCTTGGGCATTCTTTGTTTGTTATTTTGGCCGTCCATGGTATTCTTAATACTCTTCGTAGGAACCATATTTCAGTTACATTTAATGCCCTTGTTTTTGTTTTTGTGTTGTGTAGATGGCAGTAGACTGCTACGTTCATTATAATACACCTGGCCCAACTTTTGGCACATAAGCGTGTCTTGAAGGTGTTAATAAATAGCAGTTTAGGATTTTGTCGAGTCTGCATCTGCTCGCATCTTTCCTACACTTCTTCGAAAGTTTGCGGGCTGCTGAGCCATCTCTACCCACACGAGATCTCACTCACAGACGAACGCCCCTGCAGGGGCGGGGTACAGACACCGGAACACGTTCTCCAGGAGCGTCCAGATCTTCTTACAGGTCTACGAAACCAGGCAAGACCACAGGGCTCGGACCTAAGCTGGAAGCTGTGGGGGATGCTGGGAGGAAATGGAGAAGACTGTTGGGGATGCTGGGAGGAAATGGAGAAGACTGTGGGGGATGCTGGGAGGAAATGGAGAAGACTGTGGGGGATGCTGGGAGGACCTGGACAAGACCATGGGGTCTGCTGTGAGGAGCTGGAGAAGACTGTGGGGGATGCTAGGAGGACCTGGAGAAGACCATGGGGACTGCTGTGAGGAGCTGGAGAAGACTGTGGGGGATGCTGGGAGGACCTGGAGAAGACCATGGGGACTGCTGTGAGGAGCTGGAGAAGACTGTGGGGGATGCTGGGAGGATCTGGAGAAGACTGTGGGGGGATGCTGGGAGGACCTGGAGAAGACCATGGGGACTGCTGGGAGGACGTGGAGAAGACTGTGGGGGGATGCTGGGAGGACCTGGAGAAGACCATGGGGTCTGCTGGGAGGACGTGGTGAAGACCGTTGGGTCTGCTGGGAGGACGTGGAGAAGACTGTGGGGGATGCTGAGAGGACCTGGAGAAGACCGTGGACTTCATCCTGGCGACCGGTCTTCTGATTTAACATGACCAATAACGCCGAAGAAGAAGAAGAAGGAAGAAGAAGAAGAAAAAGAAGAAGAAGGAAGAAGAAGAAGAAGAAGAAGAAAAAGAAGAAGGAAGAAGAAAAAGAAGAAGAAGAAGAAGAAGGAGAAGGAGGAGGAGACGAAGAAGAAGAAGAAGAAGTGGAAATTACAACGATCACTGCCAGGTTTTTTTGGTTTGTTTTTTTTTGACACAGTCTGCTTCTCAAAACCATTTGAATGAAGGGAGTTGGCATCTTTACCGGAAGCGATTCTTCTTGAGCCCCCAACGCAACCTCTTCTGTCCCCATGGAACCCTGAGAATTTTTGCTCCCCTTGTATTGTCTCCGGGGAATTCCTGCATTAAAATTACCACCGCTCATTTTTCACTTCATGTGTCCTTCCCCCCCCCCCCTCCCCAACTCGTCCCAGCTATATAATTACCCCCCCCCCCCGCCACTCCCCCCAGGCACCTTAAAACATACCATTTCTAATAAAGTCACTAATGCAAGCAGAGGAAAATAATGCTTGCGTCTTTCAGTTTATGCAGTGGAAGACGTTACTGAAAAGGAGAATACTAAACGTATAGTATACAAAAATGTTACCAGGGTACAAAAAATGTTAATCAGGTACAAAAATATTAACCAGGTCTAGCTTGCACGTATAAGAGCAGGCTTTCTTGTTTCCTACTGTAGAACTAAAAACGACTTTTTATCCAGCCTGTCTTAGACCAAAAAACCATTTATCTAAGAGCTAGGGCTCCGGGAGGAGTGTTTACAAGGAACTTATTGTTTTAGCCATGATCTCTTGGCCAAACCCTTGCAGGTCCGTCGCAGAACCCCAGAGTTGAGAAACCCTGGTGTATACAATTCTCATCAAAAACTTACGAATAGGTTTTGCGGTTTAAGTATACGGCGGCCTGGTTAGCCGAGTGGTTAGGTTTACTAATCCAGTGGTACCGGGTTCAGTCCTAGCAGTGGGATTTTTTCTGGTACACACCAAACAAGGCCCCTGGGTTCACCCAGCCTCTAAAACTGGGTACCAGAGATATCTGGGGAGGTAAAGCAGCCAGGCGTGATACTGACCACATCACACTTTCATGTGCCGAAGGTCTTGGAAAATACGGGCCTAACACTGTATCACCACTATGCCTTAATAGTAAAGAGTTTTACCTTTTTTTACATATAAAATATATACAGTAATCATAAACATCCAGAAATACACTGCGGTAAACCTGTAGTAACAGATGTTCAGAGTAGATCTTCAACGGTTGGATATTTGTGCCACAAACGAGGACACTGCGAGCAGGACAGATCAGGCGGGACAAACTTGGAACCTAACAAAATCTCAGAAAGGTGTCAGTCTGTCAGGCAGTCATTTGCCTCCAAAAATAGCTCTCCTGTAGGCCTCTCGGTTATAAGCAAGATGGCATGCTGCTGATGCATCTACTTGCAGATTATCAACGATGTCTTGCAGCCATCTTCGCCTTGGTCTTTCTCTCTTTCTTTTCCCCATTATGTACCCTTCCAAGACGGTCTTCTCTAGATTATCATGACGTTTAATATGTCCAGAATATCTAAGTTTTCTCTGTTTAATCCTTATTATTAGCAAAACTTCTTCAATATTAACTTCTTGTAGTATGGATATATTTGTTCTCCTTTTTTTTTTGTCCATGATATTTGAAGAACTCTTCTGTAGCATTTACATTCAAAGGCATTTATGTGTTTCTCAGCTGTTTTGTTAAGTGTCCAAGTCTCACAGTCATATCTTGCGATGGGAAAGATGCATGCCCTTAAAAATCTTACTTTTGTAGTTCTGTCTGTTCCTCTCCACAGATTCTTTAGTTGTTTTACTTTTTGAAGAGCGATAGATGCCCTCCTTTTAATTTCTCTCATTGTTATCTCCATTATTAGGTAGCAATAATCCAAGATATTCAAAACTCTCCACCTCTTCCAATTTTTCCTCATTGATATATATATTTCAGCTCCTTTATTTGTTTTATCAGTTGTCATCAATTTAGTTTTCTTCGCATTAAGATAGAGGTTTTGCTCTTCACTATTCTTATGGACTGACATAATTAGTTTGTCCATTCCTTTTTGTGTTGTGGACAGTAATACTGTTTCATCAGTATATCTAATCTCTGGTATTTCATAACCTTCAATTGTTATGGCATCGTAATATTCTTTGTCTACAACTTCTCTAACATTCCTCATTATATTTTCAGTATACAATTTGAATAAATAAGGCGACAATATGCACCCCTGACGGACCCCTTGTTTTATGTCAAACCAAGTTGTTGTTTCACCATTTATTCTTACTGCTGCTTGTTGGTCTAGATACAGCAGTGATATTAATTGTATCAAATGTGTTGGAAATCCCATTTTCCCCTTTATTTCCCAGAAATGTGTACAACTCAAAATATTGTACAGAATATATTCAAGAGCAGCTTCTACTACAGTGTGAACTTCTCAGAGAAATAAGGACGAAGAAAACAAAATACTTTGGCCCATATCAAAAGACGTAACAACACATTGAAGACCATATTAGAAAGAAAAGTGGAAGGAATAAAGAGCAAGAGGAAGACAGAGATGTAGATGGGAAGATAACCTTCGAGAATGGACAAGGACACAGCCTGGTTGAATGCGCCATCAAGGCGAAGGAGCGAGGGAACTGGAGATTCAGTACCGCCAACCTCCGTCCTGACGATGATGATGAACAAACTGTTCCAAGTTGGTTATCATTAATATTTCCTTTCCCGTCTCTGTTACTGAAGGTAACAAGAAGACAGACCGTGAAAATCCCCTCAAGATGCCCTTCCTTTACACAAACAGAGACATCGCAGAGGTGTACCCCAGATTATTTGCTTTCTCTTTAGATCAGCCCAGGTCGGGCGAGGTCAAGCTCTCTCAATCCTCGACGATGTATCACACCTCCATTTTGCCATTCTCAGCTATTGCGGCCGCAATGCGCCAGCAGCCATGCATCCGAAGAATGCACACCCGAAGATTGCGTCGCAGCCGGGTACCCCTCCATGGACGGCTTATATCCCCCCCTCCCCCTAGTTAACTCTCGTCACGGACCACCTACTGTGTGCAGCACGAAGACTTGAAACCACAGACACAGATTTAGCCTTTTTTTTCCCCTTTAGATTTTATACAAACTATGTCTCTATTCATCTTCTTCCGCTTATATCTCTACTCTCTCTCTCTCTCTCTCTCTCTCTCTCTCTCTCTATGCATGAGAGAGAGAGAGAGAGTGTATCATATATTTAATAATGCACATAGTACTGAATGTTTGGATAAGAGGTTATATAGAAAAAAATAGCTCAGTTAATACAGGCATTAGTATTACAGTTTATATGTTTGTAACACTTCTTGCTACAGAAGAGTATTTCAAATATCATGGACACAAAAAAGAACAAATGTATCTATACTACAAGAACTTAATATTGAAGAAGGCTGGCTAGTAAAGAGGATTAAACAGAGAAAACTTAAATATTTTGGACACATTAAACGTCATGACAATCTAGAGAAAACCGCCTTGGAAGGGTACATAATGGGAAAACGAAAGAGAGAAAGACCAAGGCGAAGATGGCTGCAAGACATCGTTGGTGATCTGCAAATGGATGCATCAGCAGCAGGGCATCTTGCTCACAACCGAGAGGCCTACAGGAGAGCTGTTAGGGAGGCAAAGTTCCGCAAGGGACATGCAAATGAATGAACACTTCTGTAGTGGGGTACTGATGGTGAATTTCTGCTACAGAATGAGTACTGAGAGATGAAGGGTAGAATGTTAGACGAGTCTGGGGACCAGTTTTTTCACTCTTTGCTTGTTCTTTCTCTCTCTCTCTTCCCCCCCCCCCTCTCTCTCTCTCTCATTCCCTTTCTCATGCTCTTTCTCTCTTTCTCTCTCTCTCTCTCTCTTATATTCTCCTCTCACCATCTCGCTCTCAGGATCTCACTCTCCCTCACTCTCTCTCTCACTTTCTTCTCTCACTCTCTTCTCTCACTCTCACACTTTCTTCTCTCACTCTCTCTCACTTTCTTCTCTCACTCTCAGGCTCCCCCTCTCACTTTCTTCTCTCACTCACAGGCACTCCCCCACACTTTCTTCTCTCACTCTCCCTCTTTCTTCTCTCACTCTCTCTCTCACTTTCTTCTCTCTCACTTTCTTCTCTCACTCTCTCTCTCTCCTTTCTTCTCTCACTCTCTTCTCTCACTCTCAGGCATTCCCTAACACTTTCTTCTCTCTCACTCTCTCTCACTCTCTTCTCTCACTCTCTTCTTTCACTCTCTTCTCTCACTCTCTTCTCTCTCTCTCTCACTTTCTTCTCTCACTCTCAGGCTCTCCTTCTCACTTCTTCTCTCACTCTCAGGCACTCCCTCACACTTTCTTCTCTCACCCTCTCTTACTTTCTTCTCTCATTCCCTCACACTTTCTTCTCTCACTCTCTCTCACTTTCTTCTCTCACTCTCTTCTCTCATTCTCACAGTTTCTTCTCTCTCTCATTCTCATACTTTCTTCTCTGACTCTCTCTCACTTTCTTCTCTCACTCTCTCTCTCTCTCTCACTTTCTTCTCTCACTTTCTTCTCTCACTCTCTTCTCTCACTCTTACACTTTCTTCTCTCACTCTCTCTCACTTTTTTCTCTCACTCTCAGGCTCTCCCCCACACTTTCTTCTCTCACTCTCAGGCACTCCCTCACACTTTCTTCTCTCACTCTCTCTCACTTTCTTCTCCCACTCTCTTCTCTCACTCTCACACTTTCTTCTCTTATTATCTCTCTCACATTCTTCCCTCACCCACAGACTCTCTGTCAATTTCTCGTACACACACACATACTCTCTCTCTCTCTCTCACACACACACACTCATTTCCTAATTTCGTGTATGGCGAGGTTTATGTCACCTGAAAATAAAAACCAGAATAGTCAAGGATTCTCATATGAAATATTTGCTAGTGTCTCGAACATTTTCATGAACATTTTCAAGACTTCAAAAAGGCTTTTTGCCGAAATATTGGATTGCTGTGTGTTCTTCGTTTATATGTACTCATCTTTTTCTGCCACTCTGGTTCCTGCTCATCTTTCCCACATTTTCTTTTTGTTAAACTAAACCATACATCTCTTTCTATCTTTTTGTTAAACTAAACTATACATCTCTTTCTATCTTTTTGTTAAACTAAACTATACATCTCTTTCTAGCTTTTTGTTAAACTAAACCATGCATCTCTTTCTATCTTTTTGTTAAACTAAACTATACATCTCTTTCTATCTTTTTGTTAAACTAAACCGTACATCTCTTTCTATCTTTTTGTTAAACTAAACCATACATCTCTTTCTATCTTTTTGTTAAACTAACCCATACATCTCTTTCTATCTTTTTGTTAAACTAAACTATACATCTCTTTCTAGCTTTTTGTTAAACTAAACCATACATCTCTTTCTATCCTTTTTGTTAAACTAAACCATACATCTCTTTCTATCTTTTTGTTAAACTAAACCATGCATTTCTTTCTATCTTTTTTGTTAAAATAAACTATACATCTCTTTCTATCTTTTTGCTAAACTAAACCATACATCTCTTTCTATCTTTTTGTTAAAATAAACTATACATCTCTTTCTAGCTTTTTGTTAATCTAAACCATGCGTCTCTTTCTATCTTTTTGTTAAACTAAACCATGTCTCTCTTTCTATCTTTTTGTTAAACTAAACCATGAATCTCTTTCTAGCTTTTTGTTAAACTAAACCATGAATCTCTTTCAATCTTTTTGTTAAACTAAACCATGTCTCTCTTTCTATCTTTTTGTTAAACTAAACCATACATCTCTTTCTAGCTTTTTGTTAAACTAAACCATACATCTATTTCTAGCTTTTTGTTAAACTAAACCATACATCTATTTCTAGCTTTTTGTTAAACTAAACCATACATCTCTTTCTATCTTTTGTGTTAAACTAAACAATGCATCTTTATCTATCGTTTTTACTAATTTTGTTCAGCTGTACTCAGGAGTGAAAAAAAAAATCTACGAAGACCCGCTCTCAATGCGACACAAAGCTGTCCCTCAACATCCCCACCGCATCCGCTGCAAAGAACACCAGCTAGTAGTTCCAGGGAGGCTGAAGAAGAAGAAGAAGAAGAAGAAGATGATGATGATGATGATGATGATGATGATGATGAAGGAAGAGGAGGAGGACAAGAAGAAGAAGAAGATGATGATGATCTTGATAATGATGATGATGATGATGATGATGGAAAAGGAAGGGGACAAGAAGAAGAAGAAGAAGAATTTACTTCTTGAAGATAATTAGCAACTAACCAAGACAGGGAATTGTGGGGAGAAATGATCGCCTACACCACGCGGCATGGAACTTAAATTTAACCCAGGTCTTTTATTTATGTAACGAGGAGTCTTGGTTCTTCATCTCCTTAAGCTAATCTTACTGAAATTTGTTGAAAAAACAATTCCCCCCCCCCCCCCCCCCCCCACATCTTCCCAAATCCCCGAATACCGAATAATGAATTAGGGAACTAATAAAGATACAGAAAATGAAAAGCTGGAACGGTCAACGTAGCCGAGAGAAGTCAATTTTCAGCCCGGCCGCCAAAAGAATTAAGATATTCACCGCTTCATGGAGAAATCTTCCCGGACTTCGTGCTCAACGTTCTTCCCAAGTGATGTTTTTTCTTCTTTCAGTCCCGTGTGATGTTTCTATCATCTCCCAGTTTCTCCTACACAATTGCCCGGTTTCGTGAGCCATATTTCCCCGGCCCTCAACAGTGCCTCATTGACAACATGTTGCCGGTTTGGCGTTAGGTCCGCGTGATTAAAAACCAGATTCAATATTTTGGCAAAGGACAGCCCCTTCAAATGGCCACGCGTCTGAGTTGGCCAGTCCACCCGCAGAAACCTGCCATCTGTTTATCGCGGAGACAGACCAAATTCGAGGACAGGAAGCTCAAATTGACCACATTGTTGCCGCCCGAAAGCCATTCTGGCAGGCGTAACGCAGGGCAGAGAATTCTATCAAGACCTGCTTCGGGGGCAGAGAGGAAAAAAAAACAACAAACATTCGATGGGTTGCTGTGGACTTGGTCCTCTCAGATCCAGATCTACTGTTTTTATAGATCCTGAGGTTTAGTGTAGCAGACAAAAAATGCACATAATCATATGATTGTCTACCAATAATGTTTGATCTTCTGCAGATAACGAAGGACTCTCTCTCTCTCTCTCTCTCTATATATATATATATATATATATATATATATATATATATAAAATGGGAAAAAGAAAGAGAGGAAGAAAAAGGCGAAGATGGCTGCAAGACATCGTTGATGATCTGCAGATGGATGCATCAGCAGCATACCATCTTGCTTACAACCGAGAAGCCTACAGGAGTGATGTTAGGGAGGCAAAGTCTCACTACACTTTCTATGCAAAAATGAAGAAAATGAAATCATAAAAAATGTGCTGCACAGTCAATCGTGAAGAAAAATGCAGTGAATGGTAGCCATCTGCTGGAGGAATTCTTTGCACTCAAAACAGATTGGTGTTATCAACAGAAGAAAGATTTTTTTGTTGTTGTTGGTTGAACAAGTGTTTCGAAATGGCGGTCGATACACACGGATGGTTGTTCAAAGATTTATAGCAAAATTTCCTGCTAAACAACCTCCTCATCGCACTACGGTTAGAAATTTGTTGAATAAGTTTCGTGATACGGGAACTGTGGAAGATGCTCCGCGAGCTGGTAGGCCTGCTGTGTCTGAAGAAAAATGTCTAGATATCCAAGACAGAATCCTGAAAAGTCCTTGCAAGTCCTGAAGGAAAATGTCGCAAGAAGTGAACGTATCACTGAGCACAGTGCACAAAATTCTCAACCATCGGTTAAATTTTCATCCATACAAGATTTCTGTTGTTTACTACTCCACGTGGTTTCAAGCATTTTTTGCCGATGAAGACGAGTCAATCCTCGATTTAACATTCTTCTCTGATGAGGCATAGTTTCATCTATCTAGATACGTTGATAGCCAAAATAATCGTATTTGGAGCAGTGTTAATCCCAACACACTTCATGAAGCGCCGCTACACGATGCGAAAATTTGGATATGGTGTGCTGTCAGTAGAAAACGTTTAATTGGACCACTTTTCTTCAAGAACAGTATAAATGCCGATCGGTACCGTACTGACATCTCTCTCTCTCTCTCTCTCTCTCTCTCTCTCTGAACCTTAAGTGCCCAGGGCACATGGGGCTTCCGCAAGGGTTTTCCACAAATGTCTGTCCTTCGCCTTTTTTTCTGCTCTTGCCCATGTGAGCCCTCTATTGCTCAACATCCTTTCTGTTGTTCTTCTCCATATCTCTTTTGGTCGACCCTTACTTCTGTTCCCCTGTGGTGTCCATCTTAGTGCTATTTTTGGTAGTGAGTTGTCAGTCATTCGGAGCACATGTCCCAACCATCGCCAGCGTCTTTCCTCAATAATTGTTGTCAGTGGTTTCATCTGCATTTCTGCTAATAAGATGTTATTTCTTATGGTGTTTGGCCAAAATATTTTTCTAATTCTTTGTAAACATTTAGTCTGGAAAGAATTCAACTTGTTTTCTATGGTTTTGGTGATTTTCCAGCATTCACTTCCATAGAGTAGTACACTTAGAACATTACTCTTAAATATCCTGATTTTCATATTTATGCTTAGTTGTTTTTTTTTATTTCCATATAGTCTGCAGCATTGCAAAAGCCTGGTTTGCTCTAGTAAGTCTGCTGTTGATGTCCTCTGTGCTGTCTCCATTTTCTACTACTCTGCTGCCAAGGTATACAAATTCGTTGACCTCCTCCACTAACTTATTATCTACTCTGAGTACATTTCTGTTGTTCACATTTTGCTTCATTAACTTTGTCTTTCCTACGTTGATCTTTAGTCCTATGTTGTTTGCATTCTGAGTTAGCTTGTTTATTTTATCTTGCATATCTTTGTGACTGCTTGATAATAGACAAATGTCGTCCGCAAAGTCAAGGTCCTCCAGCACTGTGTCAAGGGTCCATTGTAATCCTCTGCGTTTGTCTGATGTTGCCTGCTTCATTAACCAGTCTACTGCCAAGATAAATAATGTTGGTGATAGTACACATCCCTGTTTCACTCCTGTTTGTACCCTAAAGCTGCTGGAGGTATGTTCTCCACAGATCACTTTGCACTGAAAACCCCTCGTATAGGGCTTTGATTACATTAACTATTTTATGGGAGAGGCCATGTCATCTTAGGATTGTATTGACATTCTGGAACCTTTTATAGAACAGCTGAATGAACGCGAAATTGAAGAAGCGTGGTTCCAGCAAGATGGTGCAACTGCACACACAGCTAGAGCAACACACGGTTTTTTTAAAAAGAAATTTTCGCAAATCGCATAATATCTCGTGGAATTTGGCCTGCTCGTTATCCAGATCTAAATCCATTAGATTATTATCTGTGGGGTTTCTTGAAAGGAAATGTTTACAAAAATAATGTACAAACAATTAAGGACCTGAAAGAAACAATCAGAATTACCATTGAAGAAATAACAACAAACACGTTGCACAAGGTATTTGACAATATGAAGAGACGTGTACAGTCATGTCTTGAAGCCCCTGGTGGACATTTCCAACACCTGTTATAATGAATATTTCAGTGGTACATTCCAGCTAACCCAGAACAGCGCTGTATCATTGCAGTCACTATTGTAACTAATTAAATGACTTTTTAAGCACATTTTGTAATGACGTCATTTACTTCATTTTTCAATTTTTTTTTTCATAGAAAGTGTAGTGAGACTTTAAAAACATCCTGTATATGATCGTCTTCAGATAATTTGAAGTCGTTTACAGATAATTTTGGGTCGTCTGCAGATAATTCAAAATCGTTTATAGATATTTTGTAGAATCCCTGAAGATAATGTAGGATCGTCTATATATACTATATACATTTGTCTACAGATAATGCAAAATCCTTTACAGATAACGTAGAATCCCTGTAGATAATGTTTTTTTTTATTCAGACATCAATCAACTCTGAAACCACACTTATGTCAACTCCGAAACCAGGTGTATGTCAACTTCAGGGCTGCCAGTTCTTCCCTTTCTTACACCGTCCCAGAACTTGAGATTGTGGAAAATATCCTTTAAAAAAAAACTGTCTTAATTTTGTCCTTGATCATTCAGACTTTGATGTGTACAGTAGGTTTTGTTTTTCTTCCTTTCATTTTACTGGTTCAAGAAATAAATGTAAAAACTGGCAGAAGGGGAATACTTTGACTGCAGTTATTGGAAAATGTCATTTGGTCAGTACATGAAATGCCTTTCAGTGGAGACTTGTAAAATACTGTATCTTCTTCTTCTTCTTCTCTTCTTCTTCTTCTTCTCTTCTTCTTCTTCTTCTTCTTCTTCTTCTTCTTCTTCCCTTCTTCTTCTTCCCTTTTTCTTCTTCTGCTTCTTCTTTTTCTTCTTCTTCTTTTCCTCTTCTTCTTCTTCTTGCAGCTGCTGAGCTCAACAGCTCTACCAGCCACCGAGGCTCATTGCTGTAGGACATTCCTCTCTGTTCTTGATCTTTTCTTCCCAGTTGTCGATTCCAGGTGCGCATGTCTAGGCTGTCTCGCCATTATCGTCTACGTCTTCCTCTTGGTCTATCCCTTTTCATCACTTCTGTATAAGCCATCTTTGTTTATCCTCCTCCATTTTCTCTCACTGCCCGAGCCGCCCCAAGCCAGCTTGTCATAATAGTTGGTGCAAGCGGAGAATTGAACAATTTGTAGATGTTTTTTAAAGGTTAAAAAAGGTAAAGCTAATCCTGTCATGTCTTAGAGACACATAGGGATATGGTGTTAGTGCCCATATTTTCCTTGACCTGTCAGCACACTAGAGGGTGATATGGTCAGTATCACGCCTGGCCGCCTTTCCTTCCCCAACTCCAGAAGAAGTCGGGTACCCATTTGTACAGTGGAGTGACTGGGGTGCCTCCGGCCGGATTCGAACCCCCGACCTTCGCTATGAGAGACCAGTGCGCTAACCGCTTCGCCACTCAGATCGTATATTAAAAGCTTATATATTAACATGTGTTGCAGGAGACTGACGGCGCAGTGAACTGCTGACTGTCAGGCAGTAAGAAACTACCACAGCCCTTTTTTTTTTCTCTAAGTATCTTCATGCTAAAGTTGTATTTTGAATTTCCTGCCACAGATGAACGTGTGCCAGCATCTCTGTTCTAGAGTCAGGTTAAGTGTAGCCGGCATGGACGTTCCCGTAGAGCCACTTGTGGATCTACCATTCTCCCTTCCTTTCGGCGAATCTTGGGTTGGGGGGGGGGGGGGGAACGGGGCATTTCTTCTTATGTCGCCTGGAAGCGCTCGTGTGGCGGTTGGCAGAGTTGCTAGCCCGGCCAACCCAGTTCTAGTCTTTCCCAGTGTCCATCTCAATCGTCCTGGCAACTTTTTCTTCTTCTCCAGTCTTCCTGGAACTGCGAGCAGATGCCCTTTGCAGCCGATGTGATGAAGTTGTTGAGGCACAGCGTCGTGCCGGATTAGGAGCGGGTCACAGCATGTATTTTTTTTCAGTCCCTGAATGCAGCTAAATATCAGGGAGCGTACAGTACTTCTTCAGCAGACTCCACCACCTCAAGGGCTATGGCGATCTCTGCCCCTTTACTCAGGTCAGGCCTGTTACAGAGGGGTACAACGGAGAGGCGGGACAGGGTCTTAGTCAACTATGGTTCACCAGACCTGACACCAGCCTGTCAGCTTATTTGCTAAGAAGAACAGCATTAACCAGTCTGTTCTACAGGGTGTTCCATAAATAACTGTGCACTAATCCAGTATTGATTCCAGTATCATAGTGATATCTTAATGTCTGCGATATGTAGCCACATCTACCGGCTGCACTCATTAAGATATCACTAATGGTAATGGTAATGATAATCCTGTCATGCCTTAGAGGCACATAGGGATATGGTGTTTAGTGCCCATATTTTCCTTGACCTGTCAGCACACTAGAGGGTGATATGGTTAGTATCACGCCTGGCTGCCTTTCCTTCCCCAACTCCAGAAGAAGCCGGGTACCCATTTCTACAGCTGGGTGACTGGGGTGTCTCCGGCAGGATTCGAGCCCCCGACCTTCGCCATGAGAGACCAGTGCACTAACCACTTCGCCACTCATCACTACGACACCGGAATCGATACTGGGTTACAGCACAGTTATTTTCTGAACGCAATGTATATAAGCCGTGGACTGAACGAACACCCTCGCTCGCGTAGACCAGTGTCCAATCACGACTAGAGACTTCTTGTACATTCAGTACCACGTGGTGAAGGTCTTCAATGGCGCTTTGCCCAGACCTTTCTAAAGACCTGGTGTCTGTCAGATTTTGCGCTATTACTTACACTTCTAGTGTGTCAAATTTCAGTGGTCTCTATGACCACAATTGTAAATGAAAACCGAGTGGTTTTGTCAACTTACATAAAAATTAGAGGAAACGAGAGCTATGAAGTAAAAGTGAATTGATTGGGTTTTTTTTTTAATTAGCTATTCCAATCTTTTAAATTTGCTTTTATCTGTGCTTCTTTTATATGCTTTTGTTGATTTTAATTCAATAAATTATATTTTCATAATTACCTCGCTAGCCGCAAGAAAAGCTTCGCGGGGGGCCAGTTGGACACCCCTGACCTATGTCACTGATATGGGACCATGCTTAGCTTCAGGGTCAGCCAGACAAATGCATAGTGCAAGCCAGTAGGGCAAGCATAAAGGCCAAGCCAATAGGGCAAGCCAACAGGGCAAGCAATTAACGAATCAACCAGGAAACCATTTGACAAAGAATGGGCTATTCAAACAACCAAACAGCGAAAGAAAGAAACGACCATTCAGTACGAGAGCCAACCCAACAAACCAAACAGTGAAAGAAATAAACAGATCAGCCTATTAGTCAATCAACCAATCAACCAGATTGTTAGCCAAGTAGTCAGCCAGCCTACTACCAAATCAACCAATCAGCGTGCAATCCAATCAACCAACTAATCTTCTAACCAAATAGTCAACCAGCCTACTACCCTACCAAGCAACCAAACAACTAAACAATAAATCAACCAACCAACGAACCAGCCTGCTAGCTAATCATCTAGCCTTTTAATGAATCAATTAATCAGCCTAATACCCAACTAACCAACCAGCCTGCTAGCCAATCAATCAACCAGCCTCCTAACCCATCAAGCAGTCAGCCTAGTGCCCAACCAACCAACCAACAAACCAACCAACCAGTCTATCAGCCAATCAATCAACTAAAATTGTGACCAATCAATCAGCCAGCCCACTACCCAACCAACAATTCAACCAATCGAACCAAAGAAAGAACCCGCAAATTAGCCAACGAACATCCTTCAAAAAAACCAAACATACGTAGCCTAGTAGTGCCCAAGAATCACAATCTCATCCGCTATAAAGGATCGCGCCATCGTTCTGGTGCTAAGCTCCGTGACGTTTCCCCTGCTATATTTCCCCCTTCCAATCTGACGTTTTCATTTCTATGAAGACTGTTTGGTATCACGGACAAGCCATTAAGCAGACCCTACCTTCAACGGGCGGCTTTTAAAATTTATAGACCCTCGTATGCCAGAAATCTCCCATGACACAATTAACTACTAGTTAAGTCCCCAAGTTGGCAAGCTTTCTCTTTGTTTCAGTGAGGAGTTGGTGTTAGGGAGCCCCAAAAAGTGACGAATTTTTGTGGTTAATGAACGTGCAATACTGGAGAATTTCTGACAATTTAAACGGGACAGTGGTTTATGGGTGGTTTTTTTTTTTTCCTTTCGTTTCATTTTTTTCCCCCTTGTTCCTTAATTTTATTTTTTTAATCGCGTAGAAAAAAAAAGAGGAAAGTAGTGGGGTGGGGTTGGACATGGTCTGAGGAAAGGTGAGGGGGCGGGAGAGTTATTTTTCAGAAAATTATGGCAGGAAAGGAGGGGTGATCTGAAAGTGTAATGACGCGTACAAGTTGTGTACAGGAGCGCTTTCTCCCTGCAGGTAATATCTCAGCAGTTATCTCGAAGTTTCCTTGTAAATAAGTGAGAAAATATACACTACGTAGTCATTCATTTACTGACAGAGAAAGGAGTTTGTCTTAAAGAAGTAGTGTAAAATGACAAAACAGCCAACCATACATTGAATTTATAACATTAATCAGTGACTTTCAAACAGGAGAAAGGTGGGACATTTTTTTAAAGAATGAGGTTCATAAAAACGGATGAGAAAGGTAATAACTTACCTCCGAAGCTTGTCCTGGCTTTCTGAAACTGTGAAGATAAACCAAGAATCCATTTTCAGCTGAATAATCCATGTTACATACACTGAAGAGGGTCAGCTGGAGGGAACAGGATCAAGGAGGGAGCTAGACTTTCATCTCACCACAGGACCTCACTTCTGTAATCTTATCTGAACGTCCTTGTTGGACAAATTCTGACTGATTTTGTCGTGAATGAATTAGGACAATCTCGAAGTTAGCAACGAAACAGGGGAGTTTACTCTCCTGATTTATTAGAATTTACCAAGAGATTGTCCCTTGTACAACTTCAAAGAAGATACAACTGTTCCTTTTCTACGAGGCATGAAATATTTGCTTACTTATTCGTAAATAAACCATTGATATTGTTTTCTGTATACAGAGCAAAGGTGAACATTACTGTAGAACAAGCTTCGGCAGTCACTAGAAAGAAGCTAAAACATCTTCTTTACAACAGTTTTCCACAAAAAAGACAGTCTTTGTTTAGTTTTACAGTAGGTCCTGGAAAATACAAAGGACCTCAGGTCCATTGACGCTTTGCACAGATCGATAGGACCTCAGGCCCGCGTGAGTCTGCCGAGACAGATGGGACCACAGTTTCGTATGACTTTCTGCCGAGATAGATGGGACATCAGGTTCGTGTGACTTTCTGCTAAGATAGATGGGACCTCAGGTTCGTGTGACTTTCTGCCGAGATAGTTGGGACCTCAGGTTCATGTGAGTCTTTGCCGAGATTGACGGGACCTCAAGTTCTTGTAACTTTCTGCCGAGACAGTTGGGACCTCAGGTTCAAGTGAGTCTTTGCCGAGATAGTTGAGACCTTAGATTCATGTAAGACTTACTGCCAAGATAGACGGGACTTTATATTCATATGACTCTCTGCCAAGATAGCTGGGACCTCAGATTCATATGACTCTCTGCCGAGATAGTTGGGACCTCAGGTTCATGTGACTTTCTACAGAGATAGATGGGACCTGAGGTTCTTGTAACCTTCTACCGAGATAGATGGAACCTCAGGTTCTTGTAACCTTCTACCGAGATAGATGGAACCTCAGGTTCATATGACTTTCTGCCCGAGATAGTTGGGACCTCAGGTTCATGTGACTTTCTGCAGAGATAAATGGAACCTCAGGTTAATGCTACGCTCCTCCGAGATAGATGGGGCCTCAAATCCATATGACTATGCTGAGATAGATGAACCTCACGACCTTGTTACGCTCTACAAGAGACAGATGGGCTCTGTTTATTCCTCATGATCTTCACAAATTTATGACTTTCAAGAATTCAGTTCATATTCCGACACATGCAATACTTATAAGTTGATTAGGAGCCAGCGTTAAATACTCAACATTACCAGCAACATAAGATATACAATGTAACAAGCATTTACTCCACCAAAACTGCGCCTTTTAAAAATGAGTCAATGCAGGGAAAAACTAATGCAGTGTGAGTACATGTAATCAGACGGGACAGAAATTCACTCATCCATAGCCATTACTAGAACGGCATTTATCATAAAAAGTGAATATATGAAGATGTTTGTGCCACGTATATGAGTGAATTTTTTTTTTTTTTACGAAAGTTCATGGATAGATATAAATGGATATGGATAATCGAAACAAATATAAGAACGGATGACGGGATGTTGATATAGAAAGACAGATCAGGACTAAACAGACAGACTGAAGGACAAGAAACCGACTTTCTTTAGTAATTTAAATCTCAAAATCTTCTTTAAGAAAATAATCCACAATTGTGAACAAGTTCTTCCAGAGAGAATCAGTTCTAAGAATTGTCAGGTTGAAGAGTACAAAAGCAAACAATATGTATTAAGTAAGATAATCACAATTCTGGATCTCTTTACCACAACAGCATTTGGAAAACTAGAAGAACTATAACTATATTATTTGATAAATTACTTTAAATTACGGCTAACATTCCTGCAGCTCTCCCAGTCCCCAGCCAGGATTTCTTTACTTCAATCCTGCAATCCTGGTCTACAGTCTTCAGTCATTCAGTCTTTTGCATGTCCCTTGGGGAACTTTGCCACCCTAACAGCTCTCCTGTAGGCCTCTCGGTTGTGAGCAAGATGCCCTGCTGCTGATGCATCCATTTGCAGATCATCACCGATGTCTTGCAGCCATCTTCGCCTTGGTCTTCCTCTCTTTATTTTTCCCATTATGCACCCTTTCAAGATTGTCTTCTCTAAATTCTCATGACGTTTAATGTGTCCAAAATATTTAAGTTTTCTCTCCTTAATACTCTTTACTAGCCAATCTTCTTCAATATTAAGTTCTTGTCGTATGGACATATTTGTCCTTTTTTGTGTCCATGATATTTGCAGAACTCTTCTGTAGCATTTACATTCAAAGGCATTTATGTGTTTCTCAGCTGTTAAGTGTCCAGGACTCACAGGCATATGTTGCGATGGGATAAATGCATGCCCTTAAAAATCTTATTTTTGTAGTTCTGTCCCTCTCCACAGCTTCTTTAGTTGTTTTACTTTTTGAAGAGCGAAAGATGTCCTCCTCATTATATCTCCATTATTAGTTAGTAATGAACAGACAGAACTACAAAAATAAGACTTTTAAGGGCATGCAACTTAACAAAACAGCTGAGAAACACATACATGCCTTTGAATAGTCTATAATAGATAAATATAGATTCACATTAAACTCTCTGCATTTTTCTATTATTAATTTTATACTGAATATATGATCTCTTGATCCTCTTCCTTGTCTAAAACCAGATCCTGGTCCTATAACACATAAAATAAAAATAAAATAAAACGAAACAGAACAAAAGCAAATATTAACATTTAGGCCCAGTGCATACTTTGCACAACTCTAGCAAATTACTTGAACGTGGATTTACATTTTAAACTCTTCTCCACTTTTGCTCACTTCTAAAATAATTCACCCGGAAATGAAGCTAGGCCGTTATTACACTCTAAAAACGCCATGGACGGATTACAACGGTATTAAGATTAAGACCGACGTCTAAAAACATCACCGTCGAGTTTAAGGTAAAAAGGAAAAAAAAAAAATCAGGAAATCTCCGCCTTACTTATTGTTCCAAACAGCACAGAAGCTGAAAAATAGCCACAGGCAATACATCGAACATTTGAATTTGAAATAACCAGCTGCAAAGATCTGTAGAACAATCACCAAAAACACTTGATCATTTGCCAGAACGAACGTTCGAACGACTGAGCTCCGTAGCAAACTTGAGAGCAATGAACTTCACAATCGCAGTCTCCTAGCGTGTTATGCAAAGTTTGTCACGACAATTCAGAATGCCCATTAGCAATTGTAATGACGCCAAGAGTGCGACCCGCCTTGGCAGTTGTATTAATATTTTATACTAGGGAGGGACAAACTGATCAATTTCGAGACTTGTCGGGTTGGAGAGTCCAAAAGTCAAAATAGAAGAAAACAAAAGTGTTACACGATAATAATACAATGCGTACATAAATATATACGTAATATATACATATAAGGGTAAAAAAACAAGGTAAAAGTAATCTTTTCATGCCATAGAGGCACATAGGGATATGGTGTTAGTACCCATATATATATAACATATATATACACATATGTAAGTAATATATATATACCCTATATATACACATATGTAAGTAATATATATACCCTATATATACACATATGTAAGTAATATATATATACCCTATATATACACATATGTAAGTAATATATATACCCTATATATACACATATGTAAGTAATATATATATACCCTATATATACACATATGTAAGTAATATATATATACCCTATATATACACATATGTAAGTAATATATATATACCCTATATATACACATATGTAAGTAATATATATACCCCATATATACACATATGTAAGTAATATATATATACCCTATATATACACATATGTAAGTAATATATATATACCCTATATATACACATATGTAAGTAATATATATACCCCATATATACACATATGTAAGTAATATATATATATACCCTATATATACACATATCTAAGTAATATATATATATATATATATATATATATATATATATATATATTCTTTTTACATTACGCAAAAAAGATCAGATATGAAGAATGCCATGTTTAGAAAGAAAGAAAGAAAGAGAGATAAGGAAAGTAAGAAAGAAAACGTTCTCAGTGTAAAAGGCACACACTAACACTCACTTTCATTCCTCACTCCCAGCCATTCTGAAAGTGCTCCCCCCACCTCACCGCCATCCCCACCCCCCCCCCCCCGGAGGGGGGGGGGCGAGTGCGCACAATAGGGGACTGCCCTTGAATTCCCCGGCACGCGCTGGTTTGAGAAGACAAATATGACAGGGGTCACGTGATCGGATGGGGGGGGGGCGGGTGGGGAAGAGGGGAGTCACTTTTGTCAGTCAAATCCCTGATGGGAGGACTCTCAATTTGGAATAACGAGATATTATATCAGATACTCTGTGCAACTTCTGTGGGGGGTTTCTTCTACACCCCCTCCCCCCCCCCATAACACACTAAGATAAAGTCAGAAGAGAGATCAGAACAATCCAGCCACATACATTGCTAGAACTTCAACTGGCCTGACACACTGGTTACTGTTTTAAATGGATCTTCTTGTTTTTCTGGGGGTTTTTTTCCTCTAATTTTCAATGAAACATAAAAAGTCCCAGACTACATCATATTTTGATTATTGTAGTAAACCAGCACTGACCTGTATCTTACGATGTAGTCGCGGCTTAATGGCGCCTCACTTAACGGCTTGACGAACATTTTACGCGTCGTAGGCACGGATGTCTTCCTTTAGACCATGTCCTCCCATCTTTGTGCGATCTCTTTTCATTCGGCCAGCCAGGGAAGCCACTGGGAGGTAGAATATGGGTCTTGGCAGGTTATCGCCAACCTCTATGCAAGTAGGCAGGTGGGTTGCTGACCGCTATATCTCCTTCGGCTTGAGAACGTTTTTTTTTCTTATTTTTTAAAATCCCATACGGGACCGCTGAAAGTAATGACCATGACTTTCAAAACTTCTGAAGAGGTTTGAAGCCCAGCGAGACATGTTATAGAGAGGTAACTCCCGTGAAAAAAAAACCCTCCGGAGTTGGGAGTTGTTTCCCCCTTCCTGCATGACATGGCTTTTCTTCACACGTTTCTAAATATAACGCGGAGATGAGTTTTATGACTACAAACACATTACAGTAAGTTGCCCAAACAGAGTAATACACTACAAAGAATACTCCCTACCAATGGCAGTAAAAAATAAACAGCCTAGCAGGTTAGAAAGCCAGTGCTACTGGAAGGGAATGCAAATTCCGCCAACACGTGTCACGGCCATTCTTTTTGCATTTAGATAACACAATTCTCCCTGACCTCATTTCGGACCTTCTGGTCTCCAGAGTTCCTGGCCGACAGAGACCAATACATTTTGTCGGTTGGGGGTTTTTTTTTTTAAACCTAATAACCTTTGGAAATAGCATGTGTGTTTCTGTTTGTGAATATATTTTAAAAACATTTCTTGTTTGTCTTGTGCTATCTCCTTGTAACTGCCAACTGTTGTTCTTTGCAGCCGATGCCGTGAATGTGTTGAGGCAAAGCACCGTATCAGCGTGCGGGCGGGTTATAGCAGCCATGTTTTTTTCAGTCCTGGAGTACAGCTCAAAAGCTTCGTTAGCAGACTCCACTACCACGAGGACTATGGCGATCCCTGCCCCGTTAGCCAGGCTAGACCTGTTTCTAGGGGTACCAATGAAGAGATGGGACTGGGTCTTGGTCAGTTATGATTCGCTAACCCTGACGCTAACATATCAGCTATGGGTCGCTAACCCTGACGCTAACATATCAGCTATGGGTCGCTAACCCTGAAGCTAACATATCAGCTATGGGTCGCTAACCCTGACGCTAACATATCAGCTATGGGTCGCTAACCCTGAAGCTAACATATCAGCTATGGGTCGCTAACCCTGAAGCTAACATATCAGCTATGGTTCGCTAACCCTAAAGCTAACATATCAGCTATGGTTCGTTAACCCTGACGCTAACATATCAGCTATGGGTCGCTAACCCTGACACTAACATATCAGCTATGGTTCGCTAACCCTGACGCTAACATATCAGCTATGGGTCGCTAACCCTGACTCTAACATATCAGCTATGGGTCGCTAACCCTGACGATAACATATCAGCTATGGGTCGCTAACCCTGACTCTAACATATCAGCTATGATTCACTAACCCTGACTCTAACATATCAGCTATGATTCACTAACCCTGACTCTAACATATCAGCTATGGTTCACTTACCCTGACTCTAACATATCAGCTATGATTCACTAACCCTGACTCTAACATATCAGCTATGATTCACTAACCCTGACGCTAACATATCAGCTATGGTTCACTTACCCTGATGCTAACATATCAGCTATGGGTCACTGATTGCTTAGACGGACAACGTCTTTGCCTCATACTTTAACGTTAAACATTTATTTCTTCGTCACTGAAAGAGTTCCAAAAATGCTGCATGGAGTCTTAACTTACTCTGCGGAAAATCCAAGTGAAGAAAATAGCACAGGCAACAGAGACGCGGTCTGTAGAAGAATGTTGAGAGAGCCAAGGAGACACATGCGATGGCAAGCAGGGAATGTTTAACAAAAGCCAATGAAAAAGAAAAAAAAATGCAATGATGCAGTATCTACCATCTTCTCCAGGCACCAGACTGAAGTAATATCGATATTGCTACTAACTGCAGCCACAACTAATCATAAATTAGTCCAACTTAATTTGGACATTTTCCAGTCTTCCATCTGAAAGTTAACTTGAAGTAGATAAACACTTTCTTCTGCTCTCAGACATAACCAAAGCTCTACAACAACTATTAGTTGGCACAACAACTCAACAACTTGGCCTAAACATTTAGCACGACGTTTAGTGGATGGACTGGATGAAAATGGAAAATAATGACACACAAAAATAACAACGGTAATACGCCGGCAGGTTGCCCTGCCATATGATAATCCAACATACAACCAAGAAACATACCAACTAACCACACACACACAAAATCAAGAAGACCATTTCTGCAGAAAAATGCAAACTAGACTACAAGTTGATGACAGCGACTGCACGCGACCACACCTGGAGCACGGTCAGACGAAAACTGCCTCACTCAGCCCAAAAATTATACCGTAACGAGACCCCAAAATCACGTGACCATTCTCGAAACTTATGGAGAATCCTTCCCCCCCCCCCTTTTTTTCCCTCTCCCCCCCCCCCCGCATATGTTGTGATGGGAAAGATGCTTGACCTTAAAAATCTTATTTTTGTAGTTCTGTCTGTTCCTCTCCACAGATTCTTTAGTTGTTTTACTTTCTGAAGAGTGATAGATGCCCTCCTTTTAATTTCCCTCATTGTATCTCCATTATTAGTTAGCAGTGTTGCCTTTTGTGACTTTGAAAACATCATAACAACAGAAAAGATACGTAGTAAAAGACTCAGATGAAGGCCAAGATCATGAGCAGTCGAACGTGACGTCATGATAAAACGTCACAAACCTGGGATGATGTCAACGAAACTCCAGACATCTGTTTCCTGCCACTTGAAAATCTACTAGTACCGTCTGCCTTGGTCTACTGGGCCACATTCATCAGAGTTGTCTGCCCATAGCGAAAGGCATACAAGAGTAAACTGCCCACATCCGTGTCAGCCCAGGAAGAAACATCTGATCTTTACATCAAAATCAAAACTTTACAAACAAATTCCACAACTTTCATCAAACGAACTACTTTTTTTTTTGTTGAATGGGAGATAACTAAATAAATTTATCTTGTTTTGCTCTTCAAAGCCGGAAGTTTCATCGAAATCTGTCAAGGCTGTTGGACCAGGAACTTGTCAGAATGGTGACCGTCTCCCTGGCCAGGTATCTCCCTCGCTCCTCCCCCCACCCCGAGGTCCATTTATGAGGGATTCACGAGACCATGAGCTCAAGCTTGTCTGTTCTCAGGACAGTCGGAGTATTAACGTCTTAAGAAGGAACTAGGGAACAAGATTTACCTGGGTTCTATTTCAGGGACATGGGCATTCCGCTTCTGTTATGACTCTGACATTCTGGTATTGTTTATTCTTGCTCGCTCTGACATTCTGGTATTGTTTATTCTTGCTCGCTCTGACATTCTGGTATTGTTTATTATTGCTCGCTCTGACATTCTGGTATTGTTTATTATTGCTCGCTCTGACATTCTGGTATTGTTTATTCTTGCTCGCTCTGACATTCTGGTATTGTTTACTATTGCTCGCTCTGACATTCTGGTATTGTTTACTATTGCTCGCTCTGACAATGTGGTAATTTTTACTATTGATCGCTCTGACAATGTGGCATTTTTTACTATTGCTAGCACTGGCATTCTTACATTGTTTACTATTGCTCGCTTTGACATTCTGGTAGTGTTTACTATTGCTAGCTCTCACAATATGATACTGTTTACCATTGACAGCTCTGACAATCGGGTATTGTTTACTATAACTTGCTCAGGTATTCTGGTATTGTTTACCATTGCTAGTTCTAAACTTCTGATACTGTTTACTACAGCTGGCTCGGGTAGTCTGGTAATGTTTAGCATTGTTAGTTCTAACCTTCTGATATTGTTTACCACAGTTGGCGGAGGTACTTTGGTATTGTTTAGCATTGCTAGTTCTAAGCTTCTGATATTATTTACTACAACTGGCTCAGGTAGTCTGTTATTGTTTAGCATTGCTAGCTCTGACAACTTTCCGCTTTGTAAAGCAGTCCAGAACAGATATAACAAAAATATACAGCAGTTTTTTTTTTAAAATTATATTTGAAAACTGGGCGTGTGTTTGACAAGAAAATATGAAGGCTATAATAGTTTCTATAGCCCGCTATGATTTAGACAGTCACGTGATCGTTTCTTTTGCCCCAAGTTTTGACAGTCACGTGATAATTTCTCTTTCCCCGCTATGTTTTAGATAGGCACGTGATAGTTTTTCTTGTCTACTATGTTTTAGACAATCACGTATTAGTTTCTGTTGCCCACTATGTTTTAGACAATTATGTCACCGACAGATGTTACCGTGAGGACATTGTTTGTAAAAAAAAGAAAGTAGAGACATAATGACTTAACGATGCTTTTTTCAAATTTCCAGAAGGAGCAAAAGCCTGCAAGTTTCTTAGATGGCTCCACCACATAGTAAGAAATAGCGCGTTATGCCATGTAGATCAGAGTGAAGTCTCACAATAGCCCACGTTCATGCAAAATCTATTATATATAAACCATATAGTGATTTAAATGTGCACATAGTTCCCCACCTTCCGGTTGTCCATGTACACTCCAATGGCGTCATCAAATCCTTCCGCCTGTAAAAGGGTTGCCAACCATGGCAGTTGTCTCGTATGGCTCATGAACACACATCACCACAAAATAAGATGAAGCGCGGCGACGAATCTTTGAAAATAGAGTCCTGAGATAACTTTTTCGACCGATTAGAGATCCTGTATCACAAGAATGGAAAATTAGAAATAACTTGTTTTCAAAACAATAGAAAACAAGTTGAATTCTTTCCATACCAAATATTTACGAAGAATTAGAAAAATATTTTGGCCAAACACCATAAGAAATAACATCTTATTGGCAGAAATGCAGATGAAGCCACTGACAACAATTATTGAGGAAAGACGATGGCGATGGTTGGGACATGTGTTCCGAATGACTGATAGCTCACTACCAAAAATAGCACTAAGATGGACACCACAGGGGAACAGAAGTAAGGGTAGACCAAAAGAGACATGGAGAAGAACAACAGAAAGGATGTTGAGCAATAGGGGGCTCACCTGGGCAAGAGCATGAAAAAAAGGCGAAGGACAGGCATTTGTGGAAAACCCTTGCGGAAGCCCCATGTGCCCTGGGCACTTAAGGTTCAGAGAGAGAGAGAAAGAGAGAGTATTTAAGCGCCCGTCTCTCCCAGTATTTCAACACCCGTCTCTCCCAGTATTTCAGCACCCGTCTCTCCCAGTATTTCGGCGCCCGTCTCTCCCAGTATTTCAACACCCGTCTCTCCCAGTATTTCAACACCCGTCTCTCCCAGTATTTCAGCGCCCGTCTTTTGCACGAAAGCGTTGTCCCTTGTTACGACTGTCATCTGACACCTGTAGCAAGATTTGTTTAACTTCCTCGCTGTAGGTCGAACATGTACAAACATGGAACACGAGTACAGAAAGGTCGGCGGAGAAACCGTGTACTGCCAGGGTCCATCCTTTCAGCTTTAAGAGCCACTTCGGCTCATTGCTGCAGACAGATCTTGCCTATGTTCCTCAGCGTCTCAGGTCTTCTCCTGCCAATTGTCCCTTTCCGAGGAGTCGTAGGTCTTCTTCCATGATGTCATGCCAATCTTTTAGTCTGTCTATTCTCGTCCATTCTCTCCAAGTGTGAGAGCTATCTCAATCTGTGCGATTTTTTTTTTTTTCATAATGTGGAGATTGGAATACTGTGTGGATTTCCCTGTTATTTCTAATTTTCCATACTTGTGATACAGGATCTCTAATCGGTAGAAAAAGTTATCTCAGGACTCTGTTTTCAATTTGCTTAAATACTGGGTTCAACTAACACTGAAGATTTCTGCTCATGGAAATTTTGAGGAAAAGAAAAATCTCAGCAAATGATGCTCACCTGGTTGTTACATAGATATTAGTTAAGCCAGCAGAATGATCATCAGATAGCTGGATGAGTGAAGTCAGTGACACAATAATTAGTGTATAAGTATATAACTATACACGAAGCACCTAGCTAGGTCAATATTACATCACGCACTCTCTCTCCCTTCCCCGGTTCCCCATCCACCACCCCCAGTTACAACCCACCGACCACATGTCACAGGTCTCTATTTAAAGTCTCCAGGTTCTACTAAATCCATTCCTGACACACACCGCCGGACAAGCCACACCTTACAATTTACAGCTAAGTACTCTTTAGAAAAAAATTTCTTTTTTTTTAAATTTCTTTATTTATTTCTTTATTATTTTTATTTTATTTTTATTTTTTTATTATTTTTTAAAAAATTATTTTAAATAGCATTCATGTGAATCCATACTTTATCTCCTCTCTCTACTTCTTCGTCCTGTATGTTTTTGTATGATTAAGGCTCACGCGGAAACGTCACAATTTTGTAATCGTTAAGTAATAAAGCTGTTCCTACTTTTTCCTGTTTTATACATTCTAGTGAAGTCAGTGAGTGATTAATCGAACGAGCGAGTGAGTGAGTGGATTAATGAACCGACAGAGAGACAAACATACAGACGAATATACAGACAGACAGACAGACAGACAGACAGACAGATAGATAGATAGATAGATAGATAGATAGATAGATAGATAGATAGATAGATAGATAGATAGATAGATAGATAGATAGATAGATAGATAGATAGATAGATACATAGATAGATAGATTGATAGCGCCCTCTTTAAACACAATACAACTGCAACTATCTCACATATCTGTGCTTTCCCTGAACCTACAGATAGATCATGAACCTTCTTATGTCAGTAAAATAAGTGGTTTTTGCTTCCATGAATATTAGTCCACGTTGCACCTGTTTCCAAAAGTGGCTTGGCGTCCTGTGGGACTGTAAATACCTGAGCCACTCTCTGAAATCGGAAGGATTTTTCTCACGATGTGCATTGTTATGATGAATAATAACAACATAAAAGTAGGCTTTTGATATTCATGTTCCGTGAATGTCACACACTTGAGTGACTGGGGGAGTGTTGCTGTAAGAATATGCAATATTTCAAGGGATATAGAATATACAATATTTCACGGAACAGAGAATATACAATATTTCAAGGGATAGAGAATATACATTTTTTTTCAAGGATACAGAATATACGATCTTTTAGGGATAGAGAATATGCAGTATTTCATGGACTGAAAATGAACGATATTTCAGGGATACAGAATATACGATGTTTCAGGAGTAGAGACGATACAATATATCAGGAATAGAAAATGTACATTATTTCATGAATGGAGAATACAATATTTCGGGGATAGAGAATATGCAATATTTCAGGGATAGAGAACATACAGTATTTCAGGGATAGAGAATACTTCCTGTGATGATTGCTGTCTGAAGCTCTCGATCAGTTGTTAATGTTTTGCCATGTTGTACCCAAAGCTTCTTGGCAATGACCCTGACCCACCCGTTGTCAGTGAAGTCTTTTCTCTGAACAGCTTCCTTGTGTAGCTTTGATGATGTTGCTTTGATCAATGTGACATCTCATTTATGTGTTTCCAGGCAGTAAGCAATCCACTGATTCCGTTTTTGTCGCCTTTCTTAAGTTTCTAGCAGGAGAAAAATCCACCGTCGGCTTGCTGGGAATGCCGCAGCTTCACCAGAACCCTTTTGGCCAGCCGTTCTCAGGGTGATCAGGGCTGGCCATCATGGCCACTTCAAGAGAATGACACACTCATAACCAGCCGAGAGAGAGAGCCTTCAGCCAAAGAACTACAGGACACAGATGAAGAGGAAGACCCCGGAAAATGTGGATAGATGGAGTTATAGAAACACTCACGAATTATGGGATGAACATCACTGAGGCCACTCATATGGCCCAAATACCCCAACTTCATCGATACCTCACTCTACAGGAGAAAAGATAAAGTAAAGTAAAGTAAAGGAAGAAACTATCATTATCATAGTCATCGGAGGTAAGAAAAATGACGACTGTGATAAAAACTGGTTTTAGTAATGAAAGTAGATTCAAGGTGTATGGTTCAGTTTTACAAACAAACAAACAAAAAAAAACACACACACAAACACACACACACACACAGAAAGAGTGTATAAAATGGGCAGAAACAAGAATGGCAGAAAGTAAGATGACTACATATAAATGAAGAACATACAGCAATCCAATATTTGGAAACGGGCCTTTCTTTCAAAGACCACATAAAAAACAAAACAAAACAAAACAAAAAAACACAGATAAAAACACGAAAGTTTTCTGGTCTCCGCCCAGCAGGAGAGACATCTGTGTCTATATTGTTTCTGTATTGTATTTCTATATTGTTTCTGTATTGTATTTCTATATTGTTTCTGTATTGTATTTCTGTTTTATATTTCTGTATTGTTTCTGTATTGTATTTCTATATTGTTTCTGCATTGTATTTCTGTATTATATTTCTGTATTGTATTTCTGTATTGTTTCTGTATTGTATTTCTGTATTGTTTCTATATTGTATTTCTGTATTGTTTCTGTATTGTATTTCTATATTGTTTCTGTATTGTATTTCTGTATTATTTCTGTATTGTTTCTGTATTGTATTTCTGTATTGTTTCTGTATTATATTTCTGTATTGTTTGTATATTGTATTTCTGTATTGTTTCTGTATTGTATTTCTGTACTGTTTCTGTATTGTATTTCTGTATCGTTTCTGTACTCTTTTTCTGCATTGTATTTATGTATTGTATTTCTGTACTGTTTCTGTATTGTATTTCTGTATTGTTTCTGTATTATATTTCTGTATTGTTTGTATATTGTATTTCTATATTGTTTCTGTATTGTATTTCTGTATTGTTTCTGTATTGTATTTCTGTATTGTTTCTATATTGTAGTTCTACATTGTTTCTATATTGTAGTTCTATATTGTTTCTAAATTGCATTTCTGTATTGTTTCTCTGTTACATTTCTGTATTGTTTCTATATTGCATTTCTGTACTGTTTCCGTATTGTATTTCTGTATTGTTTCTTTATTGTATTTCTGTATTATTTCTATATTGTTTCTATACTGCATTTCTGCATTGTTTCTGTATTGTATTTCTGTATTGTTTCTGTATTGTATTTCTGTATTGTATTTCTGTATTGTTTCTGTATTGCATTTATGTACTTGTTTCTTGTTGATATTGTTAGCCCGTATGTTACTGTTAACGATGTTTTCCGAGGATTTCTCTTCTCAAGCCGAATCTTTTTTCTCCGAGTCGGGCTAAAAGAGCCGAGTCTTTTGTTGATAGGCTCAGTGAAAAGAGTTAACTCTTTAACTTCTAAGTTAATTTCAATATACCTCTTTTTCTTCTTCTTCTTCTTCTTCTTCGGCTTTCCATGCCATTAAAGCTCAGTGCTCCAGATAACATTTCTTTCCTTATCGCTACTTTCCTCTACCGTTTCTTAAATATTCTTTTGTTGCTATGTATACAATGATATTGCCACACAGTACTGAAAGACTTGCTCATTGTTTTATGTACAGACCAGAATTCCAACAATGGGAGACTTGAGTTAGAAACTTGAAGAATGATGGCAGTTGCCAGAATCCACCTGCAGCACTTCTAGGCGCCTTTGTGGGCCACCATAATTAGATGGCGACATTGCTAGTAAGATTCACTTACAGGCACTCGGACTCTAGCAGCCCTTCCGAGAACTCGTCTTCATTGATAATGTCAGCCGAATGAAAGTAAACTTCTGGGGAAAGAAATGGACTATTTCACCTTTTCTTGCACTAATTATCGGTTAATAATTACCAGTAAACTGTAAACTTACAAACTGTGGAAAAATTCACAGTTTAAAAAAAAAAAGAAAAAAAAAGCATAATTGAACAACGCTGTAGAATATTCGTTTCTTTCTTCTTCTTCTTCTTCTTCTTCTTCAGAAACCAATTTTCCAGTTATTGAATGTTTGAAATTCAATCAGTTTGTACCAAGCTGCCACTACCCTGCATTTAACAGTCTCAGCCCCTGATTTTATCTCAAATGTTTAACACTCCACACACTAGCCTGGGGTTAGTTACAAGGCGTTTAGGAGCTGGGACGATAAAAGAAAAGAAAAGAAAAGAAGGAAGAAAAAAAAAAAGGTCACAAGGGAATTTGCAGAAAGAGCAACTAAGAGGAGACAACTGGATTACGGGAGAGCAATATCTGCATATTTTTGCATAAAAGTTGATTGTGTAGTTCAGGTTTTGGACGTTTTGTGGCACGTCAGGGCAGATTTTACATCAGGAAATGATTTTGAATAAGGAGACGGGGAAAATAGCACCACGCGAAATGTACGGGAATATAGCATTTTGTAGGAGGGGAAAATAAGAGAGGGACTATATTGATTTTAAATGCTGAAGAGCGCTCGGTTTAATCGCGCGCACGCCGGAGGGGGTTAGAGAGAGATGTCACGTGGGATGTAAACATTTGAACTGCCACGTGACTGAATGTACAGTGATGGCGTTTTATTTTGTGACGTTCATAATTCTGGAGGAAGTACGAGGAAGGGAAGAGAGAGAGAGAGAGAGAGGGAGAGAAAGAGAGAGGGAGGGAGAGAAGACAAGAGAGAGGAGATAGAGGGGAAGAAAATGAGGGACAGAGAGAAAGGGGAGGAGGAGAGAGAAGACAGAGAGGGAGGGAGAAAGAGAAGACAGAGAGAGGGAGAAAGAAAGTGGGGATGAGAGAGGCAGAGAGAAAGAGAACAATGAGAAGGAGAGAGGAAAAGAGAGAGAGAGAGAAGACCGAGAGGGAAGGAGAGAAAAAAGAGAGATAAGAAAGAAAATAAGGAGAAGGGAGGGAGAGAAGATTGAAAGAGGAGGGAGAGAGGGAGAAGATAGGAGAAAGAGGGAAAGAGAGGAAAAAAGACAGCGAGAGAAAGGAAAGAGGAAAAGAATAAAGGGATAGAAAAAAGAAGATAAAGGGAAAGAGAAAGATGGGAAAAGAGAGAGAGAGAGAGAGAAAACTTAGTCTGGCACAAAGACTATGAATGATCTATACCTGTGGTTCTACTTGAGGTCCACAAAAGTTCACGGAGCAGGAAATGGACTTTCTCAGTTAGTAGAAGCACCAACAGAGAAGTGAAGAGCGTCTTGTCCTCTCTAGCTTAGTCAGCCCTGATAACTGTGCATTCATTCTCCAGCAGCGGTTTTGAAACTGGAAGAGGTACCACGCCATTTGTAAACTATAGGTAGATCCAAGAGGTGGTGAGAGACAAGGAAGAGGACATAAAACTTGAGAACCAACCGCGAGGAAAAACTTTTCAGCACCGACCTGATGTAGACTAACAGGGAAAGAAAGATCGCTTGAGAAAGTTAAGGGACCATGGCTTCAGGGTAGGTCGTCTTTTTGTTTGTTTGTTTGTTTGTTTGTTTGTTTGTTTTGGTTAGTATAATTATTTCTTTTAATAACTTCGACTTCTAATTCTCTCTTTCTCTCTCGCTTATTGCTTTTTTCTCTATATTGCTTTCTCTTTATATTTCTCTTCTCTCTCTCTCTCTTTCTCTATTTCTTTTGTTGTTTCTTTCTCTCTTTATTTTTCCGCCTCTCCATTGCTTTCTCTCTATTTCTCTTCTCTCCTTCATCCCTTTCTCTGTCTCTCTCTCTATAAATATCTATATATATTTTTCTATTTCTCAATTTTTCTATTTCTTTCCCTCTTTTTCTATCTCTATGTCAATCTCTTTATGTCAGATTCTTCCCTCCTCTCTGTTGCTTTCTCTCCCTCTATTGTGTCTATTTCTTCCCCCGTCTCTCTCTCTCTTTCTATTTCTACATCTCTCTCTTTCTGTCTATATCTTTCCCTTTCTCTCTATTTCCCCCCCCCCCTTCTCGCTCTCGCTCTCTCTCTCTCATACATTCAGTTTATTATTTATAGATATATATATATATATATATTATATCGTAGTGATACCAATGACTGCGGTAGGCATTAAGATATCATTGCGATACGGGAATCGATACTGGGCTAGTGCACAGTTACTTATGGAACACCCTGACAGCACGAAAGATAAATGAACATTTTTACCTTTTTTAATATTAGATCTGCGATCTTAAGAAGGAGATTTCACTGTTAGGATCTTCTTCTTCTTCTTCTTCGCCGTTCTTTCACACATCGAAGCCGTTCACTCTCTCAAATGCGGGCAGTTAGTTTCAGGTTTTCAGCATCACCGTAGAGCTTCTTCTGTAGGTGGATGGAGTCTGGTCAGGTCCTTTGCCTGAGTGAGTTGTGTTGATGGCAATTCTAAAGGATGTCATGTGGTGTCTCTTATCAAGACTTTGACCTGGGTGGACCGTATCTCACTCTCACCACTGCTACTAACGTGTGTGAGTTTTTGTTTTCTGTGACATAGAGAATCCTCGTGGAACTATAGCAGTATACGGGAGATAACTCTTGTTTCTACAGAAAGGGCAATTGTTATGATTCTTTTTTTTTTTTTGGACTAATCCGGCGTCGGTCGAGATCCTTCTAGAACGTCACGTGGACTGAGAATCCCGTGACAGAGAATTGTGGGTAAGACTGTGAGTGGGCGGTCAACCTACGTTTGAATGTGCACCTGAGAGGATTTGTGTGTGTGTGTGTGTGTGTGTGTGTGTGTGTGTGTGTGTGATATGTTTCTGTTGAGACAATGGATGTTTATATATGTTACTGGAGTTGTGGAAGTATGAATGGACTCGCCATGTGGCAGGGCAACCCGTCGGCGGTCAGATTATCGTCATCATCATCTTCTTTTCCATCCCATTCATCAATAAAACCTCATGTCAAATGATACGCAGGACTTGCCTGACTTCTGTGTCAGTGTGTTGCCAACTTTGGGTTTGAAAGAGCACGGAAGTGAAATTGATGGCTGGAGTCAGTGAGTAACTAATCAAGAAACGCCCAGCAAACACGGCTTCAGATAGTGCCCCAGCATTCTATTCAGTAACAAACACACAAAAATAGTAACACAGTAAACACAACTGTAATACTCTACTTGTAAAAAAAAACACACACACACACGCGTCACTACTATAGTCGCAATGGACACAAATTTCAAACTTGTATGAAAATTTTATTTTACTGAATTAATGTTTCAATCTTGGCATGAAGAAACTTTAATACTTTAACAATGCAACGGTGTTCATTAAATTTGGTTTGGACTTTTATTCTTTGCGAATGAGGCCTCCGTTTCAGTAAGGTGTATGGCCTCCTCTGGCCTGTATCAGAGAACGACATCTCCTTGACATGGATCCGATTATCGGTTGGATCTGTTGTTGTATGATGGCTGCGCATTCTTCCCATAGTGCAAGAGACAACTGTCGGAGATTGGTTGGCGCCACGACTCGCTGGCGGACTTGTCTGTTGAGTTAATCCCATAAATGTTCTATCGGGTTCATGTCTGATGACATGGATGGCCACGGAATGGCCTGGACGTTGCTGTCAGTGAGGAACTGGGTGTTGAGTTGTGCCACATGATGTAGAGCGTTATCCTGCTGAAACATCGACCTTGGTGCAGCCAGAATGAGAACGAGGAATTTCTGCGACGTAACGTTGAGCATTCAGGCGTCCTTCAATTTGCACCTGGTCACTTCTTCCCACGAAGTTGATCGTCCCCCACACTAGTACACCTCCACCACCATGTGGAAAAGCCTCGTCCACGCAGTTCCTCATGGACTCTGCGGTAAAATCTTCTTCGTCTACCGTGTCGCTGGAGCAGAAAGAATGATTCATCATTAAGCCAAACCCTTCTCCAATCTTTCGCAACTGTCCGTTGACGATGCTGGTTCGCCCACTACAGTTGGTTCTGGCGATGCCGGTTCGTAAGAACAGGACCTATGTAATGTCTTCTAAACCAAAGACCAGCGTCGTGCAGCCAGTTCCTGACCGTTTGATCTGAAATTCGACGAGCTGCTGTCATTGACTGTACTGTTGAGGGCGTAGATGCAAATCGATCCTGAGGTGACGCAGGCGTATGAAGCGGTCTTCAGTAGGTGTTGTGACTATGTGTCTTCCACTGCGTGGCTGGTCTGCAACTGAGCCAGTTTCTTGAAATCGTCTCCAAAGGCGACTAATGGTGCTTCTAACCACACTAAATTGTCTGGTCACTACACTATGTGACTCTCCAGTCTGTTAAATGGTGATGAGTTGTTCTACAGTGAAATGAGCCAAACTTGAGCATTGAATTTTCGCTCGAGGAGCGTCAGTCTTTTTTAGGCATTCAATAACATGGTCAGTGAGTTTTGTGTTCAGTAAGTCTCACGGGATTCTCGTGAATCTGGCATGAATTATTGTCAAAAATGTTATTTTGACTAGTGTCGCTTTTCTGTGCTCATGAATCATCTCATTCATTCATTCATTTGCATGTCCCTTGTGGAACTTTGCCTCCCTAACAGCATTCCTGTAGGCCTCTCGGTTCTGAGCAAGATGGCCTGCTGCTGATACATCCAATGCAGATCATCAACGATGTCTTGCAGCCATCTTCGCCTTGGTCTTCCTCTTTTTCTTTTTCCCATTTGTATCCTTCCAAGACGGTCTTCTCTAAATTGTCATGACGTTTAATGTGTCCAAAATATTTAAGTTTTCTCTTTTTAATCCTATTTACTAGCCAGCCTTCTTCAGTATTAAGTTCTTGTAGTATGGATATATTTGTTCTTTTTTGTGTCCATGATATTTGAAGAACTCTTCTGTACTATTTACATTCAAAGACATTTATGTGTTCCTCAGCTGTTTTGTTAAGTGTTAAGGTCTCACAGGCATATGGTGCGATTGGAAAAATGCATGCCCTTAAAAATCTTATTTTTGTAGTTCTGTCTGTTCCTCTCCACAGATTCTTTAGTTGTTTTACTTTCTGAAGAGCGATAGTTGTCCTCCTTTTAATTTCCCTCATTGTATCTCCGTTATTAGTTAGTAGTGATCCAAGATATTCAAAATTCTCCACTTCTTATGAATCATCTGCTGAGTAAAATTCAGGTCAGCAGGTGAAGTTGATGTCCAAGTGAACGTTTCAGGCAATGTGCCCTTGTCTGATCAGCAAACTTCAGCTTAAATAGGAACATCGTATTTGTTGCGCTTCTTCAGACACACCTGACTTCCTTCTGTCTTACTAGTAGGGCACGCTTTACCTTAGACACCTGCTCACGTGGCCACACTCTTGTCCTTCTCCTAGGGAGCATCACATGGATGATGAATAGGGTCTTGGTCAGATATAGATCGCTGGCCGATATCTCATTCAGCTTCAGTGCTGCGCTTTCAGCTCCACCCCTCACATTTTCTTTAAAGTTATTACTTTTAACGTCATTTTTTAACTTCTCAATTACATGACGACCTACAAGATTTATCTCTTCCTGATATCCTCTGTATATTCTCAGTAGCTAATAAATCTAAGAAAACTTATACAATGTACAAAGAAATTTATACTAATTTTTTTAAAATTTGTATTTTGTACTATCTCCATGTAACTGCAAGCTGGTGTTTTTTGCAGCCGATGCCGTGGGGATGTTGAGGCACAGCATGGTATCGGCATGGCAGCGGGTCATGGCAGCCACATTTTTCACTCTCAGAGTACAGCTAAAAAATAGGGGGGAGGCGTGAAATGCTTCTTTTGCAGACTCCAAAACAATGGGGACTATGACGATCCCTGCCTCGTTAAGCCAGAGTTGACCTGTTTACTAGGAGAACCAACGGAGAGGTGAGACAGGGTCTTGGTCAGCTACGGTTCGCTAACCCTGACGCTAGCATATCAGATAAGGGTCGCTGATACCGTCATAGGACAAGCGTCTTCACCGATTTTTTGTTTACTGAAGTACATACAACGGGGTCAGTCAGGGGTACATATTGTCACCTTACTTATTTAACTTGTATACTGAAAATATAATGAGGAATGTTAGAGAATATGAAGACAAAGAATATTAAGATGCCATAACAATTGGAAGTTATGAAATACCAGAGATTAGATATGCTGATGACACAGTATTACTGTCCACAACACAAAAAGGAATGGAAAAACTAATTATGTCAGTCCGTAAGAACAGCGATGAGCAGAACCTCTATTTTAATGCGAAGAAAACTAAATTGATGACAACTGACAAAACAAACAAGGCAGCTGGAATATGTATCAATGAGGAAAAACTGGAAGAAGTGGAGAGTTTTGAATATCTTGGATCACTACTAACTGGTAGTGGAGATACAATGAGGGAAATTAAAAGGAGGACAACTATCGCTCTTCAGAAAGTAAAACAATTAAAGAATCTGTGGAGAGAAACAAACAGAAGTACAAAAATAAGATTTTTAAGGTCATGCATCTTTCCCATCGCAACATATGCCTATGAGACCTGGACACTTAACAAAACAGCTGAGAAACACATACATGCCTTTGAATGTAAATGCTACAGAAGAGTTCTTCAAGTATCATGGACACAGAAAAGAACAAATATATCCGTACTACAAGAACTTAATATTGAAGAAGGCTGGCTATTACAGAGGATTAAAGAGAGAAAGTTTAAACATTTTCGAGACATAAACGTCATGATAATCTAGAGAAGACCGTCTTGAAAGGGTACATAATGGGAAAAAGAAAGAGAGGAAGACCAAAACGAAGATGACTGCAAGACATCGTTGATGATCTGCAAATGGATGCATCAGCAGCAGGCCATCTTGCTCACAACCGAGAGGCCTACAGGAGTGCTGTTTGGGAGGCAAAGTTCCACAAGGGACATGCAAATGAATGAATGAATGAATGAAGTACATACAAAAACCACCGAGACTCGAATAAACACACACACACACATAAAATACTTAGTTGTCAAAACTCATTTATTGAAAGTTATTATAAGGAAATCTACATAGCAATCAAGAGAATGTTGAAAAGCCCACGCTTTATACAGTGTTTGAAATCTGATATTGATTTTTGACATTAATGTACTTTTCGAAAAAAAAAACAGTGAAAAAGTTCCATGATATATCATCATCATCATGTGCCGTGTCCTTTGGGAAGGTTGTCTGAAATGATTCTCCTCCAACTTGCGCCGACCTTTGTTTTAACAGTGAAACTCAGCCCAGCTGAATCCGACCTGGTCCTTTTTATGCTGTCCACTAGTTTATGCCGTTGTCATTCTTTTGTTCTATTTTCCTGGAACTGCTCACTGATGTATGGTTTCTATTATTGTTTTATGTCTATTGATATGACAGTAGTATATTAACCACGTGGTTCTGAAATACATTAAACATGTTAATTTAGCATTTATCATTTTTCCTCTTTTCTAGTTTTAACTAGTTTAATACTGCCTTGCTTGTCTTCTTTTCTGTCTATGAAACGCGCCATGTACTTCTTCTTCTTCTTCTTCTTCGTTCGCATACCATGTACTTCTGTATCTCCACGACCTCAACAACACAAAAAGAGATTTTACACAATATTCAACGTTTGTCTTTGTAAGATTTTCAACACAGTCCATTAATGCAAATAATAATAATAACAACAATAACATTAAAGAATGTTAAATTACTTTTATAATCTATAAATAACATTGCAAAAAATTGTTATGACAAAATATTTATCCGATATATAACAGTCAATTAAGCTTCAAAAATAGCAAATTATAAGGAAGGCAGCTGCAAAGAACAAAAACTTCAGATTACACAAAATAATGTTAATTTTCACAATTGTTTTCGCTGAATGAAAATGATATCATGTTTTATGGAAACTTAGACGAGGTTTTCTTAGAGAAGGATCTTATTTTTGTGTGAACATCAATTATCTTCTTAATATACTAACAGTCAGGTACCCGACGAATGCTCTGCTTTGTCATGTTCTCGGATAGTCTATTTTATTTTCAGAGGCCGTTTCCCTAAGAAAAGAAAGTCAGGTACTCTTTTGTGTACCGGAGCGAAGGGAAGTCGGTCTAAATTCCGCTCCCTTCACATGATGTGTCAGTTCTTTAAAATTACAGGAAGCCCAACTCTTGTGCTGATTGCCTTATATAATACCACGAAGATTGCCTTATGTAATACCGCAAAGATTGCCTTATATAATACCACGAAGATTGCCTTATGTAATACCGCAAAGATTGCCTTATGTAATACCGCAAAGATATTTTCTCTAACACGATCAAGTGCCAAAATGCTTTAAGGATGTTACTTAAAGACGTGGGTTATTGCTCTAATGTCCGTCTGTCCTATGTCGTGAGATCTCCATGAAAACCACTGTACGTCATTATCATCATCATCATCAGGTGCCGGATCGGCTGGCTTTGGCTATTATGTTTCTCCACGTATTCTCTTTTATCCCTTCTAGCTCAACTTTTTATTTTATTGTCTAGATCTTTGTGCGTTGCTTTTGCCAAATCTCTTGCAAGATCTGTCTTTACATTCAAAATGGCTAAACTCGCCGAAGACAGGAAATCTTGGCGAACTACTATGCGGGCCCTGTGTGAAGTTTAACGACACTGGAAGGATGTAGGATGTAAGATAGTACCCGGATCCTTTACCCAGGCCGTCAGTTCAACTGGTGATCTCCGCTCACAACAAACTCGCCAAACTACCCAGTATCATTTCTTTATGCCTTCCTTCTGCTCTTCTTCCCTTTATTTGTTCTGTTATTACAATATTTTCAATGCTTCCTCTTTGAATTGCATGTCCTATGAAAGCACATTGTCCCTTTTTCTGTTATACAAGATTTTTTTTGTTGTTGCTCTCCTCAGCTCTTCTCATGCATTCTTCACATTGCTGTCCATGGAGTTCGTACTATTCTTCTAGTAAAGCACATTCCTAGTGCTTCCATTGATCCTTGTTCGGAACCTGCTTTCCAAATATTAAGTTTCTGTTCGTACACTTTCTTCGTTCACTGCACACGATTCACTTCCTGAACTGTGATACTTGTTCTGTGCTGGGGATATAACTAACAATGGTCAATACATCATTACTGTCACTAGTTTCATATAGCAATGTAGAAAGTCATATTTCCGCATCATCATCATCATCATCATCATCGCCTTTCACTCCCTGAGAGCACAGGCCACGGATAAAGGCTCTCCAGCCATCCCTGTTCTTGGAATTATTCTCTGCTTCCTTCCATGTGCATCCCTTGTCTCTGAGCAACGTCATAACTTATCTTCACTGAGTATGTCTAGGTCTTCCTCGTTTTCTGTTTCCTTGAGTATTCCATGTCACTGCCTGTCTTGCTATGCTGGTGTCGGGTTTCCTCAGTGTTTGGCCAATCCATCTCCATTTCTTAGACATATATCCGCATGGTAAAGTGATAAGATGGCGCAGCGCTTCTCAACGTGTGGTCCACGACTAGAATTATCAAGTTAGCATCAGATGCCATCATAATGGGAAAAAGAAAGAGAGGAAGACCAAGGCGAAGATGGCTGCAAGACATCGTTGATGATCTGCAGATTGATGCATCAGCAGCAGGCCATCTTGCTCACAACCGAGAAGCCTACAGGAGTGATATAGGGAGGCAAAGTTCCACATGGGACATGTAAATGAATGAATGAATCAGATGCCATCAAATAAATAAAAACACATAAATGTTCATGATATTGTGACTTTTCATATGAACTGGTGGCCCCCAAAATTATATGTAGTCAGAAAATTGGTCCTTGAGTGTACAAAAGGTTGGGAACCATTGTTATGGAGAACCCACATATCTATGGATATTATATTGATGGTAATAATAAATATGATTTATAAAATTCCAGACATTATTGTAAAGCACTAGCGAATACTGCGGCATAGTTGGCTGAGTGGTTAGTCGCTCGCTCTACTAATCCTGTGGTACTGAGTTCAGATCCCACCAGTGTCTTTCTAAAATATGTTTCTAGTATAAAAAAGCACTGATGACCATAGGATATAAAATTATACAGTGAATTAGAATATCATGTTCTTCAAGTGAATAATGATAGCTCTAAAAAAACACAAAGAACCGGAATATTTACAATAGTAATGAACGTTCATAATAAACCAGATCGATGCCATATCATCGCCCGCATCAGCTATACACAGTAATAACGAATGTGATATTTTATGTTGCTAACGAAGGTATTATAAAGCACTTTATGCCATGGTAGATGATGAGTGATTCTAGGCCTGCATAGCACAGTACTTGACAGTGATGTATGTATATGTATGTGAGAATCAGTCAGAAGCATATAGGTCTATAACGATAGGGCTATATAGCAGTGGGAATCATATCAGGTAGCAATGATTGATTTACACAGGCAATAAGAAACATATAGACGTATGTTAGTGAGGGGTCTATGGAAGTAATGAAAAACAGTAAGCCACTAAGTATTAATGAGTGGCCCATAAAACACTTCGCCATATATTAATGAGTGCTCCATAACGCACTTTGTCAGATATTAATGGAAAGTCTATAAGGCAATTAGCCAGAAGTTAATGAATGGTTATAAAGCACTTAGCCAGATATTAATGACTGGTTCATAAACCATTTAGCCAGGAATAAATGGAAGATCCATAAACCATTTAGCCGAATGTTAATGAATAGTTCATAAAAAATGTAGCCAGATATTAAAGGATGACACATAGAACACTTAGCCGAATATTAATGGATGTCCTATAAATCACTTAAGCCCAATATTAATGAATGCTCTATAAAGCACTTACCCAGATATTAATGGAAGGCCCGTGGAGCACTTAGCAGAAAGTAAAGAACGGCCTGTAAAGCACTTAGCCAGATGTTAATAAATGGCCCATAAACCACTTTACCATTCTGAATGAATGGCCCATAAAGTATTTAGCCAGATATAAATGAATGGTTGATAAAGCACTTAGCCTGAAGTACTCAGCCAGAAAAACCCGAATGTTTTATGTATCCAAAAGAAGCATATTTTGAGATATAAATGACAGGTTCGCATATAAATGGAAACAGAAACAAGAGACGCACACAGCTGTGGGAAACTATTAACCAGAATGCAATGGCTGGTCTATATAGCAGTAGGATTTACATTACCAGGTGAGAAAACTGTAAACAAAGCAACTTTAGATGTGAAAGAATACGCTGAAATGACAGCCCCGGCAACTAACCTTCTTTCACTCCAGCGCACCCACCCGTGACTCTTGGTGGCGGAAATGACATTGAGGTGTGCTCTAGTGACTAGACGTTCTCTCGATCTGCTGGAGTCCAGAGTTCCATTCACAGCCGTCCTCGTACTGCTTGTCTCCCCTTCTTGCCTAGAGCACTTTGGTGACAGTTTTCCCCCAAGGTAATAATGAAGTTCGCTGTTTAAGTTTGCCGTGTATAAGTCTCTCTTTCAATCTTGTTTAAAGTTTGTTAACAGTGGAAAAAAAGGTCTATACACAAGCCATATTCCTATGAAGTTTTTCTATAGTGAGCTTATGGCAGGAAAGAGGAAACAAGATAGATCTAAACTGAGATATAAAATATCTGTAAGTCATTAATACGAGATTTTTCTATCAACTGCGAGACTGGGAAAGAACTTGGCGAAAGACCGAGTCATAAAGAGAGCGACTCTGCATCATTTGAGAAGGAAATTAGGTCCAGGCTTGAAATTAGAAGATGCAAGCGTTAGGAACCCGGGGGCCTCTTACAACACAAATATTGCTTGCTGGTACTGTGACGGGCCACGCAGATCCAACATTGGTAGAAACAGCCATGAGAGGAGCTACTCAGCAAGAAGATGCTTTGCGAAACCCACAACAAGTTGGTATCTCCCTCTACTTTGTAGGGGTGCCCAAAGCACGAGCTGCAGAGAAAGCAGATGTGGCCAACACCTGTGTCAGTTCAAGGGAAGCTTTATGGGGATGTACACCAACTCCAACTGAGCATCGATTTTTCCAGAAGTATACACGCCAACGTTTGAGAATGAGCGAAAAATATTTTTAAAAAGAAGATGACATCTGAATGCTTCATAACCGTCTCATTGTACGAAAAGTGCCTTTATAAACATATGGCGGATAGAAAGAAGCTTTCATATGCTACCTAAAATGATAAATTGAATTTCTTCATTTTTAACTATAAAATGATCCTTCCCCCATACAAAAATTGTCATTTTCATATGCTACATATAACGATAAATTGAATTTCTTCATTTTTAACTATAAAATGATCCTTCCCCCATACAAAAATTATGTCATTTTCATATGCTACATATAACGATAAATTGAATTTCTTCATTTTTAACTATAAAATGATCCTTCCCCCATACAAAAATTGTCATTTTCATATGCTACATATAACGATAAATTGAATTTCTTCATTTTTAACTATAAAATGATCCTCCCCCATACAAAAATTATGTCATTTTCATATGCTACATAAAACGATAAATTGAATTTCTTCATTTTTAACTATAAAATGATCCTCCCCCATACAAAAATTATGTCCCAAGAAAGTGTCCCACTTGCTTCATCCCAAATTTACCACTGCTCGATTACTAGCATGGTATTGTCTCCTGAGACACTGTATTATGTCCCAGATCATTTCACCGCGGCCAAAGAGTTAACGCACTGCCGTTGATCATCCAGGACACCCTTGATGAACTTCAGAATCTTCCCTGGTCCACATATTCTAGCTGAGCACCGGAAGATGATCTTTCACTAGGCTCCATCTGTGACTTGTGGTGGAACAAGGCGGAGAAACAGTTTTTACCTGAAAGAAAACGTTAGAAAAGAAAGATTTAGACATCTGCTGAACGAGGACATAAGAGCTGTTGAATGTCAGGAAACTATGGCTTCAAGATTACTTAATACGTTCATTACTTTACCTGCCGGGAAAAAGAAACATGTAAATTGACATTGTTCCTATATGGAAACTTGGAAAATATAAACTGTTGTAGGGCGTCAAGGGAGTTTTGTTAGGCTGTGCAGAGATATTTTCTGGCCCTCATTGCTTTTGACCATCCACATCACTAAATCTGCTAAACCACATCCACTACAGCCACTCCTTCCACTTAAAACTGGAGAAGCATCTCCAGGAAGTGGTTCTTCTTCTTCTTCTTCTTCGTCATCGTCGTCGTCATTCGCCCCTCAAAAGAGCGTCGCGTCGCAGTTGTGTGCTCCCGGCAACACAGTCGACTTCCGCTCGACGCATATTTAGGACCGAGTTCGACTTCCCACTGGCATATTCATCCGCGTTCATTTGACCAGACAGCTGTTTCCAGAGGCATCATTTGAGGGCAGAATAGGGTCTTGGCATGGCCATGGTTAGTCAAGACAAAAACAACAACAAAAACACGAAAATGCACTTTGTGATGTCTCAACTGGCCCTTGAGCAACGCAACTGCCGCTGTTCTCCCTCTCACTCACCGTAGGCACTCGTATCTTTCACATCTTCCAGTAAAGACATTGTACTCGACGAGGCTGATGAGACCTCTAATCATATAAGTCTCGTTTCTTTCCCTCTGCTCCAGGTCGACCTGTTGAGACACTTTATATATTTCTCTGGAGATGAAGACCCTGTCCTTTTTGGCAATCAGCGACCCATATCTGACCAAGACCCTGTCCCACCTTTCCTTTGGTACCACCAGTAACAGGCTTAGTAACGGGGTAGGGATCGCCATAGTCCCCACGGTGGTGGAGACTGTTAAAGAAGCATTGCACATCATCAGCTTTTCTAAGCTGCATTTCAAAACTGAAGAAAAATACCTGCCATAACCCCCTCCCAGCCGGACACGATGTTCTGTCTCTTCACCGCAATGGCTGTAAAGTAGGCAGCTCTCAGGTTCAGGTAAATACAAGAAGAAAAGAAGAAGAAGAAGAAGGGGGAGGAGGAGGAGGAGGAAGAAGAGGCGGTGAATTAGAAAGAAGAAGAAAGAGGTGGAGGAGGAGGAGAAAGGAGGTGGAGGAGGAGGAAAAAGAAAGAGGAGGAGCTAGAAGATGAGGAGGAGGAAGAAGATGAGGAGAAGGAAGAAGAAGAGGAGGAGGAAAATGAGGAAGAGGAGGAGGAGGAGGAAGAAGAAGAAGAAGATATATTTCTCTAGACCTCCCTTCTCCTTCGTGTTTTCGGGTGCCTATCTGGCTCACTAACTCGCGTCTTCTCATGAAAAGATATCTTATCAAGCTACTTGTATGTTGCTAGTATGAAAAAAAAACAGTACGAGCTAAGGTGGCGGATCATAATGAAAAGCATCTACAGTCTAAGAAAAGTCATCGACATTCACTTTTCCCTTCCTAACCATTGTCATTCTTTTTTTTTTTTTTCAGAGCTTTTATCTCCTCCCACAAGAACATCAAGTGAGAAGAAAATGTCCGTCTGTTCTTTTGGTATCTCTGAATCTTATCCTTAAGGGACAGAGGAAGACAATGAAATAAGACAGTTGAAGAACTAAAAGAGTAGCACGGCCCAACACACAAAAAGAGAGAGCAAAGGATAGATGATTGTGGAAATCAGTGACGACCAAAGCCTGATTGGCATGGATCAGACAGACAAAGAGAGAGAGAGAGAGATAGAGAGAAGAAACAGACAGAGATAAAAGAAAGAAGGAGAGAGAGAAAAGAAAGAGGGAGAGAGAGCGACAGGGAGAAAAAGAAAGATAGAGAAACAGAAATAAAAGAAAGAGAGACGGAGAGAAAAGAAAGAAAGTCAGAGAGAAAAGAAAGAGAGACAGAGAGACAGAGGGAAAAGAAAGAGAGACAGAAAAAAACAAAGAAAGAGAGACAGAGAGAAAACAAAGAGAGAAAGACAGAGAGAGAAGAGAGAAGAGAGAGACAGAGAGAAAAAGAAAGAGAGACACAGATAAAAAAGAGACAGAGAGACAGAGAGAGAAAAGAGAGAGAGAAGCAGAGAGAAAAGAAAGAGAGAGACAGAGAGAGAGAAGAGAGAGAGAGAGACAGAGAGAAAAGAAAGAGAGACACAGATAAAAAAGAGACAGAGAGACAGAGAGAGAAAAGAGAGAGAGAAGCAGAGAGAAAAGAAAGAGAGAGACAGAGAGAGAGAAAAGAGAGAGAGAAAAGAAAGAGAGAAAAGAGAGAGAAACAGAAAGAGAAAAGAGAGAGGCAGAGAGAAAAAAAAGAAAGAGAGAAAGACACAGAGAGAGAGAGAGAGAAAAGAGAGAGACAGAGAAAACAGAAAGAGAGAGAACCATCCACGCTCTTGCTATATAAGGCAACATTTAGTGACCATACATTCCTTTACATATTCCATTGCCATTGCAGGATAGAAGGAACGTGTGTGGGGGGGGGGGGGGGGGGGAGGCATCTAAACAACTAGTTTCTGTCAAATTATATAAAAATGAGAAAACAAAATGACGGTTATTAAGTATAGGCGCGTTAATTCTTCTCATTAGCGTTTCATGTGCTTACAAATATTTTAACACGTTTTTTTTTAAAACTTGTTTTCGATAATTTTAATCAAATAAGCTACATTTCTACTAGACTGTGTGAGAGGAGATCACCAACTGAGCTATAGGCCGGCATGAGGGATCGAGTACTCTGGAGAAGCATAATAGCCAACGCCAGTCGGCACGGCACCTGATGATGATGTAAACTACATCTTCACAACAACCTCGCGGACTGCATAAAAAAACCGAAAGCCTCTGGCACCGAGAGATAGACACCCGTATGTGCTGGAAGGTGGTGTAGTCACTATAACGTCTGGCAGTATGTCCTCCCACAACTCTAAGAGAAATAAGGTACCTATTTTTACTAATAACGGAGATACAATTAAGGAAATTACAAGGAGGACATCTATCGCTCTTCAGAAAGTAAAACAATTAAAGAAGCTATGGAGAGGAACAGATAGAACCACAAAAATAAGACTTTTAAGGGCATGCATCTTTCTCATCGCAACATATGACCGTGAGACCTGGACACTTAACAAAACAGCTGAGAAACACATAAATACCTTTGAATGTAAATGCTACAGAAGAGTTCTTCAAATACCACGGACCCAGAAAAGAACAAATATATCCATACTACAAGAGCTTAATATTGAAGAAGGCTGGCTAGTAAAGAGGATTAAAGAGAGAAAACTTAAATATTTTGGACACATTAAACGTCATGAGAATTTAGAGAAGACCGTATTGGAAGGATACATAATAGAAATAAGAAAGAGAGGAAGACCAAAACGAAGATGACTGCAAGACATCGTTGACGATCTGCAAATGGATGCATCGGCAGCAGGCCATCTTGCTCACAACGGAGAGGCCTACAGGAGAGCTGTTAGGGAGGTAAAGTTCCGCAAGGGACAAGCAAATGACTGACTCTGGGACACCTACTACCAGCAACGAAGCACCAGGCATCGGAATGACTGACATGTCATTATTTATTATCTTGCAACCTGTGTCTTGTCTTCTGTCTCCTTGGAACTGCCAGCTGATAATCTTCGTAGCCGTTGCTGTGAAGCTGTTGAGATACATACTCGTGTCGGCTTGGGAGTGGGCTATGGTGGCTGGTTTTTCAGTCTCTTAGTGGAGCTAAAAATGAAGAAGAAGCAGGGGGGCATGCAGTACTCCCTTAGCAGACTCCACCACCATGGAGACTGTGGTGATCCTGCCCTGTTAGCCAGGCTAGGCCTGTTACTGGGGGTACCAATGGAGAGGTGGGGACAGGGTCTTGATCAGCTATGTTTCGCCAACCCTGACTCTATCTAGGGTCACAGACTGTCAAATGGGACAGTGTCTGCATTCTCCTTGTAACCTTTAAAATACTTTTACTTTAGCTCTATTAAATTCTATTATATCTCCTTCATTTTAGTATATTCTTATTATCATATAATGAAGACCAAAGCTAAAATATGGGGGCCGGCTAGCGTAGTGGTTAGAGCACTCGTCTAGCAACCAAATGGTCGAGGGTTCGAATCCCCGGCTGAGCCGGATTTTTTTTCCGACCAATACGGCCCTGAGGTCGACCCAGCCTCGTAAAATGGGTACCAGAGAAAATCTGGGAAGTAAAGGCAGCGAGGAAAGGAACTGGTCACCCTACCTCATACGCTGATGACCCAGCATAATGAGGTCTCTAACGCTTCACCCCCTACGGCATTTGAAATGCTATGGGACTATCTTTACTTTTACTAACCAAAAAAGACTTCTTTCCCTCATTTACCACGTCTTATACAGTATATTATACGGCGGGGTAAAAACGCTAATCAGGCAATCGATGACCCTAGCTGATATGCCAGCGTCAGGGTTAGCAAACCATAGCAGACCAAGACCCTGTCATACCTCTCCTTTGGTACCCCCAGTAACAGGCCCAGCCTAGCAGGGATCGCCATAGTCCCCATGGTGGTGGAGTCTGCTAAAGAAGCATTGCACATCCCCTGCTTTTTAGCTGTACTTCGGGACTGAAAAAGTAGCTGCCATAACCCGCTCCCACGCCGATACGATGCTGTGCTTCAGTATCTCTACAGCATCGGCTGCAAAGAACACCAGGTCTCACAGGGAGATAGCGCAAAGCAAGACAAAGACAAGGCAAAACAAGACAAGACAAGACAAGATATACAAGTCAAACACGTATTGTCTGTTTACGGGTAGAGGGGAAAACATCAAGAATTGTTCAGTAAACTTGTTTTTTTTTTCCGCCATTCTCCGCCCACGGATAATCAAGTATATTCCACAAAAGGACAAGTACCTGCATTATTTTGACACGTACAATAGCTAAGTGTTGTGTTACTGGGAAAAAAACACTTTCATAGCTAAGCCCCGGCTGAAGATTAGTCTTGTCTGTTTAAGTCGTAAAGATCGGAAATGAATTGCTTTAGTGAAGGGAATTAAAACCCGAACTTGTGTTAAGTATCAAAGTACAAGAAGTTTAGAAAACATAAATCCTTTTTTTCCTTCTATTTTATTTCTATGTTAATTTTTTTTTCCTTCATATTTCAACTTTCCTGCTGTTTTCATCTGTTATGCTGTCTGAATAGACATGATGATTCTAGAGATAAGATGATTCTAGAGACATGTTTCCAGGGATATGATGATTCTATAGATACGTGTTTGATGTTTCCAGGGATATGATGATTCTAGAGATAAGTGTATGATGTTTCCAGTGATATGATGATTCTACAGATATGTGTGTAATGTTTCCATGAATATGATGATTCTAGAAATATGGTGTTTCCAGGGATGATGATTCTAGAGATAGGATGTTCCCAGGGATATGACGATTCTAGAGATATGATGTTTCCATGGATATGATGTTTCACGGGATATGATGATTCAAGAGATATGATATTTCCAATGATATGATAATATGTTTTCAGGATGTGATGATTCTAGACATATGATGTTTCCAGGGATATGATGATTCAAGAGATATGATATTTCCAGGGATATGATAATATGATGTTTTCAGGATGTGATGATTCTAGAGATGATGTTTCCAGGGATGATGACTCCAGAGATATGTTTCCAGATTTATGATGTTTATATCTAACTGTTTCTTTTACGCGAACATTTCCAATCTCACTGCTACTTCCTCAAATCGTCATACAACCTCCAGTCTTGTAGCTAGGGGCGGAGTCAGGATAACCTGAACAACCTACATCCTAGGTCCTCACATAGTCATACAGCCTCCAGTCTTGTAGCCAGGATAACCTGAACAACCTACATGCTAGGTCTTCACATAGTCATACAGCCTCCAGTCTTGTAACCAGAATAATCTGAACAATCTACATCCTACGTCCTCACATAGTCATACAGCCTCCAGTCTTGTAACCAGAATAACCTGAACAACCTACATGCTAGATCCTCACATAGTCATACAGCCTCCAAGCTTGTAACCAGGATAACCTGAACAACCTAAATCCTAGGTCCTCACATAGTCATACAGCCTACAGTCTTGTAACCAGGATAACCTGAACAATCTACATCCTAGGTCCTCACTTAGTCATACAGCCATCCAGTCTTGTAGCCAGGATAACCTGAACAACCTACATGCTAGGTCCTCATATAGTCATACAGCCTCCAGTCTTGTAGCCAGAATAACTTGAACAATCTACATCCTAGGTCCTCACATAGTCATACAGCCTCCAGTCTTGTAGCCAGGATAACCTGAACAACCTACATCGGGTAGCGGGCCGCATCTTAATCAACCACTATTTGATCACTTACATAAAAAAGACAATACATAAGAGAGACCTACTTGCCCAACGTGAACTCGCCGACAAGTATGTTATAATAATATTAAAAAAAAGAGGGAAAAAGAAAATGAAAGTGGATTGGTCTTATGCTCATAACAGACCCCAGCAACATCGCTAAAAGAGCCATGTGGATGGACACCAGAGGGAAAAAGAAAGAGAGGACGAGCCAAGGTTACTTGGAGGAGAACTGTAGAAGCGGAAATGTGTACCATGCAGCACAGCTGGGGCACACTACAAAGGCTGGCCACAAACCGTGAGATATGGAGATAAGGCTGGCCACAGACCGTGAGATATGGAGATAAGGCTGGCCACAGACCGTGAGATATGGAGATAAGGCTGGCCACAGACCGTGAGATATGGAGATAAGGCTGGCCACAGACCGTGAGATATGGAGATAAGGCTGGCCACAGACCGTGAGATATGGAGAGAATTTGTTTTTGCTCTGCAAGACGACATAAGACGTACTGGGCCGTGGTTGAATGATGGGAAAGCTATAAAATGAGAAGAAAGAAAATGGCATTTACGAAGATAGCTTTTAGATAGCTTTTAGGGTATTTTTTAAACATTTTTACATTTGTTTTTCTACATCTTTTTGTCAATTTTAATCAAATAAATTACATTTTCATAATTACTTCCTTCCCAGCCAGTTGGACACCCTTCCGATATAACAACGAAATTTGTTATTGATTGGCGCACAGCTTTAACATTGGTAGTTATTTTGCCTCAGGAAGTAGAACTTTTGAGGATACTTTGATCTCATCAGACCTAAGTCAGTCGCTGTAAGTAAAGGATACATTTCACAGTCATTTCTGACTGTCTGATTTGGCAGTCATGGACCTGTGTCTGACATGTTAGCTTCAAGGGTTGCCAACCATAGCTGAACAAGACCCTCTCCCAACTATTTTTAGCACCCCCAGTTTCCCTTGGGAACAACTATGTTAAGTACACACTTATCTCCCTTGGGAACAACTGTGTTAAGAACACATTTATCTTAACATAGTGTTTGTGAGACAGGGAACATAGATCTGTTTGCTTAAAAACTCTGTCCTACTTCTGTAGCCCAGAAACTTGTAGCAATCAACACTAATTGTAATTGTTATTTTTGTAAAATGTAATGTCAGGTTGGTGGACGGATGGAGACATGGAGATCTCTGGCAGGGATGAGGGAAGTCTGGTGTGAAACCAATGAATCCAGGACGTGACAAGCCTATGGGTCTTTACAACAATGGCTATCAGAATGATGTAAACAAAACAGAGCCAGCAGACTATAGGTGGTGGGGAATGGACATCGTTGAAGCACTCATCAGATTCCTCATCCCAGAGTCGGAGTGTCTTTGTGGAACTGTCTCTAAACCATCTGACATGGAGAAGGGACTTGCATACAGCCACCAGAGGCTGGAAAACAAAGTTTTGGCCAGGCCAACCTACACCACTGTCTTCATGGCAGTCCGAGCAAGACCACAGTCTGCCCTAGCAAGGAAAGGTGCTGAAGTCGGAGTTACCCAGCCAAAAGGCGCATCGCAAAAATCAGGGTAACACGCATTATCGCTAAAGAAATATCCCTATCTGCGGTTTTCAAACATGGTGCTCGCCATGTGAAGACTAACCAGGCAGGTGCAGTGCCGGGCCCCCTGGCTCGAAAGGGTCCACCCAATGCTACTGGAGGTCCTCTCAGTTCATCTTGTGGAGTCAGGAGACATGAGAGTAGAGCTAGTAGCCAAAAAATACAACAGAAGAAAACTGCCATAAAGCAAGAACTTAAAATAATGCAGTGGAATGCTGAGGGTGTCAGCAGTGTTAGAGATGGCTATAGCAAAAAGGTGGAACTAGAGAACATACTCTTTGCAGAGCAGGTAAGTATATGCTGCATACAGGAGACACACCTGACCAAAGATGCTGCCTTTAAAATCAGAGATTTTATATGAGATGATTATCGTCAAATCAAACTAATTTACATACGCAAGATATTGGGGGGGGGGGGGTGTGAAGACTCCCGATAAGGTAATCATCGACCCATAGCTGATATGCCAGCGTCAGGGTTAGCAATCCATAGCTGACCAAGACCCTGTCCCACCTCTCCGTGGTACCCCCAGTAACAGGCATAGCCTGGCTAAAGGGACAGGGATCGGCATAGCCTCCATGGTGGTGGAGTCTGCTAAAGAAGCATTGCACCCCCCCCCCCCTGCTTTTTAGCTGTACTCTGGGACTGAAAAAGTAGCCACTAAAAACCGCTCCCACGCGATACGATGCTGTGCCTCAACATTTTTACAGCATCGGCTGCAAAGAACAACAGCTCGCAGTTACATGGAGTCCGTACACGTACAAGTACAACACGCAAGATATTATGTACAAGGGGTTAAAATGATTCTTTATAAGTTCCACTGTCGAGCAAGATAATCTAGGAATCTGAATATTTTAAGAAAATAATTTTAATGACTATGTTGTTAACGATATAGGCTGATGAATGACAATATAAATTGATGATCATTTGTTTTGATCTTGCTGACTATGTAAACAGATGATTTAACAACAATATAAGTTTTATGATTATTGAAGAAGTAGCATTGATCGTGTTTGTGTTCTTTCATTGATGTAATGTGTTGATATGTAGTTGTGTAACCACCTTTCGACTATACACATAAAAATGCAGTATAATAACATCTTATAAACTACAGACAGTTATCACCCCATAAAAACGTTATACTTCCTACAGTACCACCGGATTAGTAAACAGAGAGCTCAACCACTCAGCTAACCAGGATGCGTCTGTTTAAGAGTGGTTTTGCTGAAATACGATCCGTCACAGTAAACAGAAGGTGTCTTACCCCTTTCTTTGCCGGTTCTTAACGTCCTTACCTTAAGTCTAACTTAATTCTGATTGATTCTCCTGCCCGGATTTCGTTAATTTTCCACGTGAATTCAAACAATCATTGACTTTTTCATTCGATTTTTTTTATATATAAATACACACACAATCTACCGACAGTTTGTTGAAAATCGGCCTTCACAATCCAACCATGCGTAACGGAAGCCATAGATTTACTTAATCTTGTGTGTCCTGTATTTTCTTGTGTTGAGGTAGCGTGTTATATATATCAAAGTATTCAAATTTTGTATAGCACAGTATTTAAAAAGCATAAATTCGATATACCTGAAAAGAAAAGGCTACTGATTACACGATAAAGTAGATTTCAGCACTTGCACGGAGTATCAGCCCATGCCTTCAGTTCTACAGTTTGCACAACGCGATCAAAATTCTCGGCGGAAGCAGATTGTGTCGAAGTACGGACAGCTATTCAAGTTCGGAAATCCTCACGCCAACATTTAAGACTGAAAACAGAAGCCTAAATTTCAAACAGGAAAATGGAAGCTACAGGCCCTCACAAACACCAGGTGTGCTATATATTTCTTAAAGAGTTGAATACGAGAGCAAGGTAGACCAGTAGTTGCCATCCTTTGGTCTACGCAGCACAAGTGGTCCTTGACGCATAATTATTAGGTCGCCGGCTGTGTTATTTATTTAGTATTAAGAACCAACTTTTGAATTAAAAACAATTGTGAGTTATGGCACTGCGATATTACATACAAGATGACGGTCTACGATTTATATGAAGTTGTACAAACGGTCCGTGGATGTAAACATTTTGAGAACCGCTGGTGACGACGGCATATTGTTACACAGTGTTTGGCCAAATAGAAGAACACATACTGTTTCCAATCAAATCTCCAGTTAAAGTTGAAGCTGAACAGAAGCAATGCCTGGTCACTTTTGTATTATTATTTTATCTCCCGGAAACTGCGAGCTGCTGTTCTTTGCAGTCGATGCGGTGAAGATGTTGAGGCACAACATCGTGTCGGATATGGAGTGGGTTATGGCAGATTTTTTTTTTTAGTCCCTGAGTAGAGTTAAAGAGCAAGGAGTATGCAATACTTCTTTAGCAGAGTCCACCACCATACGGACTATGGCGATCCCTGCCCCGTTAGCCAAGCTAGGCCTGATTCTGGCGGTACCAACGGAGAGGTGGGAGAGGGTCTTCTTCAGCTATGGTTCCCCAGCCCTGATTGCTAGTATGTCAGCTATGGTTCCCCAGCCCTGATTGCTAGTATGTCAGCTAAGGTTCCCCAGCCCTGATTACTAGTATGTCAGCTAAGGTTCCTCAGCCCTGACTGCTTGTATGTCAGCTAAGGTTCCCCAGCCCTGACTGCTAGTATGTCAGCTAAAGTTCCCCAGCCCTGATTGCTAGTATGTCAGCTATGGTTCCCCAGCCCTGACTGCTAGTATGTCAGCTATGGTTCCCCAGCCCTGACTGCTAGTATGTCAGCTATGGTTCCCCAGCCCTGACTGCTTGTATGTCAGCTATGGTTCCCCAGCCATGACTGCTAGTATGTCAGCTAAGGTTCCCCAGCCCTGACTGCTAATATGTCAGCTATGGTTCCTCAGCCCTGACTGTTAGTACGTCAGCTATGGTTCCTCAGCCATGAATGCTAGTATGTCAGCTATGGTTCCCCAGCCATGACTGCTAGTATGTCAGATAAGGTTCTCCAGCCATGATTGCTAGTATGTCAGCTATGGTTTCTCAGCCCTGACTGCTAGTATGTCAGCTATGGTTCCTCAGCCCTGATTGCTAGTATGTCAGCTATGGTTCCTCAGCCATGACTGCTATTATGTCAACTAAGATTTCCTGGCCATGACTGCTAGTGCGTCAGCTATGGTTCCTCAGCCATGACTGCTATTATGTCAGCTAAGATTCCCTGGCCATGACTGCTAGTGTGTCAGCTATGGTTCACCAACTCTGATATTATGGGTGTACGTATTTTTCAATTAAGCCCTTTTTTATTATGAAAATTGTAATCATCTCTGAGTTTTTATATTTGTAGTCTTAAAAAAAAAAACGTATTCCTGGATCAGAATTCTACTTCTTCATCTTGTTGGTGTAAAAAGTCTTACTTGTCTCTGTGGTTCTTTCCTTTTCTACGCAATACAAGACAAAGTGCTTCATCTTGTCTCTGTGGTTCTTTCCTTTTCTACGCAATACAAGACAAAGTGTTTCATCGAGTTTTATTTCGGTTTAAGCTTTGTTTCTTTTACTGATCCGTATCCTTGAACACACTTCTTTTTCTTCTTCTACTTCTTCCTCTTCTTCTTCTTCTTCTTCTTTTCGTTTTGTTTTACCTTCCTAAGTTATTCCTCGGGTGTTCTTGCCAAAGATATACTTTCAGGGTCTCTTCAAGATGGAGTTATTTTCCTTTTATTTTCGGTATCATTTTTTTCAATCTTCGGAAGAATTTCAAAGGAGTGACATATCGAAGGAGTGATATATCGAAGGAGTGACATATCAAATGAGTGACATATCAAATGAGTGACATATCGAAGGAGTGACATATTGAAGGAGTGACATATCGAAGGAGTTACATATGAAATAAGTGACGTAGTGAAGAAGTGATATAACAAATTAGTGAAAAATCAAAGATGGATTTCAATGGTTTCAGTTTACGGTTATAATTTAGGACTTGATTTTAGTGTTGGGGTTAGACTAGGGATAAGGTTAGATTTGGTGGTTGGAGTTTAGGGTTAAGGTTTAATTTAGTGTTAGGGTTAGAATTCAGGAGCGGAGGTTAGATTTAGGGCTAGAGTTCAGAGTTAAGGTTAGGTTAGGTTAGAGTTCGGAGTTCATGTTACATATAAGGTTATAGCTCGGAGGTAAGGTTACATATAAGGTTACAGTTCGGAGATCAGGTTAGATTTAGGGCAAGGTTAGAGTTGATGAACATTTGTTTTGGTCTTGCTGACTATGTAAACAGGTTATGGTTAGATTTAAAGTTTGGAACAGAGTAAAGCTGAAAATGATAACGCACCTTATAACAAAAGACGGCCTACCGTATTTAGAAGGCAGAGCGACTGAGTGATGGAAGGAAAGTCTTAGAAGAAAAAGAAATAAGGAAAGTCAAGGGTAGGAGAGGTTTGTACTGTTTTCAGAACATACGGTGCTCTCCCATCTTCCTTTTCGGCCTGAGAGCAGCTGCGAACCCACTTTCTGGCCTGAGAACATCGACGGACCCACTTTTTGGTCTGAGAATATCGACGGACCCACTTTCTGGCCTGAGAATATCGACGGACCCACTTTCTGGCCTGAGAACAGCTGCGTCGCTGTCATTAAAATAATAATAATAATAATAATAATAATAATAATAATAATAATAAAACAATAAATAGAGCCCACACGGTGCTAAGATTTTTCTTTTGGTCGATCAAATCCATTTGCTGGTCCGTGAATCCCCAGAAAACCTTTCCGTGGTCCCACCGGTGGTCCATGTGTCTCACTTTAAGAACCACTGATTTACCAAAAAAAAAAAAAACATTCACGGGATTTCACACACTATGCATTTCTAGAAAGCGATGTAAACAACAATGACTTGTTAAATGATTTTGATAATGGAGAATAAAGGGTTATTGTTTCTGACTTAAATTCATATATAATCACTTTTGACTGTTACTTATTTTGATTTCTCCCTTTGAAACATTATTTTAACAAACATATCTAACTGTCACTCCGTTGTCTTGTCACACACCTTCGATAGACATGTCATTTTCCTGTCTAACCGATTAATAATAGAGATTAGATGTTTCAGAAACTGTTTCAACACGTATAATGCGTTAAATTTTCCTATACGGGTATAAATTAAGACGCACACAGAAAGACACATTCAGGCACAAAAAGAGGGTCAAATCTACGTGGAAAACATCTGCTAGCTTGACATAACACTACGTAGATTGTTTACCCGTTTGCTATGCACCCGCCATCTTGACCGGAAGTCTCCCAAAGCATGTTACGGACAATCGAGAAACATTTCTTCCGCAGGGAGTGGGTCCAGCTTCTAGAGGGCTCTCGATTAACCAGTTTGACGTGGATCTACTGCCCGGGTCATGCGGGGGTCAAAGGCTATGAGAAAGCGGACACACTGGCAGGCAGGGCATCAATTCAGGGGACTCAAAGAATGGACAAGGAGGAGACTGCAAGAGCCATATTGGATAAGCTGTATATGGAGTACGATATCGGGCTGAACGACGACAAAGCAACAGGATGATGATCTAATTGGGGTGGAGGGAAGGAGAGAAGTGGAGGTTTTTTTCCGGAAAGAAGTGGTTTAGCGCGTGTTACTAACAACCAGTGTGTGGCTGGCTCCACCATCAGGCGCGCGCTTCAGTGGGTGGTGGAACAGAAGGCGGAGCACACATGGAAATGCCCGGAGTGCGGAGATGTTAGCCTCTGGTTACAGTTACAAAACAATAATAAATGTAAACTGCACAAAACTACCCCCCCCCCCACACACACACACACAAATACAGAGTTTGAAGTCAAGTACTCGATGTTTTTGTTTTTTTAGATGCGGAACTATTTTCTTTTCTTTTGCCAAGTACTATTATAGAAGTGATAGAGCAGTCTGTGCCTTTTTCTGACTCGAGAACTGGCAAATGAAGCACATTTCAAATAGTTTTCAAGCCTTATACTCTATCACACACATGGGCAATCCCGGGTCCTAGGGCACATCTGGCTCGCGGAAACATTCAGTTGTTTTTTCCTCTCTCTTTTTTTTTTTACCCTCAGCCAACCCAGGCTGTTTCTTTGAAAACCGTATGATTTGTTGGAAAATTTAACAATATTGATTTTACATTGTGGAATTACATTAACACTGCTTGATAGCAAAATAATATAATAGAAAATATCTCTATCTCCTCTCTTTCTCTCTCTCTCTCTCTCTCTCCCTATATATATATATATAGTGTGTATATATATTAATGTAGTTTTGTATACATTATTAAACCGAGTGTGTGGAAAGAATGAAAGATGGAGTGATAAAGGGCAGAATGTAACACGGGCCTGCGCGCCCAATTCTTTACCTTGTTAAAATAAAGATCATTCATTCGTTCATTCATTCATTCTCTCTCTCTCTCTCTCTCTCTCTCTATATATATATATATATATATATATATATATATATATATATATATATATGCATTTTGCAACTATAATGTTCATAAATTTAACAATTCTACCGTATGTAGCACGGAGACAGGAAAAGTCTATTTTGTCCCGCGGGATAAAGACAGGCCTGCAATACTCTTCTATGATCAGAGCCCTAACTGTTTCCAGGTTGTTAAATTTCAGCTTCTGGGGTGTCCAACTTCGGCTGCCTCAAAGACTAAAACTGCCGGTAGAAGCCAAGTGGCGGGTCTCATTTAAACCAAATAGTTTTTTTGTTGTTTTTTTAACCAGCTTCATTCATTCATTCATTCATTCCTTTGCATGTCCCTTGCGGAACTTTGCCTCCCAAACAGCACTCCTGTAGGCCTCTCGGTTGTGAGCAAGATGGCCTGCTGCTGCTGCATCCATTTCCAGATCATCAACGATGTCATGCAGCCATCTTCGTTTCGGTCTTCCTCTCTTTCTTTTTCCCATTATGTATCCCTCCAATATGGTCTTCTCTAAATTATCATGACGTTTAATGTGGCCAAAATATTTAAGTTTTCTCTCTTTAATCCTCTTTACTAGCCAGCCTTCATCAATATTAAGCTCTTGCAGTATAGATATATTTGTTCGTATCCAGCTTACATAAAAAAAAACAGGAACAAGGGGGGGGGATGAATGTTATGAAGTAAAAACGAACTGATTTTTTATATTAATTGGCTTTTCAAATATTTTTAAAAACAATTTTTAGTGGCATGCTTTTCTTACATTTAAAGAAATAAATTACATTTTCATAATAGCTTCATTGCTGTTCTCAGATCGCCTTGTTAGACACCATTGCTCCATACAGACGAAGCTTCATGATGTTTTCAAGTTTCGTAAGTCTGAGATTTCTGCTGCATGATGTTTTAATGTAAAGTAAATCTGAGATTTCTGTTATGAGAGTATATATATATATATATATATATATGAACTATTGTTTTCATTCTTTACCTCATGAGACCTTTACCTCATTTCTCAGCCAGTCGCTCGGTTCCAGTTTTCCCTTACCTACGTCTATCTTGACGCATTTTGTGCCCGTCTTTCTTACAAGAGGAAGGTCAAAAAGCTAAGTGTTTCATTTTTCATCTATTTTTCATGTTTTTGTCTGTTGTGTTGTTTGTTTGTGTGTGTGTGTGTGTGTGTGTGATCCTTGAAAAAGGCTTTTGCCGAAATATTGGACTGTTGTATGCTTTTCATTTATATGTACTCATCTTACTTTCTGTCATTCTTGTTTCCTCTCACTTTCCTCACTCTTTCTGTCTTTTTTGTACAAATGAACCATACTCCTCCATCTACCTCTTTCTTTAGTTATTACTGAAACGACTCATTATCTTTTTTTATTTTTTATTTTTTTGTCTGATGTCTTTGACATGCGGTCAGTTGAACTTTGTTACTGCACACAGAGAAATTAACTTCAGACTGCAGGTAAATACGTCAGTACTTTGACCGATCTTTATACCGCAGTAAAACCTTCGATTTACCGGACCCGGTATATCGGATCTGGATTTAACGAAAGGTACAAATAATTTAGATAGAAAGGTCAAATCCCCACGTCATTAAGACATACTAGGGGGTACGGTATTAGGGCCTTATTTCCAAGACCATCGGCACATGAAAGTGTGATATGGTCTATACCAAGAAAATGTGATATGGTCTATACCATGAAAGTGTGACGAGGGTGTGTCTGTTACCAATTTTTAAAGGCTGGGTGGACTCGGAAAAGAAATTTCCACTGCTGGGACTTGAACTCAGCATCGCCGAGCGCCTGACCCGCTCAGCCAACCAGGTCATACAAAACATTTTAAAAGAAATAATTTTTTTTTTAAAATAAGTAAATAAATAAACAATTAAGACTCTTAAACTCCGCTTGGTGTGCACGCTATAACGCGCTTGTTTTAGGCAGCGTCTAAGAGTCTTCATCTTCCTCAGTGGGCAAATGTTACTTATTCTTTACTATAATTTAGTAGAAGAGTTCTTCAAATATCATGGACACAAAAAAGAACAAATATATCCATACTACAAGAACTTAATATTGAAGAAGGGTGGCTGGTAAAGAGGATTACACAGAGAAAAAGTAAATATTTTGGACACATTAAACGTCATGATAGTCTAGAGTAGACCGTCTTGGAAGGTACATAATGGGAAAAAGAAAGAGAGGAAGACCAAGGCGAAGATGGCTGCAAGACATCGTTGATGGTCTGCAAGTGGATGCATCACCAGCAGGGCATCTTGCTTGCAACCGAGAGGCCTACAGGGGAGCTGTTAGGGAGGCAAAGTTCCGCAAGGGACATGCAAATGACTGACTGAATGATTGACTGACTGACTGACAGGACTATAATTTAATATGACAGAAGAGAACAGACGAAAATCATGCATGTACAAGAGATGAAGGAAACAAGGCCGAGATGTAGAGACAAGAGATGGAGAGACAACAAAAAAAGAAGATATAAAGGAAAATGGTGTCACCAGCTGGAGAGAGAAGACTAAGAACATGGAGGAACGCATGGGAAATTTATCTGCAGCACTGAGACTCTACTGCTCGAAAAGCTGAAGAAGAAGAAGAACAAGAACAAGAAGAAGAAGAAGAAAAAGAAGAAGAAGAAGACGAAGAATGTTCTGCAGTACTGTATTAAATCTTTCCTTACGTCAAAAGCAATTTTTAATGATAAAAAATATCCCATTTCCCCTTACGTTCGATTCACCAGACTAAAGAACACCCCTTGCCTTTTGTTAGTCCGATAAATCGAGGGTTTCATGTACTTCCTTTTGCGTCTGTACATGAGCAGGGCAAAGTATATCCCGGAAATCCGACAACATATGATATCAAAAAAAAAAAAAACCAACCTTTTTTTCAGTTCTAAATAAAACCTCAGTTTAGTAAACTTGAAATTCAAATTATTCCACTTAAAGAAAATCAGACACCGGCCACGAATGACAAAATTCAATCTAAAGTGGAGAGTTTTGCGAGGGAGTAGGGGAGGACTTTTGACAAAGTCTAAAGAACAAAAAATCCTGCACAAGATAAAAGCCGTAGAATTTGCTGTCAGCGAGTTTCGCTGATGATGATGATGATGCGGAGGCAGCAACTCTTGCTCGTTACGTAAGAAATATCACAGAGTTTCATCAGTCATCGATGTCCCAGATCTGAACGTAAATAACTAACATGATACTTCGAGTACTTTACGGAAAATTACTATAAGAGAATATGATGAAACACAGGACTTCGCTGAGAAACACTGCTATAAGAGAAGATGGTGAAACACAGGACTTCACCGAGAAACACTGCTATAAGAGAATATGGTGAAACACAGGACTTCGCTGAGAAACATTGCTATAAGAGAAGATGGTGAAACACAGGACTTCACCGAGAAACATTGCTATAAGAGAAGATGGTGAAACACAGGACTTCACCGAGAAACATTGCTATAAGAGAATATGGTGAAACACAGGACTTCGTTGAGAAACACTGCTATAAGAGAAGATGGTGAAACACAGGACTTCACCGAGAAACATTGCTATAAGAGAATATGGTGAAACACAGGACTTCGCTGAGAAAGACTGCTATAAGAGAATGTAGTGAAACAAATGACTTCACTGAAAAACATTACTATAAGAGAATCTTGTGAAACGTAGGACTTCGCAGAGAAGCATTACTATAATTGAACATGGTCAAACAAAGGACTTCGCTGACAACTGTGAGTCAATGGCATTGTCTAGAATGAAGAAGCTGGAGGTAAAACTTGAGGTAACGAAAAATGAGCGACTCATCAAGAGCTCCAGACATCAAGAGCTCCAGACATCAAGAGCTCCAGACACCAAGAGCTCCAAACATCAAGATCTCCAGACATCAAGAGCTCTAGACATCAAGAGCTCCAAATATCAAGAGCTCCAGACACCAAGAGCTCCAAACATCAAGATCTCCAGACATCAAGAGCTTCAGACATCAAGAGCTCCAAACATCAAGAGCGCCAAATATCAAGCTCCAAACATCAAGAGCTCCAAACATCAAGAGCTCCAAATAGCAAGAGCTCCAAACATCGAGAGCTCCAGACATCAAGAGCTCCAAACATCGAGAGCTCTAGACATCAAGAGCTCCAGACATCAAGAGCTCCAAACGGATGGTCAAGCAACAAAAAAAATAGGTGTCTTCGGTTACTGTACGCTGAAGAACTTGAAGAAAAGATCGGAGCACATATGGATATGTCAGCAGTACATGGATGATAGTCTTTCCCAACATTACAACAACATATTTTGTTATACAGTGATCATTAAAGAAATTAATAAAATCTTACCGCCGATGTCATAGTTTCATATTTCAGGTAAGGACACTTTTTTTTCTCTCTTGTCCTTTACGAAGAATTTTCAGAACATCAAATCTAATTCAAACCGTTAGAAGAAACAGTTAAGAAGACAGGTGTTAGAAAACTTGGCAGCTTCTTCTTCTTCTTCTTCTTCTTCTTTTGCTATCTCCCTAGAGCTGCAACCTGGTGCTCTTTGTAGCCAATGCGGTAAGAGATTTTGAAGCACAGCATCGTATCGGATAGGGAGCGGGTTAGGACAGCTAGTCTCGGAGTGGAGTTTTAAAAGGAAGGGGCACGCAATTTAAAAAAAAAATCAGACTCCACTTCCAGGGAACTATAGTGATCCCTGACCCGATAGGCAATCTAGGCCTGCTACTGGGGGTAAGAAAGGAGACGTGGGGGCAGGGTCTTGGCCTTGATTCGCCAGCCTAGACGCAGTATGTCAGCCAAAGACATAGAAATCGCAAAAAACAATTTTATATAAACCCACGTGCAGCTGTATCCTGAAAGCTCCTATCTCAAGATGGAAGGAAAAACAAAGATAAATTCATGTCTAAAAGATGGAAGGAAAAACAAATATAAATTCATGTCTAAAAGATAGGAGGAAAAATAAATATAAATTCATGTCTAAAAGATGGAAGGAAAAATAAATATAAATTCATGTCTAAAAGATGGAAGGAAAAATAAATATAAATTCATGTCTAAAAGATGGAAGGAAAAACAAAGATAAATTCACTTCTAAAAGATGGAAGGAAAAACAAAGATAAATTCATTTCTAAACGATGGAAATAAAAACAAAGATAAAGTAATTTCTAAAAGATGGAAGGAAAGAGAAAGATAAATTCATTTCTAAACGATGGAAGGAAAAACAAAGATAAATTCACTTCTAAAAGATGGAAAGAAAAACAAAGATAAATTCTTTTCTAAAAGATGGAACGAAAGAGAAAGATAAATTCATTTCTAAACGATGGAAGGAAAAACAAAGATAAATTCATTTCTAAAAGATGGAAGAAAATAGAAAGATAAATTTATTTCTAAAACATTGACAGTGAGATATGTACATTTTTTGTTTTCAAAATAAAACGTAGGAAGAGATATAGAAGCATAAACAGTTTATAGTTACAGTGGGTTTGGAAAAAAAGTAATAAAATATAATCAGGGACAATTTGACAGCCTGTATATTTGTTGTTGATGGCGGATAAGGTGATAAAGTATTGAACTGTTTGTCGTGTTGTTGTTGTTGTTGTTGTCGTTGTTGTTGTTGTTGTTATGGGATACATCATCTGCAGTCATCACCTTATGTGAGGTTTTATGATAGGGTAAGTTTGTCATGCTGGGGATATTTTTAATTGTGTAATTTCTTCTGTCAGTTCTTCTTCTTCTTCTTCCTCTTCTTCTTCTTCTTCTTCTACTACTACTACTATGGCGTCTTTTCTACACCACAAGCCGATATTTTAATTCTTACATTTTTCATTTTTAAAATCTATGTTATTGTTTTTGTCTGTGGTCTTTGGAAAAAGAAATTTGCCGAAATATTGGATGGTTGGATGCTTTTCATTTATATGTTCTCTTCTCACTTTCTGCCACCCTCGTTCATGTTCACTTTCCTCATTCTTTCTATCTTTTTCGTTGTAAAACTGAACCATACTCCTCTCTCTACCTTTATTACTAAAACTAGTTTTACTGCAGTCGCCATTTCTCATATCTGTTTCTTCAAACTATATGAGATGATGACACATTTACTCTATAAATAACAACATCGACCAGGTATTCTCCTGCCCCTAGATCTGCCAGCACGTACTAACTAGTTCCCATGTTCTAGTTCTCTCAAAATCTCCTCAAGAGTTAAACTAAATCCACTCTAGGCTGGATGGGCAAGCACCTCTCACTCAGCGGGAATATACTGATATCCAAAACACGTCGAGGTTTTCCGGTAAGAAAGTCCAACTCTAGGCTGGATGGGCTACCACCTCTCACCCGGCGGGGGATATACTGATATCCAAAACACGTCGAGGTTTTCTGCTGAGAAAGTCCAATTCTAGGCTGGATGGGCAACCACCTCTCACCCGGCGGGGGATATACTGATATCCAAAACACGTCGAGGTTTTCTGCTGAGAAAGTCCAATTCTAGGCTGGATGGGCAACCACCTCTCACCCAGCGGGGATATACTGATATCCAAAACACGTCGAGGTTTTCCTGTGAGAAAGTCCAACTCTAGGCTGGATGGGCAACCACCTCTCACCCAGCGGGGATATACTGATATCCAAAACATGTCGAGGTTTTCCGGTGAGAAAGTCCAATTCTAGACTAAACTGGTGCAACGAAAACCACAGTGTCACGCAATCCCGCTTCCGAGACCCACCAAGAATACAGGCTCAAGCCCTGCGATACTCTGAACCTCTTGTGGTCCTCTCGGGGACCTCGTGTGGTCCTTTCGGGGACCACACGGGGGAACCACATGATCTATCGAGGACCACAGGCGTAAATTCAGAAGGATCACGAACTGGTCTTAGTGGTAAAAGCGAAAGAAGAAGAAGACTAAATCCACTCAGACATAGCCATACACCTTCATATTTATTAAGTGTCTGCATCTCCCGGATCAGACCATGAGCTAGACAAACAAAAGAAAGCCGCCATGAGTCTCTAGGCATTGCGCATTTAGGCTTCTGGCAGGGAGTTTGGTTACTGCCACATGTAGTTTTCCAAGCAATGGAAACTTCAGAAAAGAAAAAAAAAAAAAGAAAGAACGAAAAAGAAAAGATTTTAAAAAATCAAGAGATATTTATCAATATTCACGAACATGAATTTCGCTGGCAATAGGAAACCATCTTGCACACATGGTTAGTGAAACACAATCACTGGTTCTTCAAGCATGCGTGACCAGCTAGTTCCCTGACTGTTTATGTTGTAGTTGCAACCATTTGTCTACAGGGGGGCCACGCAGCAAGGCTAGATAGATCTCTGTTTGGCTGTGTTGTAGTTATAACCACAGTGTGTATACTATGACCTTAAAACAGACTTGGCTATGTTGTAGTTATAACTACGATGTGTATATTACGACCTTAAAACAGACTTGGCTATGTTGTAGTTATAACCACAGTGTGTATATCACGACCTTAAAACAGACTTGGCTATGTTGTAGTTATAACTACAATGTGTATATTACGACCTTAAAACAGACTTGGTTATGTTGTAGTTATAACCACAGTGTGTATATTACGACCTTAAAACAGACTTGGCTATGTTGTAGTTATAACTACAATGTGTATATTACGACCTTAAAACAGACTTGGCTATGTTGTAGTTATAACCACAGTGTGTATATCACGACCTTAAAACAGACTTGGCTATGTTGTAGTTATAACTACAATGTGTATATTACGACCTTAAAACAGACTTGGCTATGTTGTAGTTATAACCACAGTGTGTATATCACGACCTTAAAACAGACTTGGCTATGTTGTAGTTATAACCACAGTGTGTATATCACGACCTTAAAACAGACTTGGCTATGTTGTAGTTATAACCACAGTGTGTATATCACGACCTTAAAACAGACTTGGCTATGTTGTAGTTATAACCACAACCTTAAAACAGACTAAGTAGATCTGTCTGGTTATACAGTAGCACAGTCGGAATGTATACCCCCACGGCTCATTTTTCAAATATTATCATTTACTGGAGATAATAAAAAAAAAAAAAAGGTAAAATTCTCGTTTCCACGCTGTTAAGGCATATTCAGGAATACGATGTTAGGCCCGTATTTTCCATGACCGTCGGCATATGAAAGTCTGATGTGGTCAGTATCACGCCTGGCCGCTTTACCTTCCCAGATTTCTATGGTACCCATTTTTTAGAGGCTGGGTGAATCCCGGGGCCTTTTTTGGTATGTACCAGAAAAAATCCCAAGGCTGGGACTGAAGCCGGTACCACCGCACTCTAACAACAAACTAAAGATTCAACCAATTAACGAAGACTCAACCAACAAACTCGAGACTCAGCCAACAAACTCAAGACTCAGCCAACAAACTCAAGACTCAGCCAACAAACTAAAGACTCAGCCAACAAACTAAAGATTCAACCAATTAACGAAGACTCAACCAACAAACTCAAGACTCAGCCAACAAACTCAAGACTCAGCCAACAAACTCAAGACTCAGCCAACAAACTCAAGACTCAGCCAACAAACTAAAGATTCAACCAATTAACGAAGACTCAACCAACAAACTCAAGACTCAGCCAACAAACTCAAGACTCAGCCAACAAACTCAAGACTCAGCCAACAAACTCAAGACTCAGCCAACAAACTCAAGACTCAGCCAGCAAACTCAAGACTCAGCCAACAAACTCAAGACTCGGCCAACAAACTCAAGACTCAGCCAACAAACTCAAGACTCAGCCAACAAACTCAAGACTCAGCCAACAAACTCAAGACTCAGCCAACAAACTCAAGACTCGGCCAACAAACTCAAGACTCAGCCAACAAACTCAAGACTCAGCCAACAAACTCAAGACTCGGCCAACAAACTCAAGACTCAGCCAACAAACTCAAGACTCAGCCAACAAACTCAAGACTCAGCCAACAAACTCAAGACTCGGCCAACAAACTCAAGACTCAGCCAATAAACTCAAGACTCAGCCAACAAACTCAAGACTCAGCCAACAAACTCAAGACTCAGCCAACAAACTCAAGACTCGGCCAACAAACTCAAGACTCAGCCAACAAACTCAAGACTCAGCCAACAAACTCAAGACTCAGCCAACAAACTCAAGACTCAAACAATAAAATGGAGACTCAAACAATGAACTGAAGATAGCAGCGATAAAAATATTTCTGGCAAAAGAAGAAATGATCAAGATTATTTACTTCTGCATGCCCGCAGAAAGATATTATCCACAAGTTTTTTTTTAAAAATAAGTGCATAGAATAAAATAAATAAACCGCAGACCGATGGGACTAGGATTACAATCAACAGTTCTTCCCATAAGCATTTACACACTTCACCAATTGACCCTTCAGCATCGTATAATTCACAAGATAACTCATTTTCCCGATTGTTATTTGTTATTCATGCATATTTAGCCTTTCTCTTCCTGTCTTGTTTCTTCGTCTTGTATATTTTTGTATGAAAAAAATGTCGAAAATCGAAACGACTGTGTAATATGTTGATGAACAAAGCTATATTTACCTTTCTGAATAGTCCAATTATCACTTATCTTTTTTTTTATCCTTGTCAGAAATACGAAAGTTCATAATAACAATGGCATTTTTTACTAGAGGCATGCGTGTTTGCGTTCGTTTGAGGATTCTGAAAAGCCACAATAGCCCACCTCCATCTTACTTGATGTCTGAATGTATATATTTGACAGATTAAGCTCGGTTATGGCGAGACTTTGATGGGAAGGTAGAAATGAGAACACTGAACACAAAAATGTGTTCTTTGATGCGATGGCCAGTCGTGGGCTAGAAAAGCCGGTGGTTTTGGGATTAAAACAGACAAGATAACTTCGTACCACGTGCTTCAACGCTTTTTTTTTTTTTTTGGAGAAGTAAACTATTATAGCCTAGAAAGGGCACGCTTAATGTTGCTACTGAAAGCTTTTATCAAAGATGTTTCATAACAAAGGGTGCACTGCTCAAATATGGTAACATTGTAGGAGGGGATGTCCTTATTTACTCCTTCTTTCCTCCTTCGAACAGGCAACGACATCGATCTCTCTCACCGATGCAGCAATCCCTCTTACTCCTTCTCTTGTAGGGGGACTTGGATCTGCCCACGTTCCTTTGCCTGAGCGGGTTGTGTAGTTGGAAACTCTGGAGGATGGGATATGGTTGTCTGTTGCTCCTTGCTGCAGGAATATAGGTTTGTTGGCCCCGGTTTTCAGCTTCTGGTATAGATAGTGTCTCAGACTGCAGTGTCCTGTTCTCAGTCGGAAGATGGTCACTTGGTCATCTCTTGAGAGTTTCTAGTATTTGTCATCCATGTCCGTATTTTAAGATACCACCACGATGTCAACTGTAAAGGATTCAATTTCTTATCAAACAACAAACTCAAACCAAATAACTAAGATTCAACCAACAAACAGAAGACAATCAATAAACTGAAGACTCAACCAACAAACTAAGATTCAACCATCACATTGAAGTCTCAACCAACAAACCGAAGACTCAATCAGCAAATTGAATACTCATCTACAAACCGAAAACTCAACTAACAAACTGAAGACTCAACCAGCAAATCAAAGACTCAACTGAAGGCAGATTTTTACATTCTTTATTTGTAGTCTTGTTCTTGGCGATAATTTTCCGTTCTTGTGTTTGCGAACAAACCAGGTTTTTGCAATGCTGCAGACTATATGGAAATTTTTAAAAAAAACTAAGCACGAAGATGAAAATCAGGATATTTAAGAGAAATGTTCTAAGTGTACTACTCTATGGAAGTGAATCTTGGAAAATGACCAAAACCGTAGAAAACAAGCTGAATTCTTTCCAGACTAAATGTTTACGAAGAATTAGAAGAATATTTTGGCCAAACACAATAAGAAATAACATCTTGCTGGCAGAAATGCAGATGAACCCACTGACAGCAATTATTGAGGAAAGACGCTGGCGATGGTTGCGACATGTGCTCCGGATGACTGACAACTCACTACCAAAAATAGCACTAAGATGGACACCACAGGGAACAGAAGTAAGGGTAGACCAAAAGAGACATGGAGAAGAACAACAGAGAGGATGTTGAGCAATAGAGGGCTCACCTGGGAAAGAACGGAAAAAAAAAGCAAAGGACAGGTGTTTGTGGAAAACCCTTGCGGAAGCCCCATGTACAATGGGCATTTAAGGTTCAGAGAGAGAGAGAGAGAGAGAGAGAGAGAGAGAGAGAGAGAGTCTGTGAACAACACTGTTCTTCGTTGTTTTTAGAAATGGATTTTAGAACTTAATATTAAAATAAACCTTTAAAAAATTGTGACAACTTTGTTATTTACTGTCAGAAGGTCGCATATAAACTAGAGAAATGAGTTCTATTTGTATCTATACCACTGACTGTGTCTATAAAATGATTGTATCTACGGCAATGAGCAAATGAAGGTCTGGAATGATGAATACAAAAAGCGAGACATTGACTGAACAACTGAATGTATGCATGGATGAAATAACTAAACTACAGGTCACTCACGAAATAAATGTGACATAACTGTTAAAGAAGAAAATTCAGTTAAATAATTACATAAAAAAGACATTCTAATAATAATAATAATGACAATGATAGGCAATTCATATATATGAGGCAATCAGCGAACCATAGCTGACCAAGGCACTATCCCGCCTCTTCGTAGTACCCCCAGTAACAGGCCTAGCCTGGCTAACAGGGCAGGGATCGCCATAGTCCCCAAGGTGGTGGAGTCTGTTAAAGAAGCATTGCACACCCCCTGCTCTTTAGCTGTACTCCGGGACTGAAAAAGTAGCTGCCATAACCCGCTCCCACGCCGATACGATGCTGTGCCCCAACATCTCTACTCTACAGCATCGGCTCAAAGAACACCAGCTCGCAGTTACAGGGAGGTCATACAAGTACAAGTATACAAAAAATATCCTCCTCTTCAGTCTCCCTGAAACTACGAGCTGGTGTTCGGCTGTTGCTGTGAAGATGTCGAGACATAGCATTGTGTCAACGTGGGAGCGGGTTACGGCCAATATTTTTTTTCTTTCAGTCCCGGAGTACAGCTTAAAAAGAAAAGCAGGATGGCTGTGCAATACTTCTTTAGCAGACTCCACCACCATGGGGACTATGTCGACCCGTGCCCCGATGATCAGGCTAGGCCTATTATTGGGCGTATCAATGGAGAGGTGGGACAGGGTCTTGGTCAGCTATATTTCCTCAGCCCTGACGCTGTGGGTCGCTGTTTGCCACAACGAGCAGCGTCTTCGCCCATTCAAGTACATGCAGATGACATCTGTGCTCACCCACAGCGAGCGCTTGAAAGCAGTGAGAGCACAGATAGCACTGGCTGTCACAAGTCGTAAAGACAACATAATCATTTCGTTCCTTCCAGCTTCTCTTTCATATACTGGACATAGAAACACGTTGCCTATATGAATCTAACCATCAGGAGGCGAGCTTCATCCGTGCCAACCCCCCCCCCTCCCCCAGTTGTCCCATGCGTGCATCTTTTCCTGGAACCAGATTTGGGCTTTTCAGGTCTATACAGAGAGGGCAGGTTTGTAGTAGTTTATAAGCAGGGCAATGCTGGCCAAAATAAGTAAATGAGCAAGAAAGAAGGAACTGTTTGGCGTCTGAAGGAACTGAGGAATCTCATGATAAGTAGCTTGGAGAAAGCTGAAGACGAGATGCCCGAACATGTAAGCATGTAAGACTTACAGAGGTGGAATACCTGAACATGTAAGACTTACAGAGATGGGATACCCGAACATGTAAGACTTACAGAGGTGGGATACCCGAACATGCAAGACTTACAGAGGTGAGATACCCGAACATGTAAGACTTACAGAGATGGGATACCCGAACATGTAAGACTTACGGAGATGGGATACCCGAACATGTAAGACTTACAGAGGTGGGATACCCGAACATGCAAGACTTACAGAGGTGAGATACCCGAACATGTAAGACTTACAGAGATGGGATACCCGAACATGTAAGACTTACAGAGATGGGATACCCGAACATGTAAGACTTACAGAGGTGGGATACCCGAACATGCAAGACTTACAGAGGTGAGATACCCGAACATGTAAGACTTACAGAGATGGGATACCCGAACATGTAAGACTTACAGAGATGGGATACCCGAACATGTAAGACTTACAGAGGTGGGATACCCGAACATGCAAGACTTACAGAGGTGTTGTGGGCCAAGAAGTTTTCCTTGCCTTGATCATTATGGCTTGTTATTATTCAGAAATTCCACCAGTATACAAGTTTATTAGTACAATGAACATTACTATTTATTCCTATCGTGATTTTCTTCTTATTTTCTGTTACCTTTTAAACGTTTTTTCCTTCACTTTTTTTGTGTATTTTAAAACGTGACCTTATACCTATATCTATTTATGTTGTCTATAATAATAAGATTATAATATTTTATAATAAGATGGCGGCCTCGTTAGCCGAGTGGTTAGGCTCTCGGTTTGCTAATCCGGTGGTACGGGGTTCAGTCCCAGCAGTGAGATTTTTTTCTGGTACATACCTAAAAAAGGTCTCGGGGTTGACCCAGCCTCTAAAAAAAATCTGGGAAGGTAAATGCTGTCAGGTGTGATACTGACCTCATCAGACTTTCATGTGCCGAAGGAAATGGAAAATACGGGCCTAACACCGTATCCCCAATATGTCTTTACGTTTATAATAATAAGATGCTGTCTATAATAAAATATTGTTTTTTTTAGAATTGTCATAGACTTCATAATGAAAAAGCTAAAACAGGTAAAACATGCACTGATTGGGTACATGAGACCCAGCTTGAATATCACAGTTTTGCAGATGACATAACTCTTATCAGTGACAATGTGAATTCGATGCAAGAAAAAACAGATAGCCTGTCTTCACTGGCTAGCAAAATAAGGACTTGAAATTAACAAGGACAAAACAAAAATAATGAAACTTCCCATTAACCAGGAAGGAAAATACGTAGAAGGAACAGCTGTTGAAGAAGTAAACCAATCTGCATGCCTCGGCAGATGCATAGACCAGGATGGTGACACCAGAAAGTTAGAATTAGAACTGCAAAAACAGCATTAACCTTTAAGAACCTTTAGAATATATGGCACTCAAAAGTAATAAGCACAGCTAAGATTTAAGTTAAGATTATTCAATTCAAATGTTATATCCAACCCTCATTTATGCATGCGAAAGCTGGAAAACAACTAAAGAAATAGACAAAAAATTATACTCTTTTGAAAACAAATGCCTAAGGAAATACCTTGGTATAAAGTAGAACGAATTCAAGAACAAGGAAGAGAGAAGGCAGATGAGCGAACAACAACCTGTCTCATCGGTGATTAGAAAAAAGAAGATGGGCCTATGTCGGTCACGTGATGAGAAGACAGTCAGAGAATCCCAAAACAAGCTATGAAGTGGAATGCAAAAGGCTAAAGAAAAAGAGGTCGACCATGTTAAAACTCTAAAGAGAACATTGTTAAGTTAGGTCAAATTAGTAGGTATAAATTCCCTTGGTGAGGCTGAATAGCTCGCCACAAATAGGAAAACTTGGCGAACTACCTTGTGAGGTTAAACAGCACAGAAAGGATGTAAGATACAAGATAATAATAAGATCTTTAGCATGTTGGGAATCAACCGACTGCGCCATTTGTGACCACGCTAATAGCCAATGTTTCCAGACTACATTCACCACACTACAAGCAACGCTGCTGTAAGAATGAGCAACGTACACTCTTGTGACAGGGAATTAGGTCTTAAATCCCTTCATCTGCTACATCTAACAATTAGCTAAGTCGCTTATGCTAGCGAACAAAAACGCTAAGCCTGTTCTCTTTAAAAAAAAATATTCCCCTTTATTATTCTGGCCTGTAATACGTATCTTAATGCCAGGGATACGACGTTAGGCCCGTATTTTTCATGACCTTCGGCACATGGAAGTGTGATTTTGTCAGTATCACGCCAGGCCCCATATATATTCCCAGGTTTCTCTGACACGCATTCTTAGAGGCCAGGTGGGCCCCGGGGACTTTTTGGTAAGGTGATATCAGGAAAAAAATTCCACTGCTTGGACTTGAACCCGGTACCACTGGATTAGTAAACTGAGCGCTTAACCACTCAGCCAGCTAGACCACTTAATGTCTTCAAACTTCTTTATAAAAGTTGATGCATTAAAATTAAATACGTATTGGCAGTTTTCTTCCTAAAGTAGCATTCGTGACAAAGGGATAAAAATCAGTTGCCCCCATAAGAAAGGTATCATGGTGGGATTATTATCATCACCGTATGCTCTCTCCCGTTTAATGTTTTGATTACAGTGCTTTTGATTAATTCTCTTTTGATCTTCGGTTGTTTTAAAACTTTCTTTGTTTTCGCACGTCATGGAATTCTCCCTTTTCTTTTGTACATTCATACCTCAAGTGCCCCAATTTCCTTTTCCATTTTCTTATGTGGTATGCCCATGCTTCTACACCATATAGTAGTGTGTGGAGTATATATAACATCTGATTACTCTCAGCTTCTACACTACATAGTAGTGTGTGGGGTATACTTAACATCTGAGAACTCTCAGCTTCTACACCATATAGTAGTGTGTGGAGTATACATAACATCTGAGAACTCTCAGCTTCTATACTGTACAGTTGTATGTGGATTATACATACGATCAGATAACTCTCAGCTTTTATACCGTATAGTAGTGTGTGGAGTATATATATATATATATATAACATCTGATAACTCTCAGCTTCTACACCATATAGTAGTGTGTGGAGTATACATATGATCAGATAACTCTCAGCTTCTATACCGTATAGTAGTGTGTGGAGTATATATAACATCTGATTACTCTCAGCTTCTACACCCTATAGTAGTGTATAGAGTATACATAACATTTGACAACTCTCAGGTTAGTAATGTGGAGTATTTTTCTTTTACGGGAACTATAACTATAACATAACAAAGCAGATTACAGCAGCGAGGAAAAGAACGAGAAGAAAATTATAAATAAATAAGAAAATGAAATCATAATATAAGTAAATTTGATATAAAACCTATGATGTATTAATCCTCATCTCCAACAACTTGAGAACCGCCGAATTCAAGTATTTGCTTATAACCAAAGCAACAGGAACAGAAAGAAAGTAGAATACAGGGAGTCTTTCTTCTATTTCTTCCAAAAGGACATATTTAACTTGGAGAAGAGGACCACTTGAGAAAGAAAGCCGGTGGCCCGGTTGGGCCAGTATTCATACATGGCCGCGCGCGCGTGTGTGTGTGTATAACACATATTCACGTACCACAGAGCGATCTTTCATCTTGGGCTCCGTGGAGTAACCAGATCATGTCTGGGGTGTAAAGGGTTAACAGCGGGAGTTGGTTTGTGCAATAATGACTGTCAGAGCATCTTTGTCCCTCAAAATCGGGCTCTCTATGAAATAGAGGAAAGGGAGATAGACTATCTCTTCTCTTCTCTGTATTTTCAAGATTTCTTTATTATAATTATTATTCTTTGAAATCACTCAGCATTCACAACTGATAAAATCCTGGGGTTTTTTTTTATTTCAGCAAATCCTTGCAATAAATAATAACATTTCATACAGCCTATCTTGGTTTGTGTGTTATCTCTGGTTGCGATTTCTAACACGAGTTCTTTAATACTAATCTTCACGTATTTTTAAATGGCATGAACACGGAAATAATATTTTAAAAACTCATATTTAATACCACAAAAAAAAAGACCAGAAAGAAAGATGTAATAGAGCTAATGGCCACAGTACAAAGGAACATCGAACATCACAAAGAAGGTTATATACACGTACAGTACACATCGACACACACACACATACATATACACATATATGATTCAGCCTTGGCAGGAAGTTAGTGCAGGAAGTAAAAGAAGAATAGAACACCCAGAAGGAGAATGAGAAGAACTACTTGAGGCTTGCGGCGATTACTGTACAGAACTATGAGGCTGAGGTCAACGCCATGAAGATGGCTGTTTAACGGCTGAACGCTATTTTTATACATCCCCCCCCCCCAATAAAAACAAATGCTGTCCCCCAAAAAAACAAGAATACTGTCCCACAAGAATACTGTCCCCAAAAAACAAGAATGCTGTCCCCCCTCCCAAAAAAACCAAGAATGCTGTCCCAAAAAACCCAAGAACGCTTGTCCCAAAAAACAAGAATGCTGTCCCCCCCCCAAAAAAAAACAAGAATACTGTCCCCAAAAATCGCAAGAATGCTGAACCCAAAAGACCCAAGAATGCTGTCCCCAAAAGACCCAAGAATGCTGTCCTCAAAAACCTAAGGATGCTGTTCCCCCCCCCCAAAAAAAAACCCCAAGAATGCTACCATCCTCACCTATGCTATATCACTAGTAGAAGCATTTGATAAGTCAGACTGGAAATGCAAGATATGTTAATCTGTAGTACGTTAAGATCAGCTATTTAGTGTTGAAATAACGCTACAGTGGAAACCAAGGCACGTCAACAGACAAGAAAACAAAAGGACAGATACACTAGCAAAAAAAATATTGCCACCGGGAATTAGCCAGACAGTCCAACTTTATTCACTGTGTGATAAAAACCAAGAAACAGTCACACGTCGTCTTCTAGAATATCCACTGTGTGATAACAACCAATAAACAGTCACACGTCATCCCCTACAATATCCACTGTGTGATAACAACCAAGAAACAGTCACACGTCATTTCATAGAATATCCACTGTATGATAACAACCAAGAAACAGTCACACGTCATCTCATAGAATATCCACTGTGATAACAACCAAGAAACAATCACACGTCATCTCATAGAATATCCATTGTGTGATAACAACCAAGAAACAGTCACATGTCATATCCTACAATATCCACTGTGTGATAAAAACCAAGAAACAGTCATACATCATCTTCTAGAATATTCATTGTCTGATAACAACCAAGAAACAGTCACACGCCGTCTCCTAGAATATCCACAGTGTGATAACACACAAGAAACAGTCACACGCCGTCTCCTAGAATATACACGTGTGATAACAACCAAGAAACAGTCACACGCCATCTCATAGAATATCCACTGTGTGATAACAACCAAGAAACAGTCACACGCCATGTTCTAGAATGTCCACTGTATGATAACAACCAAAAACAGTCACACGTCATCTCCTAGAATGTCCACTGTATGATAACAACCAAGAAACAGTCACATGCCATCTCCTAGAATGTCCACTGTATGATAACAACCAAGAAACAGTCACACGTCATCTCCTAGAATGTCCAGAACTCAAAAGATTGACGACTCAGCTTCTACACCATAGAGGAGTGTAAACAAACTAGTACAAGAACATACCCCCCGGGAATACCTGCCTGAACGCCCAGATATCGAGAACACAGTATCTACAATCTCAATACAGATACTTTGCTATCGCTTGGAGGCGAAGATTGCAAGCTCAGACGGTCGGTAGATCCGAGAAATGAAATGAAATGGTTATTCATTAACACACGAATACACACAGGCACTTCTGAACACCGCCTCTTACAAGTCACAGCTTCTTACAAGTCACAGCTTCTTACAAGTCACAGCTTCTTACAAGTCACAGCTTCCTACAAGTCACAGCTTCCTACAAGTCACAGCTTCTTACAAGTCGCAGCTTCTTACAAGCCACAGCTTCTTACAAGTCACAGCTTCCTACAAGTCACAGCTTCTTACAAGTCACAGCTTCCTACAAGTCGCAGCTTCTTACAAGTCACAGCTTCCTACAAGTCACAGCTTCCTACAAGTCACAGCTTCTTACAAGTCACAGCTTCCTACAAGTCACAGCTTCTTACAAGTCACAGCTTCTTACAAATCACAGCTTCTTACAAGTCACAGCTAAGTGCTCCATTCATATATTTTTTTTTCCATTCATATTTTTTTAACATAGCGTCCATGTGAATTTATACTTTATCTCCTCTCTCTATTTCTTCATCGTGTGTGATGTTTGTATGTTTAAGGCTGACGCCGAAACGTCACAACTGTGTAGTCGTTAAGTAATAAAGCTGTTCCTACTGTGTCCCTAGTTTATACATGTTGGTTATTTATTAATGCTTCGAAGCACTGGTTATTTCTGTCCTGAAGCAATATTTATTTATATACTTTGAGACACTACGTTTTCAAGCAATTTTTATATCCATGTGATACAGAACTTTTTTTTTTATATTTGTGGAGAAATGTATTCGGAGTACTGTCTATATTTTTGTATTAGTATTTATGTACATGTTAAGCAGCCATGTTGTTCTATACATTTTATAGCTACATTTTATGCGGTAGGAATAATATTTTAACTTTTATATCAGTATATGTGGGAGCAATATTTATTTATACATGTCTTTGGAGGGCATTTGTTTGGTATATTTGGGGGGGGGGGGTGGATGTTTACTTTGATGTCTTGAACATGCCTACTGAGATCATAATTTAAAATCTCTTTATTCATCAAAAAAAAAAAAATCAATTAGCTGTTACCAGATACAGAAACCAATTTTTCTGTCCGTAAGATAAATTCGTTAAAGTTGACCAATGTTTACTGCAAGGAGTTCAAGGGACGGATGCTTTCTCTAGCTCTTGTCCTAACATTTCTCTAGCTTTTGTCCTAACATTTCTCTGGCTCTTGTCCTAACATTTCTCTGGCTCTTGTCCTAACATTTCTCTACCTTTTGTCCTAACATTTCTCTAGCTCTTGTCTTAACATTTCTCTAGCTCTTGTCCTAACATTTCTCTAGCTCTTGTCCTAACATTTCTCTAGCTCTTGTCCTAACATTTCTCTAGCTCTTGTCCTAACATTTCTCTAGCTCTTCTCTTAACATTTCTCTAGCTCTTGTCCTAACATTTCTCTAGGTCTTGTCCTAACATTTCTCTAGCTCTTGTCTTAACATTTCTCTAGCTCTTGTCCTAACTTACTCTAACTCTTGTCCTAACATTTCTCTAGCTCTTGTCCTAACATTTCCCTAGCTCTTGTTCTAACATTTCTCTAGTTTTTGTCCTAACTTTTCTCTAGCTCTTGTCCTAACATTTCTCTAGCTCTTATCCTAACATTTCTCTAGCTTTTGTCCTAGCATTTTTCTAGCTTTTGTCCTAACGTATCTCTAGCTAGTGTTCTAACATTTCTCTAGCTCTTGTCCTAATAATAACCGTTTAAATGATTTTTTAAAAATAGCACTGAAAATAAAATAATTGCAGTTTTATGGGTTTCTTCCTTATCTGAGAGTGTCAGTTTTTAAACTGCAGCGAACTTTAGAGATAGTCATCGCTTCATTTTGCTTGTGAAATATGGCGGCTGTGTTGTTTTGATTATGAAAAATGTTTGTTTGTGGCGAATGTTAACCAGGCAGTCATTCATTTGCATGTCCCTTGTGGAACTTTGCCTCCCTAACAGCTTTTCTGTAGGCCTCTCGGTTGTGAGCAAGATGCTGATGCATCCATTTTCAGATTATCAACGATATCTTGCAGCCATCTTCGCCTTGGTCTTCCTCTTTTTCTTTTTCCCGTTATGTACCCTTCCAAGACGGTTTTCTCTAAATTATCATGACGTTTAATGTGTCCAAAATATTTAAGTTTTCTTCGTTTAATCCTCTTTACTGGCCAGCCTTCTTCAATATTAAGTCTTTGGATATATTTGTTCTTTTTTGTGTCCATAATATTTGAAGAACTCTTCTGTAGCATTTACATTCAAAGGCATTTATGCGTATCTCGGCTGTTTTGTTAAGTGCCCAGGTCTCACAGGCAATATATTGTGATGGGAGAGATGCATGCTCTTAAAAATCTTATTTTTGTAGTTCTGTCTGTTCCTCTCCACAGATTCTTTAGTTGTTTTACTTTCTGAAGGACGGTATCTCCATTATTACTCGTAGTTAGTAATGAACCACAATATTCAAAACTCTCCACCTCTTCCCATTTTTCCTCATTGATACATATTTTGGCTGCTTTGTTTTGTCAGTTGTCATCAGTTTAGATGATGCTACCCGGAAGCTTTAAATACAGGCAGAAGACCAGGCGAAATGGATTTCTCTGAGAACAGTGATTATTAGATTCAGCCATACAGTCTGGGCAGCCTGGTTAACTGAATGGTTAGGCACACAGTTTAACGGTCGAGGTTCAAGTCTCAGCAGTGGAATTGTTTCTGGTATCACTACACCCACACAAACAAACAAACAAACAAACAGACAAACAAACAAACAAAAAAGGCACCGGCGTCTACCCAAGCTCTAAAAATGTGCACCAGAAATATCTGGGAAGGTGAATGCGGCAAGGCGTGATACTGACCATATCACATTTTCATGTGCCCAAGGTCATGGAAAATATGGGCCTAACATAAACCATCAAGTACTTCAGGACATAGTTAGAAAAGCAACTTGTTAGATATTGTTAGAAATTATTTTAATGTTTGTTTAAAAAAATATGTTAGAAGATCTGTATTTACAATGTATTTTTATTTATGTATATGTCTGCGTGTGTATGTGTGCGTGAGTGCTATTTTATTAGGTTAATTACTTCTTCTCTTTTACCTTGAATGTAGTAGTTAAATCTGACACTCTTTTGATATGTTTTTACTAATTTAATTTGTATTTTTGTACTAAATCAAGTGTGTGGGAAGAATGAAAGATGGAGTGATGAAGGGCAGAATGTAAGACGGGCCTGCGTGCCCAATTCTTTACCCTTGAAAAATAAAGATTATTCATTCATTCATTCATTCTCCAGAATGCCTTAATGTCTTGGAAATGGAGATTTTATCTTTATCTTTAGCAATACAGTCTTTAGCAGGACAAGGTGGGATTCCAAGTAAAAGGAGAAAGGTAACTCCCAACCTCAAACCCAGACTAATGGTCATGGAAGATCCTCAAACCCAGACTAATGGTCATGGAAGATCTTCACTCCCAGACTTATGGTCATGGGAGATCTTCACTCCCAGACTAATGGTCATGGAAGATCCTCACTCTCAGACTTATGGTCATAGAAGATAAGACTTCGGGAGAGTTGGATGGAAACTTTAAGAGAAGACAAAAAGTAGAAAGGAAACAAAAACGAAACACACTGAAATGGCAATTACCAATACATGACTGTACAGCGGCAGACCTCGCGAGTCTTGTGCTGTGACAACTCAAAGCAACAGCACTTGAACAGGCTGTTATATCAGATCAGAAATGGGCCCATGAGATTAACTATTTCTTTCTAATGATGCTTTTTTTTATAGTTTTATCACAGCCAGAGAAACTTGTGAAGCGGAAACCAGGATTATGTGTTCACAAAACTACAGAGCCGCGGGCTGTTTGTTCGTAGAACTAGCAGGATTAACTTATCCTAGCATCTGGTGGGATTATAATCCAGTGTATTCCTTTCTCTCTCTCTCTCTCTCTCTCTCTCTCTCTCTCTCTCTCTCTCTCTCTCTCTCTCTCTCTCTCTCAAAATGTCTGCATGCCCAGTTCTTCAGCCTTTGAAAATAAAGTTTGTTCCTCCTTTTGTTTGTTCTCTCTCTGTCTCTCTGTTTGTCTGTTTGTCTGTCTCTCTCTCTCTCTCTCTCTCTGTCTCTCTTATATTTTCATCAGATATGAAGGAGAATATGGTTCGCTATACAGGAAAGCAAAAAGGAGTTACTGTCGGCAGAAGAGATAATATTTAACTCGATATTTAACTCCATGGTCCAGAAGGCTTTTTTTTCATAGCGGCCTCCAGAAGCAGAAGATTATGGGTTTAGGACCTGAGTCGATGCTTTCCAGCTGACAAAGCTGTAGAAGTGAGTACCTGACACATCTGTACTGGGAAAAACAGTTTCTGAAGGCGGATAATGTTGCCCGCATGGTAGAGGCACACAATCTGGGTACACCTGGCTGTCACCGAAAGAAGATCGAAAACCTGGCTGGATGAGATTATGGTCAGCGTCCTCATAGCCGACATGTCTGTGTGACAGCTGACAAAACCATAGCCGGTCAAGACCTCGACCCGCCTCTCCCTTGATACTTTAAGTGGCAGGGCCAGGCTGACTATGGGTGAGTACTAGAATTGATATTGTTCCTATGGAGGTGGGGTCTGCAAAAGAAGCATTGGGTGCCCCCCCCCCCCGGCCTGCGCTTTATATCTACTCTCAGTTCCAAGGAGTTTAAAACAAGAAAATATGTTAATACTTTTCGATTCAGTTAGGATAAGGTTTAAAACATAATAAGTAAGTGAACACACGTACATAAGTAGACATAAGTAGACAACAACCAGATAGTAGTGAGTGTGGTTGCCATTAGGTCACGCAGTGGTTGGCCGCTGTCATTAGATCACACAGTGGTTGGCCGCTGCCGTTATGTCACACAGTGGTTGGCCGCTGCCGTTATGTCACGCAGTGGTTGGCCGCTGCCGTTATGTCACACAGTGGTTGGCCGCTGCCGTTATGTCACACAGTGGTTGGCCGCTGCCGTTATGTCACACAGTGGTTGGCCGCTGCCGTTATGTCACACAGTGGTTGGCCGCTGCCGTTATGTCACACAGTGGTTGGCCGCTGTCGTTATGTCACACAGTGGTTGGCCGCAGCTAGAAAATTATTTCTCACACCTTGTATAAAGCTCTAAGTCTGGAAGTTCGTAAATCGAGTACAGTCTGTATATATCCGTTCTTCGATGGCTACAATAATTCGTCATCATCATCATTGCATCTCACTCCCTTGAGAGTATAGGCCACGGGTAAACGCTTTACTGATGAGTGGCAGGAGGGTAATGCCTCTCCAGTTCCCGCAATCTCTGAGGTCACACTTTGGTAGTTTTACTATAGGGCCAGTTTTCCGCTCCTCTGGAGTTTTTTCTAGATCCCACATTTGTAACATTACACAATAGTCTAATAAATCTTCTTCTTCTTCTTCAGTTTTCTGTATGCTCAGCTTTCTTGACAGGGAGTCGGGTTGCCTCCATGAATCCAGCTACCAGCAGGAGGCCTACGTTGGAATCCCCAGTTTCTCTCCTCCGTGCTTCTCTGCCGGGGCCTTACCTCGGTTACGAGGTCTCTGTACATGGTGCAGGTCTGTAGCATGTGTTCACGAGTTTCAGGCCCGTTTTAGAACATTCACTGAGCTGAGAAACACATAAATGCCTTTGAATTTAAATGCTGCAGAAGAGTTCTTCAAATATCGTGGACACAAAAAAGAATAAATATATCTATATTACAATAACTTAATATTGAAGAAGGCTGACTAGTAAAGAGGATTAAAGAGAGAAAAGTTAAATATTGTGAACACATTAAACGTCATGATAATCTAGAGAAGACAGTCATGGAAGGGTACATAATGGGAAAAAGAAAGAGAGGAAGACCAAGGCGAAGATGGCTGCAAAATATCGTTGAGGATCTGCAAATAGATGCATCAACAGCAGGCCATCTTCCTCACAACCGAGAGGGCTACATGAGAGCTATTAGGGAGGCAAAGTTCCGCAAGGGACATGCAAATGAATGAATGAAACTGGGCTGTTGGGGCAGTCTGTGGCTTGTGGAGAAGTCTGCAGTGCCCTACTCATAATCCGAAGACTGTGCTCTGTTGATGCTTGTGTTGTCTTAGTACGTGGTCCTGTAGGTATCTGCTGTTTGTCTTCTAGGCTGTTTTTGGTATTTCCTTTTAAACTAGTGCTTTCACTTTCTTTTCCTATTCTCTGTGTCTGAAAATGTTCTTTCTTTGTACCTCCTTTGCTACTCTGTCGGCTGTTTTATTTCCTCTTCTGATGAACAGAGACAAAGGTTTAAAGAACTACGACAGTGGTTCACAGCTTAAATACTGTCGGAAAAGCGACCCATAGAACCTAGATGTTTCCGAACTACTAGTACAAATGAAATGGGAAAGTGTTTTCTAGTCAGAGGAACTTGAGAAAACAATGCCTTTGATAAAGTAAAATCTAGAAAACATTGACCTACTTAGACAAAACCGTGGAAACATTTTTTCAAGAAATAAGAAAACTTAGGAAAATGTTTCCTAATTAGAGAAAACCACGAAAATATCGTGTTTGTATGTGTGTGCTTTCAGGAAAAAAAACCTAGAAAACTCTGTTTTATCTAGATGAAACATGAAAACACATGAAAATTAATAACATACATAATGAAAGTAAAAAAAATGCCAAGAGCGGAAATATATATTGAGAGCTTTCAGTTTATACATCACTCTTTGATATGGTGACAGGGCAAGGAAAATATGGACACTAACATTATATCCCCTGTATGCTTCTAAGACATAACCAGGTTCCCTTCACTCCCCCCCCCCCACCACACACACTTTTTTTCAGGCCGCAGAGAGAGGGATTTCATTTCTCTTGTTTACTTTATACAAAAGCCTCGTCAATGTCCACTTTATATTTTATGCAAAAGGTGGCCACTCACGGCAGCTTATCTGCATATATGACAGGTAATTTGGCAGTCAAATCGAGCCACTCTATTCTCGCCAGATCAAACATGTTTCATCTCTCACCCTTGTTGGCTTGTAACATTGCTCACTCCTAATCGATATCTCCATGTAGGAAGAAATTTAAACGATGCCCTGCCACAGTTCGATGTTGTACTGCCTGACTGTAGTGTCTTACACTGACAAAGTTCGATGTTGTACTGCCTGACTGAATTATCTTACACTGACAAAGTTCGATGTTGTACTGCCTGACTGAAGTATCTTACACTGACAAAGTTCGATGTTGTACTGCCTGACTGTATTGTCTTACACTGACAAAGTTCGATGTTGTAATATCTGACTGAAGTATCTTACACTGACAAAGTTCGATGTTGTAATGTCTGACTGAAATATCTTACACTGACAAAGTTCGATGTTGTAATGCCTGACTGAATTATCTTACACTGACAAAGTTCGATGTTGTAATATCTGACTGAAATATCTTACACTGACAAAGTTCGATGTTGTAATATCTGACTGAAATATCTTACACTGACAAAGTTCGATGTTGTACTGCCTGACTGTAGTGTCTTACACTGACAAAGTTCGATGTTGTAATATCTGACTGAAGTATCTTACACTGACAAAGTTCGATGTTGTACTGCCTGACTGTAGTGTCTTACACTGACAAAGTTCGATGTTGTACTGCCTGACTGTAGTGTCTTACACTGACAAAGTTCGATGTTGTATTGTCTGACTGAAATATCTTACACTGACAAAGTTCGATGTTGTAATATCTGACTGAAATATCTTACACTGACAAAGTTCGATGTTGTAATGCCTGACTGAATTATCTTACACTGACAAAGTTCGATGTTGTAATATCTGACTGAAATATCTTACACTGACAAAGTTCGATGTTGTAATATCTGACTGAAATATCTTACACTGACAAAGTTCGATGTTGTACTGCCTGACTGTAGTGTCTTACACTGACAAAGTTCGATGTTGTAATATCTGACTGAAGTATCTTACACTGACAAAGTTCGATGTTGTACTGCCTGACTGTATTGTCTTACACTGACAAAGTTCGATGTTGTAATATCTGACTGAATTATCTTACACTGACAAAGTTCGATGTTGTAATATCTGACTGAAATATCTTACACTGACAAAGTTCGATGTTGTAATATCTGACTGAATTATCTTACACTGACAAAGTTCGATGTTGTATTGTCTGACTGAAGTATCTTACACTGACAAAGTTCGATGTTGTATTGTCTGACTGAAGTATCTTACACTGACAAAGTTCGATGTTGTATTGTCTGACTGAAGTATCTTACACTGACAAAGTTCGATGTTGTATTGTCTGACTGAAGTATCTTACACTGACAAAGTTCGATGTTGTATTGTCTGACTGAAGTATCTTACACTGACAAAGTTCGATGTTGTAATGTCTGATTTTAGTGTATAACACTGATAAAATTCGATGTTGTATTGTCTGACTGAAATATCTTACACTGACAAAGTTCGATGTTGTAATATCTGACTGAAATATCTTACACTGACAAAGTTCGATGTTGTAATGCCTGACTGAATTATCTTACACTGACAAAGTTCGATGTTGTAATATCTGACTGAAATATCTTACACTGACAAAGTTCGATGTTGTAATATCTGACTGAAATATCTTACACTGACAAAGTTCGATGTTGTACTGCCTGACTGTAGTGTCTTACACTGACAAAGTTCGATGTTGTAATATCTGACTGAAGTATCTTACACTGACAAAGTTCGATGTTGTACTGCCTGACTGTATTGTCTTACACTGACAAAGTTCGATGTTGTAATATCTGACTGAATTATCTTACACTGACAAAGTTCGATGTTGTAATATCTGACTGAAATATCTTACACTGACAAAGTTCGATGTTGTAATATCTGACTGAATTATCTTACACTGACAAAGTTCGATGTTGTATTGTCTGACTGAAGTATCTTACACTGACAAAGTTCGATGTTGTATTGTCTGACTGAAGTATCTTACACTGACAAAGTTCGATGTTGTATTGTCTGACTGAAGTATCTTACACTGACAAAGTTCGATGTTGTATTGTCTGACTGAAGTATCTTACACTGACAAAGTTCGATGTTGTATTGTCTGACTGAAGTATCTTACACTGACAAAGTTCGATGTTGTAATGTCTGATTTTAGTGTATAACACTGATAAAATATGAAACTATGCGCTACCTGACTTAAATATGTAAAACTGATAAAATATGAAACTATGCACTACCTGACTTAAATATGTAAAACTGACAAAATATGAAACTATGCGCTACCTGACTTAAATATGTAAAACTGATAAAATATGAAACTATGCTCTACCTGACTTAAATATGTAAAACTGATAAAATATGAAACTATGCTCTACCTGACTTAAATATGTAAAACTGATAAAATATGAAACTATGCTCTACCTGACTTAAATATGTAAAACTGATAAAATATGAAACTATGCTCTACCTGACTTAAATATGTAAAACTGATAAAATATGAAACTATGCTCTACCTGACTTAAATATGTAAAACTGATAAAATATGAAACTATGCGCTACCTGACTTAAATATGTAAAACTGATAAAATGTGAAGTTATGCTCTACCTGACTTAAATATGTAATACTTATACAAAGTATAAAGTTGTGTTGCCTGGCCGAAACTGGAAAGGTGGATTACTACCTGCAGTTATGTAAATATCTTTACGGCATTTGAAGTTCTTTTACAACCGTGACTGATTTTTTTTTTTTTAGTGATGCTTATTCTTTTTGGGTTTTCTTTTTTATACAAGATAATGAAGAAGTGAGACAGACAGGAGAGAAAAAAAGAGAAGCAGAAGAAGTAGAAGAAGAAAGAAAGAGAAGCAAAATGAAGAGGGAGCTAAATGAGGCAAAGCGAAGGACAAGAATGTCTGTTTGTCTGTCTGTCTATCAAATATTAAATTGAGTGTGTGGGAAGAATGAAAGATGGAGTGATGAAGGACAGAATGTAAGACGGGCCTGCGTGTCCAATTCTTTACCCTTTAAAAATAAAGATCATTCATTCTGTCTGTCTGTCTGTCTGTCTGTCTGTCTGTCTGTCTGTCTGTCTGTCTGTCTGTCATCCTTCCAGACTCTCTCTCTCACCTTGCTGTCATGCCAGAAAAACTATACATAAAAAATATCAATGATTTTATAACAAGAAAATCAGTTACTGGTGAAAATAACAAACATGTTATGTTAATAACATCCATGTGCAGCCAGCGCTAAGCTTTTCAGACCAGACAATTCTGACTCTCTTTAGCAGCACTTTCCCCCGCTCCGTACTCCCCTCCCTCACTCCTGTTCTCTCTCCCCCCCTCATCCCTTGTTCTCTTCCCACAACCCCTGTTCTCTCCCCCAACCCCTGTTCTCTCCCCCAAACCCTGTTCTCCCCAACCCCTGTTCTCTCCCCCAAACCCTGTTCTCCTCAACCCCTGTTCTCTCCCCCAACCCCTGTTCTCTTCCCCAAACCCTGTTCTCCCCAACCCCTGTTCTCTCCCCCAAACTCTGTTCTCTCCCCCAAACCCTGTTCTCCCCAACCCCTGTTCTCTCCCCCAAACCCTGTTCTCTCCCCCAACCCCTGTTCTCTCCCCCAACCCCTGTTCTCTCCCCCAAACCCTGTTCTCTCCCCCAAACCCTGTTCTCTCCCCCAACCCCTGTTCTCTCCCCCAACCCCTGTTCTCTCTCCCAAACCCTGTTCTCCCCAACCCCTGTTCTCTCCCCCAAACCCTGTTCTCTCCCCACGACCACTGTTCTCCCCCAACCCCTGTTCTCTCCCCACGACCCCTGTTCTCCCCCAACCCCTGTTCTCTCCCCCAACCCCTGTTCTCTCCCCCAACCCCTGTTCTCCCCCAACCAGTTCTCCCCCAACCCCTGTTCTCTTCCCACGACCCCTGTTCTCTCCCCACGACCCCTGTTCTCTCCCCCAACCCCTGTTCTCTCCCCACGACCCCTGTTCTCCCCCAACCCCTGTTCTCTCCCCCCGACCCCTGTTCTCTCCAACCCCTGTTCTCTCCCCCCGACCCCTGTTCTCTCCCCATGACCCCTGCTCTCCTCCCCTAACCCCTGTTCTCTTCCCCCACCCCTGTTCTCTCCCCCAACCCCTGTTCTCTCCCCCAACCCCTGTCCTCTCCCCACGACCCCTGTTCTCTCCCCCAACCCCTGTTCTCTCATCCAACCTCTGTTCTCTCCCCCAACCCCTGTTCTCTCACCCAACCCCTGTTCTCTCCCCCAATCCCTGTTCTCTCCCCCAATCCCTGTTCTCTCCCCCAACCCCTGTCTCTCCCCCAACCCCTGTTCTCTCCCCCAACCCCTGTTCTCTCCCCTCTCCCCCAACCCCTGTTCTCTCCCCCAACCCCTGTTCTCTCCCCCAACCCCTGTTCTCTCCCCCAACCCCTGTTCTCCCTTCCCCCCCCCCCCCCAACACACACACACACAGAACTGATGGTATGAGAAATAGACTCGGAGTTCTAAAGGACACATATCTTTTGGTACAATTTTGACAGCCAGGGGGGGGAAGTCGACCAGGCCACAAACTCTGACAGACAGTTACATCTTCACCAGATGATTTATTGCTGGAGGTGTGTATGCATGCATGTATGTATGTATGTATGTATGTGTGTGTGTGTACAGGAGAACAGGACCTCTCTTTACACACCGCTCTAGCACAAGAGAGGGACTGACACCTGGCGAACTTAGCAGACCTCGCCATCTCTCTACATCCCAGCCATGTCAAACACGTGAACAACGGTGACTTGAGTTGGGGCTTTCAGTGTCATAATATTTGCCCTGTCTACAATCTATATAAAGGTTTGAGCCCGGGCGGGTACAGACATATCACGTGGCCGGGTGTCTAACATCCTCTAACATAAGTATTCATTCATATTTCTTTTCTATAATTTTTAAGTAAGACCCCCACATTGATGGCAAAAGTTTCCAAAAAAAAGAACAAAAATATAGCCAACTTCACGCAAGAAATTTGTAAAAGAAAACTGACAATAAAAGTTCTAAATCAACTTATTCAACTTCAGAAACCTCACAAGCCATACATATTAATTGGTGTTCAAGAGTACATCTTAAAACCGCAAATATATTTAAGAACAGCATTCATAACTAACAAATATATAACAAAAATATAACTGATAACTGGTAAATATTACCAATAATATATTTTTTAACCGTTAAATATAGTCCAAAAAAATAACTCGCCACTGTAAAAGTATTCAAGAATGTAAATTATAATTGGTAAATGTATTTCAAAAATATAACATAATTGGCAACTACATTCAAGAATATAACCTATAAGCGGTAGACATATTAAAAAATATAACATAGAACTGGTCAATATATACAAGAATATAATTTATAACTGGTAAATGTACAACAATCTGAAAATGCACTCAAAGATATAGCTAGTAAGGGCTTGATATAATAAAGAACGTATATTTTTACAGGTAAATGTATACAAAAACATAACTTATAACTGTTAAATGTATTTCAAGAATATAATTTATAACTGATAAATATAGACAAGAGTATAATTTATAGCTGGTAAAAAATAGGAGAATATAACTTATAATTTGTTAATATATAAAAAAGTCACTTATAACTGGCAAATATATACAATAATATAACTTATAACTGGTAAATATATACAAGGATATAACTTATAACTAGTAAATATTTTACAAGAAAATAACTTATAACCAGTAAATTTTTCCAATAATATAACTTACAAATGGTAAATATATACAAGAATATAACTTACACCTGGTAAATATATACAAGGATATAACTTATACCTAGCAAATATATGCAAAAATATAACTTATACCTAGTAAATATATACAAGAATATAACTTATACCTAGTAAATATATACAAGAATATAACTTATACCTAGTAAATATATACAAGAATATAACTTATACCAAGTAAATATATACACGAATATAATTTACAACTAGTAAATATATAGGGAGAAGCTGTCTCGACCAGATCTTTACTCTCAGAATAATACTTGAAGAACATATTGAAAAGCAAAAACCATTAATACTGAATTTCATAGATTTTAAGAAGGCATTTGATAGCATACACAGAGATTCATTATGGAGAATTTTATGTCCATATGGAATACCATCTAAAATTGTCAACATCATTAAGGACTTATACAATGGATATGGTTGTGCAGTCAAGACAGACGAAGGGATGAGGGAATGGTTCCAGATTGAAACAGGCGTGAAACAAGGATGTATACTGTCTCCTTTACTTTTTGGGATTACAATAGACTTCATAATGACAAAATGCTGCACAGGTAACACAGGTATTGACTGGGTACATGGGACCCAACTAGAAGATCTTGATTTTGCTGATGACATAACTCTTATCAGTAATAATGTGAATTCCATGCAAGAAAAAACAGCCTATCTTCACTGGCTAGCAAAATAGGACTTGAAATTAACAAGGACAAAACAAAAATAATGAAAATTCCCATCAATCAGAATGGAAAAATACACATAGAAGGGACAGATATTGAAGAAGTCAATCAATTTGCATACCTTGGCAGCTACATAGACCAGGATGGTGACACTAGAAAGGAAGTTAGGATCAGAATTGCAAAAGCAGCATCAATCTTCAAGAATCTTGAGAACATATGGAATTCAAAAGTTATAAGCACAAAAACCAAGTTAAGACTATTCAATTCAAATGTAATATCCACCCTCATTTATGCATGCGAAAGCTGGAAAACAACTAAAGAAATAGAAAAGAAATTAGACTCTTTTGAAAACAAATGCCTAAGGAAAATACTCGGCATCAAGTGGAATGAATTCAAGAACAATGCAGAGATAAGACAGATGACTGAACAACAACAACCAGTCTCACGGGTGATCAGGAAAAGGAGATGGACATATGTTGGTCACTTGATGAGAAGAAATGAGCAGAGAATCCCAAAACAAGCTATCAAGTAGAACACAACAGGCCGAAGAAAAAGGGGCAGACCGCGTGAAACTCTGAAGAGGACATTATTAAGAGAGGCCAAGTTAACAGGTATAAAATCCTTTGATGAGGTTGAAAGACTCGCCGAAGACAGGAAAAATTGGCGAACTACTTTGCGAGCCCTATGTGACGTCTAACGGCACGGGAAGGATATAAGATATAAGATATAAGAAATATATACAAGAATATAACTTACAACTAGTAAATATATACAAGAATATAACTTATACCTAGTAAATATATAGAAGAATATAACTTACACCTGGTAAATATATACAATAATATAACTTATACCTAGTAAATATATACAAGAATATAACATACCTAGTAAATATATACAAGAATATAACTTATACCTAGTAAATATATACAAGAATATAACATACCTAGTAAATATATACAAGAATATAACTTATACCTAGTAAATATATACAAGAATATAACTTATACCTAGTAAATATATACAAGAATATAACTTATACCTAGCAAATATATACAAGAATATAACATACCTAGTAAATATATACAAGAATATAACTTATACCTAGTAAATATATACAAGAATACAGCTTATAACTGGTAAATATATACAAGAATATAACCTATAACTAGTAAATATGTACAAGAATATAACTTATAATTGATAAGCATATGGAGGAACATGTTTTACAACTAGTAAACATATTTAATGATTCAAGGAAAAGAACTTATAAGTAGGGAATATATTGAAGGAATGAACTGATAACATGGTTAACACATTAAAGGGTAGAAAAAAATATGTTATGGACTATGCTTTTATTTACCAATAATAACCATAGCAAAAGCAATATGTTCAACAACAAAGTGGCAATCTGTTATAATCTGTTGTAATAATTATCACACAATGCCTCCGTTATATTGCTACCCATCCATCCTGCGTGTAATTAATGCAAACATTTCTTTCTTCGCTTGTGCACCAAGCAACAGTCTCAAGTGCCACCCAACATCTGGTTTTATTCTTCTCTTTTCATTAAGTAAGCGACTAGATTTACAAATTCCAAGAAGTACATTGTAAGTTAATTATTGAATAATTTAAGTTTCATAGCTGGACATAAATAAGGGAGGACGTTCAAACCAGGCATTTATTTGTTCAGTTCTTCTCTGTTTTGTTTCTTATGCTATTACCAGAGCTGGATGTAGGCCTAATCCACCTCCTCCTCCTCCTCCTTCTTCTTCTTCTTCTTGATTCTAGCCTGATATTTATTGTCCTGATAAATTGTGTAATCATCTGAATGTCACGATTTGGGCCCCAGACTTTGTCTTCTAGTGTAGCTGCCTGCGACCAGCGAGAGGCTCGGACTTCTTGGTAGAGGTGGCAGAGCGCCAGGATGTCCTCTGAAGTCTGGATGTTTGCTTCGCATGTGACAAGCAGAGGCGATTCCACCGGCTCGACCCAACTGGACCTCGTGCTTGGGTGGGCCTGAGCTGAAGAAATGTACACCCATGGTCACACTGTGTAGGATCCACCAACTGCAGCAGGGCTGATTTTAAAGTACTACCAAGCTGAACATCATGATCATCTGTATAAACGATTCGGTGGCCTGGTTAGCTGAGTGGCTAGACGCTTGATCTATTAGTCTGGTGGTACCAGGTTCAAGTCCCAGCACATGGGGACTTAAAAAAAGTTTTTTTTCCGGGTACCATCAGACCAGACAAGCCCCGGGGTCCACCCAGCCTCTAAAACTGGGTACCAGAGAAATCTGGGAAGGTAAGTGCGACCAGGCATGATACTGACCACATCACACTTTCATGTGCCGAAGGTCATAGAAAATAGGGGCCTGACACAGTATCCCCAATATGCCTTAATGGTATGGAAACGGGAATTTTAACTTTACCTTTTAGATAAATTATTCACTTAGCTGAAAGATTACTCCAGTAATCTTGCCTTTTTTTGTGTGTGTGAGGATGGGGGGGGGGGGGGAGTTTTCTAAAACTTTACAAGAAGACAACAGGAACAAAAGAACATGCCATAAACTGGGAAATCTCTTTGCCAGAAGTCAAACTCAAGGAGGAAAATGAAACTATGCGTTCTGCCACATTAACAGATCTCGACAGCAACAAAAATGTTGGTTCTGGAAATGGAAGGAGATTATTCCAGTGTCATGTGACGGGAACGAAGTCTCTCAGTACCAGAAAAAGAGCTAGTTTCTATATGTTGCTCTTCCCATATTTCTGATCTTTCCAGTCCAGGTAATCTCTAGTGAAACGAGTTCTTCTAATCTCAGATTAATAAAAACTTACTTCTGGTCAACTACGCTACCTGAACGATTTAACAACTTGCCAACGGTATCAACAGAATATAAAGAAGACAGGGGGTCTTAGTTTAGAGACAGTTTTAAAAGAATTTCCTCAGAAAAAGGCCAAAATTTATTTCAAAGAAACTTTTACAAGAAAGAAGTGACGTCCTTATGTAAAGGTAAAATCCCCGTTTCCACTTCATTAAGGCATATTGAGGATACGATGTTAGGCCCGTATTTCCAAGACCTTCGACACATGAAAGTCTGATGTGGTCAGTATCACGCCTGGCTGCACTTACCCTCCCAGATTTCTCTGGTACCCAGTTTTAGAGACTGGGTGGATCCCGGGGTCTCTTTGATGTAGTGGTACCAAAAATTGTATTTTAAAACTTTTTATATAAATATTTTAAATTGTTATTACTCTGTAGTCTACATATTTTAATTGTTACATTATGGGCTTCTGTTTATGCAAATAAGTTATTTAAATAAAACATTAATTTAATATAAATTCAGTGCGTCCTTGAGCTGTCTGTCTGTGACCGAGATAGAATAGGAGATCACTGGACCAGAAAGTTGAAGCTGCTCTTATTTGATTGGTTGGCGACGACGTGTGAGTGGTACATGTCAGGTCAGTCAGACCCGCAAAGTGAGCAACACCACTGAATGTTGGAAAAGTTATAGTGTACTCACTTGCTAGACCATCATCCGCAGGTATTGCATAACAAGACTGAGTTATTAGTTTTAAATAATGAGCATTAATAGTACCACGGATATATGGCCGAGTCACGTAGAAAGAATGGAAGAGAACAAAGGAAAATGATGTACGTAGGTACAAGAGACGAAGGGAACAAGACCTAGAAGTAGACCAAGACAGAGATGGAGAGACAACATAGAAGAGGATATACAGGAAATTGGCTTCTTCTTCTTCTTCTTCTTCTACTTCTTCTTCTTCTTCTTCTTCTACTTCTTCTCCTTCTTCTTCTTCTTCTTCTTCTTCTTCCTCCTCCTCCTCCTTCTTCTTCTTCTTCTTCCTCCTCCTCCTCCTCCTTCTTCTTCTTCTTCTTCGTCTTCTTCTTCTCTTCCTCCTTCTTCTTCTTCTCCTTCTCCTCCTCCTTCTTCTTCTTCTTCTTCCTCTTCTTCTTCTCCTCCTCCTCCTCCTTCTTCTTCTTCTTCTTCTTCTTCTCCTCCTCCTTCTTCTTCTTCTTCTCCTCCTCCTCCTCCTTCTTCTTATTATTATTATTAGTATTATTATTAGTCTGGAACTGCCAGCTGGTGTTCGCTGCAGTTGATGAGGTGGAGATGTCAGAGCACATCATGGTGTCGGCTTGGGAGTGGGTCACTGCAACTATAGTTTTCACTCTCTAGGTGGAGCTAAAGAAGTTCTCATTTCAGAAGTAACGCTTCTTTAGCAGACTCCACCACAAACCATGAGGACTGTGGCTATTCATGGCCCCATTAGCCAAGCTAGGCCTGTTACAGGAAGTACCAAAGGAGGACCTGGGCAGGGTCTTGATCAGCTATGGTTCGGCAATCCTGAGGCTATAGGCCGCTGTTTAGTGAGAAAATCTTCTCCGCTTTAAAGTGTCTGTGTTTCTTTGCATAATCAATATCCTGCTGCAGTAATCATAGCCAGAATTTTAGATCGCCCGCGTCAGTATTATACGGAATTACATGTGTTTGTAATTAGCGAGAATTAATGAAATGTTTGTGACGTTCGATAACACGTGGAAGTCCTTCTTTACAGTTATTGTTAAGTCACGCTTATACCAGGATATCTCTTATTTTTAACTTAAACTTTGTTCTATGCATCTCAAACGTTTTGTAGGGACCAGTGACAATCAGAGTTAAATAAATCGCACGCTACGCACGCTAGAGTGTACATTTTGAAAAGCTTTGGTTTGGGGGGGGGCCCTACTTTAAGAGAATAAAGGAGGCATTCTGGTTGAGGAAACTGTTCCAGGAGAAGTAAATAACAAGTACCAGGTTATAAATTGTTCAAGCTGATATTTTTCACGCCGCAGTCCCCCCCCCCCCTCAACATATTAGTTACAGTGAAAACAGACGCAAATAGCCTTCTGTTGCGTGGATTCGTGGAGGCGTGCTCGGGCCAATAGGCTCTGTTTATTGAGAAGTTCTGTTCTTGTGTATCCAGTGTGTGCCAAACAGAGCAGGAGGGAGAATGTGATCATTCCAGACATTCAGGTATCCTGTACCTTGTTTGATGTAAAGCAGGTGAAGGTCTACAAATGCGGTTTTAATTTTTAAAAAAAAGGAAGAAGAAGAAGACACTGGGAGATCAGAAAATAAATGAAATGACAACAATTGTAACTAAAATTTCGCCAGAATGCATTATTCAGTGGCAATAGGAATACAAGGTATAAATGAGCGAAGAATACACACACACACATATATATATATATATATATAGTGTGTGTGTGTGTGTGATAGACGCTTGGTTGGCTGAGTATTTAGATGCTTGATCGTACAAGGTGCAAGTCCCAATGTAAGGGGAAAGAACGAAGAAGCCAAGTGACTGCGTGCGACTGTTGGGAAGTATGACGTCATAGGTCAAAGGCATGTGTGTCGCCTGGACAGGCTGAGGCCAGACATGTGATATAAGGCATTTATCATCGAATTCTCCAGAAGGTTAGTGACAACAAGTTCTGAAGGTTGTTAAGCAAAATACAGTTGACCAATGTGAAGCTCAGATCGGCGGTAAGTCACCTGTAACAAGTTTAGCTGACACAAAAAGATGGCGACGGGCAGTCCAAGATAGGACAAGTCGTAGTGAACAGTCAGTTGTGTGTTCTTTCAGACGGCAGTATTGCTTTTAACACGAAAAGCCTGCAACATACGTGTTTTGATCTAGTGACTAGTGAAGGGAATCAAGATTATTTGCAGTGAGTTGTTTGGGGTGATCAGGAGAACATGTGAAGATTGAGGGAGTCGGTGATAGCGTGATCTGTGCTGGTAAGTGTGTTCTGTGCTGGTAAGAGTGTGCTCTGTGCTGGTAAGAGTGTGTTCTGTGCTGGTAAGAGTGTGTTGTGTGCTGGGGACGGCGTGTTCCGTGCAGGGGACGGCGTGTTCTATGCTAGTGACAGTGTGTTCCGTGCTGGGGACGGCTTGTCTTTGCTAGTGACAGTGTGTTCTGTGCTGTGGACGGCATGTTCATGTGAATGTGGTGTGTTCGATACTGGAGAGAGAAATAAATTGACTTGTATTTAACCGCGGAGTCAGTCTTGTATCAAACTACATGTATGTGTGCACTTTTGGGGAACCCCCCCCCCTACACCAGAGGTAGGGAGTTTTTTTTTCTGATGCCATCACACCAAATGAAAGGATCCAGGGTCTACTTAGCTTTCGAAAATGAGTACCAGAGAAATCTGGTAAGGCATATATGCCCATGTCTGGTACTGACCACATCACACTTTCATGTACCAATGGTCCTGTAATACACCGTGTACCCAATATGCCATAATGGAATGCCCTACCAACTCATGTAAAATTTATAAGTAATATTCGTTATTATAATGTCAAACTTTGTCAACATCTGTTTGATATGGACTATATGCCTCGCTAAGCATAGACTCTCTCTCTGAACCTTAAGTGCCCAGGGCACATGGGGCTTCCGCAAGGGTTTTTCCCTTGCTTCCGTTTCTGTAGCAGTCTGATAGTTTTTTTTTTTACCAGATAGGGTTGCTGGCCCTATAAGCATAGACTAAAGTAGTTTATAGTACGGCTTGATTGTTGTATTTTTTAAATACTGCATTTCTATAAATTTGTTAGTTTTGAATAAATGTAAGAATGTTGAGACCCACCAAGAATACAGACTCAAGCCGTACGATATTCTGAACCTCGTGTGGTCCACTAGGGAAGTTTATTTCATGTTGTTGCATAAATCAGAGTGCAGAATATATGGACATGAGATAAGTTAGTTATTTATTTATGTAATCATTTAATTGTGTCTTCATGATTATTATGTTCATTAAACAAATGCTGAATGACTGTGACTGAGTGAAAGCTGTGTGATGAAGGGCAGAATGTCAGACGGGCCTGCATGCCCAATTCTTAACCCTTTGAAAATAAAGTATGTTCGTTCGTTCGTTCGTTCGAAACGGGGATTTTAACTTTAACTTTGTATATGTATTTGAGAAATATATTCTTTAGAAGAAGCAGCCATCAAGAGATCATCAAGACACAGACTATATGTGTTATCTGGACACCAAATGGGTGCCTACTATAAAAGTAACAAGATTTAGGTGGACAAGAAGCAGTTCGGCCAAGTGCATCATGAAATCAGCAGTTCGGTCACGTGCATCATGAAATCAACAGACCGTAAACTGTTAAGTCCAAAGCAACCATTTGTCATTGTACAGGCAGCAGTAAATTATGCCTGGCTATAGAGGCGATCACACAGACAGACGTCGTGTAACGCGCAGAAAGATGGTCAATCAAGATTTGTGCTGCACATCATCATCATCCTGTGCCGCCACGGCTCAGAATCTTGGCTGCAAATGGTCCCCATACTTGGTCTGGCTCTTGCTGCTAACACGGCACTGAGCCAAACTGCATCCAGTGCATCAGTTGAGGTTGTCTGCACATCGCTGTTTTTCTCTTGATCTTTGTCCCTTTACTTTTCCACTGATTGTATTTCTCATTATTGTTTTTACCTCATTTAACTAGTTCTCCTCTTAGTTTCAGTTCGCCTGTTACTAAATGCTGCATTGTTTATGTACAAAGTTGTCTCTACTTACACCCGGACCAGATACATTATTATTATTATTATTATTATTATTATTATTATCAATACTGTCCCCGGATTTTCTGATTTAGAAAACAGATATCAAGCAGGCAGATGTTAGGCAATGTCACCTTAACAGCATTGTGGGCTCCGGGTAAAGCAGTGTATCTGGGGCCATCCAGGCTCTGTGCAAAACAGTGCATTGGACCCCTCCTTCCCCCCCCCCCCCATCGATCCAGGCTCTTGGCAATGCAGTGCACTGGATCCCCTCTCACTTACACTACGGGCAGTGCAGTGGTACTGGGGCCCCCACCCCCACCCATTTAAGAGAATAATAATGTTAACGGTTACAGTATTTCAGTCCAGGGGGCCTCTGTCTAACTTCGCAGTGTTTCCACGCCTCAACATAGTAGAATATGCTGGGCATCATATTTACGGGACGGTAACTGCTACAGTTGATTCTGTAGAAAAATTATAAATTGGCACTGTGGTGGGCGAATCTGTACACCCCTCCCTGTCCAGGAAAAAAAGCGAAGGCCTAATTTAAAGAAAAGAGACAACAGCTGCAACTTGCAGCAGCCATGGGAAAGTAACAACCGAGAAGACAGATATTCCACATATTAAACCCAATCAACAATGAACTTGCCAAGATGGAATGTTCCATTCTTACAATGAATCAAATCAAACTGTTTCTTTGGCTTTGTACAGTTTGTTTCACCTGGCAAAACATACAGAAGGACACATTATAATGTCGCTTTCACTCACACATATATGCAGACATAGATACAAACATGCTCACACTTAAACACACTTTACAGAGGTATATTACCATCACCGAAGACATTTGCACACTTTTTCAAAATCTATAAGATCTATATTCACAAGGTACTGAAGGCGAATGAAAGCGTTACTTGCAATTTAATAATAATAATAATAACAACAACGAGTTTTTAAAATAAAAATAAAGACAGGATAAAACTGTCTAAAAATGCAATGTACCAGCAAAAACCTGTGGGAACAGGTTAAACAAATGAAAACAAAACTAAAAGTAAGCAGTTCTACGCCCTAGACGAAGGCTTTTTGCCAAAATATTACTTGTATTCTGGCTACGTGACGTTGCATTTCTTTCATCTTTGTTCTTCATTTGACACCATATCTTTGCAATTCGTTAAAACTGTGTTAAATATCTTCATCTGCCCTTACGGGATAATATCATTGTTATCACTGGAGTTATCATTTCAAACTAATAATCTAATTCTGAATATTGAATAGTTACAGTAGACATTTCTCTTGCTTTGCTATAACATTGTAACAGAAATAACTAGAAAATATAAACATTTGTTTCCTAGCACGCATGCGCATGCGCAGACAGGCACAAGTTGGCCGTCTCTTGCGTCTGCATCTATCTCCCTGGATCTGCTAGCACCATGTTCTTTGCTGGGCGGTGTTGAGAAGATCTTGAGACACATCATCGAATGGGGTTTGGGAGGGTGTCATGGGGGCTATTTTTCCAGCCCCCTGGGTGGAGCTAAAAAAGCAGGGAGGTGTGGCATACATCCTTATCAGACTTCACCGCCGTGGGGAATATGGCGATCTCTGCCCATTTAGCCAGGCTAGACCTGTTACAGGGGACACCTACGGAGAGGTGGAGATCTCTGCCCAGTTAGCCAGGCTAGGGCTTTGGGGGGAGGGGGGTAACAAGAGAGAGGTGGCGATCTCTGCCCAGTTAGCCAGGCTATACCTGTTACAGGGGGACACTTAGGGAGATGTGATCTCTGCCCAGTTAGCCAGGCTATACCTGTTACAGGGGGACACTTAGGGAGATGTGATCTCTGCCCAGTTAGCCAGGCTATACCTGTTACAGGGGGACACTTAGGGAGATGTGATCTCTGCCCAGTTAGCCAGGCTATACCTGTTACAGGGGGACACCTAGGGAGATGTAGCGATCTCTGCCCAGTTAGCCAGGCTATACCTGTTACAGGGGGACACCTACGGAGAGGTGGAGATCTTTGCCCAGTTAGCCAGGCTATACCTGTTACAGGGGGACACCTAGAGAGATGTAACGATCTCTGCCCAGTTAGCCAGGCTATATCTGTTACAGGGGGACACCTAGAGAGATGTAGCGATCTCTGCCCAGTTAGCCAGGCTATACCTGTTACAGGGGGACACCTAGGGAGATGTAGCGATCTCTGCCCAGTTAGCCAGGCTATATCTGTTACAGGGGGACACCTAGAGAGATGTAGCGATCTCTGCCCAGTTAGCCAGGCTATATCTGTTACAGGGGGACACCAAGGGAGAGGTAGCGATCTCTGTCCAGTTAGCCAGGCTATACCTGTTACAGGGGGACACCAAGGGAGATGTAGCGATATCTGCCCAGTTAGCCAGGCTATGGCTTTGTTGGGGGGGGGGGGTACCAAGTGAGAGGTGGGACACGATTTCGGCTGTAATTCGCCAACCCTGATCCTAGCATGTCAGCTATAATTCGCCAACCCTGATCCTAGCATGTCAGCTATAATTCGCCAACCCTGACCCTAGCATGTCAGCTATAATTCGCCAACCCTGACCCTAGCATGTCAGCTATAATTCGCCAACCCTGACCCTAGCATGTCAGCTGTGGGTCGTTAACTGCCAGATCGGGCGGTATCTCCGGCCCCCTTCTTTTTTTTTTTTTTGGTGAAATGTGAAAGGGAATGACAGATGACCTTAGAATACGAAATAAAACAAAACTTCTAAAACTCCATTCAAACACTTCTATGACTGATACATGGCATGCCCAGCGCTAGATTACAGCAGTGGAGGTACGGAAGGCAATAGAACAACTATACCATAAACTTCTATGGGGTACATGGACCTCAGAATGATTTTGGGAGAGTCCCACGGACCAGCAAATAACAAGGTTAGCTAGAATAAAGTAAAATATTATGGGTGTCTGAGTGGCGAACTGGTTAGTGCACTGGTGTCTCACGGCGAAGGTCGGGGGTTCGAATCCGGCAGGAGGCACCCCCCAGTCGCCCAGCTGTAGAAATGGGTACCTGCCTTTTTCTGGAGTTGGGGAGGAAAGACGGCCAGGCGTGATATTGACCATATCACCCTCTAGTGTGCTGACAGGTCAAGGAAAATATGGGCACTAACACCATATCCCTTATGTGCCTCTAAAAAGCAACAACAACAACAACAGAAATAGACTGTTTATCCACAGCTGTTCTCGGGCTGTTCTCAGCCATGTAAGGAGGCCCACAGCTGTTCTCGGGCCCGTAAGGAGGTACACAACTGTTCTCAGCCATGTAAGGAGGCCCACAGCTGTTCTCGGGCCCGTAAAGAGGTCCACATCTTTTCTCATGCCCGTAAGGAGGCCCACAACTGTTCTCGGGCCTGTAAGAAGGTCCACAGCTGTTCTGGCACCTGAAAGGGAGAGGGGGCGGGAGTGAGGGGGGCGGGGAAGAACGATTAACCCAAGAATAAAAATCGCCAGGTCAGAAAATGTAAGCTGAGATTGTACAAAACATTGCATGTCTAAATGTAACATCCCATTCACTGCTTGATAGTTGCTCCACGTCCAGTAGAGATCTCAGCCTGCTCTGCAGCTGTTTTCAGTGCTCACAGCAAGGCCTTCGAGACAGATTTTTATAAAACTATCCCCAATCCCCCCCACCCCAATCCCCACGTTTAGCATTCACCAATTACGCACCCCCACCCCCCAGTTGCCCTCCGGGCCAGTCATTGATACAAGGTAAACCCTTCGGCCCCTGGAAGTGATACACTAACTGGACACCCCTTCTCATGGGTCCTGGTTGTAAAAGGGTATTTTCTGCGCTTATAGGTGGGGAAAGTAATGTTATTTTATAATAAAATAATAATAATAATAATAATAATCGAATAGCATTACTTTTCTAAGCTGGTGAGACAAACCAGCCGCAGCTGTATCGACGGAATTAGAACAGGCAGGAAACTGGTGTGTGGGAGCACGTGTGAGTGTGTGTGTGTGCCCATTTGTGTGTGTTCAGGATTAAGACATATATGTGTGTGTGCCCGTTTGTGTGTGTGTGTGTGTGTTCAGGATTAAGACATATCTGTGCGTGCTCAACTAATATATTGATTATTTGGCTTGAATAATAGAGATTTAAATTTCAAGAACGAAGTTAGTGTGTATATAAAAACATATTGCATGACTGTGAGTATAAATAATCACTCATTATGTGTTGTTTTTAATCAGCAAAAAAAATTCAAAGATTACAATATGTTATTCTGGTGGAATGGGGTTATTAATAAAAATCGAATTAAATGGGAATAACTACTAAATGATTTTTTTTTAAGTTAAAACTTTCATTTCTTGCTCCGTCGTTTTTGATGAGTCCCACGTAGTCATAATTATTACTTTTCTTATCTCTTCCTCTTCTGTTAAATTATGCTACAGCTACTTCATCCACTGCTACTTCCATCTTTCTGATATCTGCTACCACCATTAGAAATGCTACTTCCAGTACTGCTACCACTTCTACTTCTAACATTACTGTACAACTACTGTAGCTGCTACTGCTAATGATAGGCCTACTACTATTATTGCTACAACAATTAATTCTACTACGAATATTCTGCTACTACTACAACTACTACTACTACTACTATTACTACTACTACTACAACAACTACTCTTACTATTACTACTACTACTACAATTACAACAACTACTATTACAGTTATAATTAACGCAAGCTATTGATACTATTGCTATTACTCTACCGCTATTACTAATACTGTTATTACTACTACTGCTATTACTTTCATTCATTCATTCATTTGCATGTCCCTTGCGGAACTTTGCCTCCCAAACAGCACTCCTGTAGGCCTCTCGGTTGTGAGCAAGATGGCCCGCCGCTGTTGCATCCATTTCCAGATCGTCAACGATGTCTTGCAGCCATCTTCGTCTTGGTCTTCCTCTTTTTCTTTTCCCCATTATGTATCCTTCCAATACGGTCTTCTCTAGATTATCATGACGTTTAATGTGTCCAAAATATTTCAGTTTTCTCTCTTTAATCCTCTTTACTAGCCAGCCTTCATCTATATTAAGCTCTTGTAATATAGATATATTTGTTCTTTTTTGTGTCCACGATATTTGGAGAACTTTTCTGCAGCATTTACATTCAAAGGCTATTACTACTACTACTTTTACTACTGCTGTTAATACTAACGCTACAAGTACACCTGCTGCTTCTTGTCTTGTCCTTCCTCATTTATTGCTAGGTGTAGAGGTGAAGTTCAATTGTCTCCCAATGGCTCGCCTCTTGGCTTCGTACACAGATGTTCAGAGACTCTGCTATACCATCGGTCCATCGTTTGCATGGGCGGCCCCTTCCTCTGCCTTTGTGTGGTCTGTAAAACAATTCTCTCTGTGGTACACGTTCTGTTGGTAGTCGTGATGCATGACCGAACCATTTTATTTGCTGTTCAGAACGGGTTCGACTTCTACTTTATTTCTAATGACACCATTTCTGATTCTGTCCATTCTTGATATTCCAAGAATTCTTCTCAAGAATCTCATTTCAGTTGTAATGTTCCTTTTGTGAACCTGCTGCTTCTGTTGATATTACTACTACTACTACTACTACTACTACTACTACTACTACTACTACTACTAGTAGTAGCAATAATAGTAGTAGTAGTACTATTACTACTACTATTACTACTACTAACTACTACTACTACTACTACTATTCTTGCTACTGCTTTTACTGCAATTACACATTACACTACTACTACTACTGCTGCTGCTGCTGCTACTACTACTACTACTACTACTACTACTACTACTACTACTATTACAACTACAACTACTACTACAACTGCTGATGTTGTGTTCTGTTGTTACTACTGCTTCTTCTACGATTACTACATCTACTACTATTGTAACTATTATAATTGCTGCTGCTTTTACACATGCTTCAGCTACTACTACTAGTACTACTATTACTACTACTACTACTACTACTACTACTGCTACTACTACTACTACTACTACTATTACCACTGTTTGTTCTGCTACGACCACTACTACAGTTGCTTCTGTTACTACTATTACAATTGTTTCTACTACTACTAATTTTACTACTGCTGTTTCCACTACCACTACAACTACTACTATTTGTGCTATTGTTACTACTGCTGCTGTTTCTGCTACTACTACTATATCTTCTACTACCACCACTACGACTACTACTACTACTACTACTACTACTACTACTACTACAGCTATTACAGCAACTACTACTACTATTACTATTACATGAGCAACATTTACTCTCGATGGCCAAGAAAGAACGAGAAATTAAATCATGCTACAAAACACAGAAACACTAATTAGAGCAAACAGAAAACTCTCAGAACAGATCATGACAACACAAAGATTAGAGAATTTAACAATCAAGGAAAAGCTTTTTAGGAAAATGAAAGAGAAGGAAGGATGCAGAAATATCTGACTCGGCTGACCAAGCGACATAGGTAAAGACAAACAATTGAGATATCAAGGACCATGCCAAATGGAGAACCATAGCTGGCAGCATCTAATGAATATAAGACTTTAAATTGATTGATGGACATTCCTTTAGGGCCAACATTGGCTCATATAGCGGAGATTATATCTTTCCATGTTTGACGACTAGCCGCCGCCCGCTGTAGGTCTTGGATGGACTTGAACCCCAAAGTTGTACTCTCTCTAGTGATGGTTCTACGTAGAGTCTCCCTTGGCCTTCCTTGCTTTCTTTTGCCCTTCGCTGACCATGTGAGGGCTTGGCGAGGGAGTCTGGATTCGTCCATTCTGAGAACGTGGCCGAGATAGGCCCAACGACGTCTTTTGATGTATCTTGACACGTAGACTTGGTTCGGTTCCTGTCTTATTGACATTTAAAGTAGGACCATCTGATGCTCAATAGTCTACGAAGACATTTGTTCTCAAATGCATCAAGTCTTTGATTGAGTAGACTGGTTGATTTCCAACTCTCACAACCGAATGTTAACACTGGGATCACGCAGGAGTTGAACATTTTAAGTTTCGTGGTTTTACTGAGCGAATTTGACTTCCAGATAGTAGACAGTTTATTGAAAGTATTGGAAGCCATTACCATGCGGGACTTGATTTCTGGTGTTGTATCACCCGAGGTTGATATTTTGTTTCCCAAAAAGGTGAAATTGTGGACTTTTTCAAAAGCAAAACCGTTTAGCAAGATCTCGTCAGGTCTATTTATGAGATCAAAAATGTTTTGTCTATTTTAAGCTTTATGTTTAATAATTATGTTATTAATTTACTGAGTGTCTGAGTTGGCAAAGTGGTTAGTGCACGGGTCTCTCATGGCGAAGGTCGGGAGTTCGAATCCGACAGGAGGCACCCCAGTCACCTAGCTGTAGAAATGGGTACCCGACTTCTTCTGGAGTTGGGGAAGGAAAGGCAGCCAGGCGTGATACTGACCATATCACCCTCTAGTGTGCTGACAGGTCAAGGAAAATATAAGTACTAACAGCATATCCCTATGTGCCTCTAAGGAAAATGTGGGGACTAACACCATATCCCTATGTGCCTCTAAGGAAAATGTGGGGACTAACACCATATCCCTATGTGCCTCTAAGGAAAATGTGGGGACTAACACCATATCCCTATGTGCCTCTAAGGAAAATGTGGGGACTAACACCATATCCCTATGTGCCTCTAAGGTATGACAGGATTACCTTTACTTTTTTACGTATAAATTTATTACTATAATTTATTCTGTATTATTATTGCTATTATATATATATATATATATATATATATATATATTATAATTTTCCTTCTATATATATACGTACGTTAATAGACTGAACAACAACCAGTCTCATGGGTGATCAGGAAAAGGAGATGGACATATGTTGGTCACGTGATGAGAAGAAAAAATCAGGGAGTCCCAAAACAAGCTATCAAGTGGAACACAACAGGCCAAAGAAAAAGAGGCAGACTGCGTGAAACTCTAAAGATGACATTGTTAAGAGAGGCCAAATTAACAGGCATAAAAGCCCTTGATGAGGTTGAAAGACTCGCCGAAGACAGGAACAATTGGCGAACTACTTTGCGAGCCCTGTGTGACGTTTAACGGCACGGGAAGGATATAAAATATATAAGATATTAATTTACACATACAATTTACCTCAAGATGTGTAATAGTCATAGGTGAGAAGACTGATGTCTCAATCATAGATGAAAAAACTCAATCATATCTGAGAAGACTAATGTTTCAATCATAGATGAGAAAACTGATGTCTCAATCATAGATGAGAAGACTGATGTCTCAATCATAGATGAGAAGACTGATGTCTCAGTCATAGATGAGAAGACTGATATCTCAATCACAAAATCTCTACAGAACATGAGTTGGAGAACTGCTAGGAGGGTGGACAGAGCCTACAACCTGTAAGGTGTATACTACTAGGCAGGCATTGTATTGTGATATTATCTCTCGTGATAATCAGAACGCGAGAAAGAACATGTACATTGTTGGAACAAACAAATCCCCATGGGCCCTCTCCAAGTCTTCAACACTAAAACATGAAGAACCGAAAAGCAGTTTATAATGGCTTAAATTAAATAAGACTAATGCCAAAGAAAGGTCTTCTAAATCTGATGCGAACAAAGACGAGAAACATATAATTATTGAATACCAAAGATGAGACCTCACATCTTACATCCTTCCCGTGCCGTTTAAACGTCACATAGGGCCGGCATGGTAGTTCGCCAAGATGTCCTGTCTCCGGCGAGTTTTTCAATCTCATCAAGGGATGTTATGCCCACTGAATTGGCTTCTCTTAACAATGTCCTCTTTAGAGTTTCACGCGGTCGACCTCTTTTTCTTCGGCTTGTGTTCCATTTGAAAGCTTGTCTGAGGATTCTCTGATTGTTTCTTCTCATCACATGACCGACATATGTCCATCTTCTTTTTCTGATCAACCATGAGACTGGTTGTTGTTTGCTCATCTGTCTGATCTCTGCCTTGTTCTTGAATTCATTGCACTTTATACCGAGTATTTTCCTTAAGCATTTGTTTTCGAAAGCTTCTAATTTCTTGTCTATTTCTTTAGTTGTTTTCCAGTTTTTACATGCATAAATGAGAGTGGATATTACATTGGAACTGAATAATCTTAACCTGGTTTTTGTGCTTACAACTTTTGAATGCCATATGTTCTCAAGATTCTTGAAGGTCAATGCTGCTTTGGCAATTCAAATTTTAACTTCTTTTCTGGTGTCACCATTGTGGTCAATATAGCTGCTGAGATATGCAAAATGGTTTACTTCTTATTAATTTCAAGTCCTATTTTGCTAACCAGTGAAGACAGGATATCTGTTTTTTCTTGAGTGGAATTCACATTATTACTGATAAGAGTTATGTCATCAGCAAAATCAAATCTTCTAGTTGGGTCCCTTGTACCCAGTCAATACCTGTGTTACCTGTGCAGCATTTTTTTTCGTTAAGAAGTCTATTGCAATTCCAAAAAGTAAAGGAGACAGTATACATCCTTGTTTCACGCCTGTTTCAATCTGGAACCATTCACTCATCCCTTCTTCTGCTTTGACTGCACAAACATATCCATTGTAGAGGTCCTTAATGAGTTGACAATTTTAGATGGTATTCCATATAGACTTAAAATTCTTCACAATGAATCTCTGTGTATGCTATCAAATGCCTTTTTAAAGTCTATGAAGTTCAGTATTAATAGTTTCTGCATTTCAATATGTTCTTCAAGTATTACTCTTAGAGTAAAGATCTGGTCGAGACAGCTTCTCCCTTTTCTAAATCCTGCTTGTTCTTCTCTCATTCCAACATCTACTATATCTTTAAGTCTATACAAAATGACCTTTCAAAATACTTTTGACACAACTGATACTAAGATTACTCCTCTCCAGTTGTTACAGTCGCTAAAGTTGCCTTTTTTAAAATTATTATTATTAGTTTAACAATGATTCCTTTTCTCCATTTAGAAGGGACATTTTCTTCTTTCTAAATTTTATTAAACAGTCTCTGTAGTTGTCTCGTGTTGTCATTATTGATAGCGTTTAACATTTCGGCTGTTATTTCATCTTCACCCGCGGCTTTGTTGTTAGCCATTAAATTCACTGCTGTTTCAATTTCATGCAATGAATTTCATGTAGGTTGACATTTAGTTATGGGGTTGGTAAGTCGGCTTCAAGGTTTAACAACTCTTTTGGGTGTGGTCGATTAAGTATGTCTGGCAAATACACCATCTTAAAAGATTTCTCAGAAATTACTCGCTAAACTCGGGCACTATGACGCACGGAGCAAAGTCTCTCGAACTAATGCCCGTGGAAATATAACCTACCTTTAGAGACAAAAACCTGTCGGCCATTGTTGTGTAGGCGTGAAATAAATGAGATTTGCGAGGATACAGTCAAACAGAGCATCCATTTATAGAACTGAGACTCTTTTCACAGATGAGAATATAAATAGATAACCAAGCAAACAGCCTTTTCAATTTGGGTATAGTCTGTAATATCCATGTATCTCTATTCCTTCAGGGAATACACACCGATTCGTCTTTAAACTTTGACAAAATAACGACTTTGTAAAGTCTAACACTAAATACTAAAAAAAAAAAAAAATCCTAGCACTGTGGATACACTGGATATTGGATAAGACTTGGATGATGCTGCTACAAAAAGATGTCTCACGAAAACCTCTAAATACCTCAGCTAGGGAAGGCAGAAAGATTTGTCAGGAAACCTTTAACAACATACTGAGGAAACAAGTTAGAACAGAAGATAATTTGAAAGCAAATGTAAGTTTATATGCGTATTTATATGCGTATTTCACAACCCACCCCCCCCCCCCAGCCGCCAATTTTAACAGATAGTACTCAAATTGGAAGGCACTAACACCATGTCCCTATGTGCCTCTAAAGCATGACAGGATTACCTTTACCTTTTTTTTTGGTACTCAAAATAGAAAAAAAAACATGAAATGCAGTAAATGTTATGTCATATTAAGAAAATTCAAACACGTCTTATTTTCTATCAAAATAGTGCCCTTATATGTGGGCACACAGGTCATACATCAGCCTCGCTCTGACCTCTAGCTGGAGGCATTTTCCGTTACACACAGGAAGGATTATAGAAAAATCCCATCCACCAGTAAATTGGAAGGTAAAATCCCCGCTTCCTTACCATTAAGGCATATCGAGGATACGGTGTTAGGCCCGTCTTTCTAAGACCTTCGGCACATGAAAACATGATGTGGTCGGTATCACGTCCAGCCTCATTTACCTTCCCAGATTTCTCTGGTACCCATTTTTTAGAGGCTGGGTGAACCCGGGGACCTTTTTGGTGTGTACCAGAAAAAAAAAAAAAATCTCACAGCTGGGACTAAAACCTGGTACCACCGGATTAGTAAACCGGGCGCCTAACCACTCAGATAACCAAGCCCCCAGTAACCTAAAAAAAAAAAACTGAAGCACATCTTGAAACGCCGGAATGTCTAGACCTCCATCACAAAGTGGACCAGAAATTTTTAAATCTAAGCTCAGATTACCAGAGAATGGACAAGGTTAGACTGTTAAATCTACGAGCGATGTTACAGCTCCCAAGAACTTTTACAGACAGAGACGACGGCTAAAGCTACCCCTGAACCTACAGCCGTTTGCCCGAGGCACTAGTCATAGTAGCAGTTGTAACAGCAGCAGCAGTAGTAGATGCTGTTGTAGCAGCGGCAGGAGCAGCAGTAGTAGATGCTGTTGTAGCAGCAGCAGCTGTAGCAGTTGCTGTTGTAGCAGCAGCAGCAGCTGTAGTAGCTGCAGTAGCAGTAGTGGTAGTGGTAGTAGTAGTAGTAGTAGTAGTAGTAATAGTGGTAGTAGTAGCAGTAGTAGTGATAGTGGCAGTAGTAGTATTACATGTGTTAATAGTAGTAGTATTAGTACCAGTGGTAGTAGTAGTAGCAGCAGTAGTAGTAGTAGTAGTAGCAGTAGTAGTAGTAGTAGTAATAGTAGCAGCAGTAGTAGTAGTAGTAGTAGTAGTAGTAGTAGTAGTAGTAGTAGCTGTAGTAGTAGGAGGAGGAAGAGCAGCAGTAGAAGCTGTGGTAGTAATAATAATAGTCATAGTAGAACTAGAAATAGTAAATACTGTAACAATAGCTATAACACTATCTGTGTATATTTAGTAACAATAATTGAAATAACTCAACAAATGATAACATCTGTAGTTGGGTTAGCAGTTTTGATTTTGTGTTCTTGCTGTGTGAGCTTTTACAACAGCACAAATAAATACTAAATATTATTCATTGTATTCACAGTACCAATATTTACAAGTACAGTACAACCATAACAACAATGCAAGAAACAATAACAGTAGTAACTTTAGCAACAGCACTTTTACCAGTGTCAGAAATATACAGGCACATCAAAAGTAGTACAAACAGCTTACAGTACATTCGTAAATGAAAGTAATTGTTTTTCAGTGTTTTTCAATGGTTTTTCACATTCAGCTGAACACACAAGTACTACAGGCACTACTACAATGAATATAAATACTCATTTTCCTAACTTATCCCTTTTTTTCCATCCAAATGGAATAGAAGGTGGAAATGATTCTTATGGCTATTTTCCTTCTTGGCTATTTTCCACAGTTCCCCTACCCAGATATTTTTTTTCCATCCGTTGGTACTAGTTTCCTCTAAAATTGACTTGCACTGTACCTGTATCTTCAAAACAGTGTTTCCCAAGATTTTCTGCCTGCTGCCCCATCCTGGTCTCTCAGGGCATGCACTTTCCCTCAGTTAGTTCTGACACTCTAATTTTTCATCACGCCCGTACCTCTCGGATCTTCCCACCACTTCTCAAACTTCCTCGCAGTGGGTAGCATGTCCCAGTTTGGGAAACACTGCGTCAGACAAGAAAGCCACTAATGGAATTTGATAGGAGCACAATAGCCGGTCTCGAAGATTTGTAAAGTGGGACAATATTAGAAAATGCTTAGTACCTCTCTCTCTCTGATCTATCTATCTATCTATCTATCTATCTATCTATCTATCTATCTATCTATCTATCTATCTATCTATCTATCTATCTATCTATCTATCTATCTATCTATGTGTGTGCGTGCGAGCACGCGAGAACTTGAGAATATGAGTTATCCCATCTTATATCACACAACCTGATTAAAATCAGACATATCAATAAACATTGTCAGAATGAACAACATAATATTAAAACCATACAAAAAAGACCTTTAAAAAAAACTGTACAAGATACCACGAAAGGAGACATTTCCGCTTGTATGGCATTTCTGTACACATGTGTCCCGTTGTTTTTGATATTTGTATATGCATATTATATGTAAGTATGTTTTCTTCAGTTTTCCAGCACTGGCCTTATGTCATAAGGATATGTGATGCTCATATCTCGTGTCCCTGCGTATAGAATGTTTATTGTCTATGTTTGTCTATGACTCGTTTGACTTGGACAGTGTCCTGTATTTACAACAACTTTATCCATGGACTTTCCACGTCTCCAAGTCTCGTAAACTATTCTCCTGAGGATTTGTTCTAGCAAAGCCGCGTTGATCTTGAAGCACTGGCGAAGTATCGTAAGAAATGGAGTTATAGTGGAGTTTTTCCCCCCAAGTCCCTGAATGAATCAAAGAGACATGCTCCACTTCCCGAGGACCACTTCACGTCTATCCTCCTTCCCCAGCTTGAAGTGGCGTATACCAGGAACACCGCGAGGAGGATGGATGTGGTTGTGACCACTTCAGTTTCCCTGGCTTCATCAGTTAAGCCCGTCTACATTAGTCTAATCATTTTTGTAGCCCGCAAGTCTTTGGTGTCTGTGTCCATTTTCTGCGAAATCTAAATCCATAATCTTGTAATTGAAGCTTCATTGTTATGCGTTTTACATTTCATTTAAGGTGTCTACTGTGTGTAAATGTGTCTATAACAAGTCATTGACCACATCATCCAGGTATTTGACAACATTAGCCGAGTGAAAGAAGAAATCTCAATTTTAAAAAAACAAAAAACGGCATAATCCATATTGAAAACACACAATGCTGTTCTTCGCCACATTCGTCACTTTTAAGAGTCATGGAAATCACCCCAGAATCGAAACAAATCACATAAACTGATTACTGAATTTCTTTTGGAGTTTGTGTGTAATCACGAACATTACCGGGCATTAAATTTACATGAAATCCTCGCGTGCACCATCATGGGCCACATAATCGATTACAGTGTCATTCGAGCGGTGAAATTAGTCTGCATAATCTCGTGGATGCCCACTTTGAGTAGTCGTAAACTAGGAAAATTATTACAGAATCGATAGCATTATCATTTGAATGTTGAATGTTGAATGCAAAAGTTTCCGCTGGTTTGTCTTATATATAAGACTTGAAAAAAAATCATAGATACAAACCTGACATTAACTCTGTCTGAAATACCCTTCTCGCGTGTGAAGAGGAAGACGTGATTAACTCTACACGTCCACCGTTTAAATAGACATTAATATTTTCCGTGAAAATTTAACAAAATCTTATCTAAAAAAAAAAGGGGGCGGTAGGTTTGTGCTCCTGGAAAGTTTTACTATCCCAGAGAGATTACCAATGAAGACACAGTCTAGAGATTGCCAATGAAGACACAGTCTATATTGTTCTTAAATCTGTTTTTGTGATATAAGATTTTAAAGGACAAAAGGTCAAAATGGCGAATAAGTAATTTGTGGGGTGTGGTACTTACTGACACAGTAATATCCCTTGGCGTATTATCTCGGCGAAAAAGGCGAGTAGTCCTCGAAGCTGTTTTTGATGGAGGAGTCGGCGAAGTCGTGATGGAAGTGCGACTCCTCGGCCGCTAGTCAGTGCGGCGGTGGTGAGTGCTTGACTCCCAGCGGCTGGTGCTGCGGCTGCAGCTGGTAGTGGTGTGGCACTAGCGGCGGGGGTGAGTGAGAGACGGGGTGGTGATGGTGGTGATGGTGTCCGGTCATGGAGTAGGATAGTAAGGAGGAAACCTGAGACATTGGCGACGAGCCGGAGTGACTGTTCAAGGAGTGGGCTGTGAAAGAGCTGCTGTAGCTAGGCATGCCAGGGGATCCACCGCCCCCGCTGCTGTGCAGGGGGCTGCACGAATCGTGGACCGGGCTGCCGTCGTTAATGGAAGATCCATCCTCGTTCCCTTCAGACAAAATTTCTCCATTCGGGCCGATATTTCCCGGAGGAGTCATTCTCTTCTCTTTCTGTCTCCTGTTACAAAACCAAACCCTGACCACCTCCTTCTCCAGCTGCAGTTGGTCGGCCAGGTGTGAGATTTCAGAAGCTGACGGCTTAGGACACTTCATGAAGTGACTCTCCAAAGCTCCCTTTACGGTCACTTCAATGCTGGTGCGTTTCTTCCGCTTTCTGCCTTGGGTGGTGATTTTGTCGATATTTGTTGACGAGCCGGTCGTAGAGTCGGCCTCTTCCAGCCACTTTTGTAATAACGGCTTCAGCTTGCACATGTTCTTGAAGCTCAGCTGTAGAGCCTCGAACCTGCAGATTGTGGTTTGGCTGAAAACATTCCCGTACAGAGTTCCAAGTGCCAGGCCGACGTCGGCCTGAGTGAAGCCTAGCTTTATCCGACGTTGTTTAAACTGTTTAGCGAAGGCTTCCAAGTCATCCGACGTCGGAGCGTCCTCGTCCGATGGAATATGCTGGTCAAGGTCGTGCTCTTGGTCTCTGAAGATGTGCTGCATGGGATTGCTTGGGGACATGGCCCCGTAACTTTGGTGCTGTATAGGATGGTTCATATTCTGGAGCGAGGTCATGTTCTGAAGAGACGGCATGTGCCAGTTATGTTGAGGCACCTGCATCTGGTAGTGGACCTGTGGCCGGTGGTTTTCTATATTGTTTATATGACTCATCTTCACCTCTTGGTGATGCGGGTGGCCACCGAGATTTGACCAGTGCCCACCGCTGTCCAGATGCGGCGAAGAGCTGGGCCACGGGTTGTGGTGGTGAACTAAGTGTGGGCTGTGGCCGTTCTGGTGATACTGTGAAGGAATATACTTCATCTCCGGGATGTCCCGACGAGGTGAGAATTGTTGGCCGGGATGCGAGTGCATTCCGTGATTTGTCATCGCCTGGCCGGTGTTAAGTGGCGAGGGCATGCTGGGAGTTAGATAGATGGACGTGCCAGGTGCCGCCATTCTCAAGTAATCCACAGTTATGTCCAGTGGATGGAAACGGCAAACTCAGATTCTTGATTCTTCACGACCGAAACATTTCACGCGGTCTAGAAGCAACAACCAACATTCCATAAACCTCCAAAAGAATATTGCATTTACAACAAGCAATAAAATCCAACGTAAAAAAATTGTATCAACTTTGTCTGCAAAATGTCTAATCTTCCTGTTTGACTAAACAAATGAAGTGAATTAAGATGGTTCACTTCTATGCACAGAATCACAAGTTCACAGAATTAGAATTCGGCCTAATCTACTGCCAGACCTAAGACACGGGCAAATAGTCGGTCAGGAATTGGTAACGAGAAACTTCTCAATAGCGAATGCTGATCAGACTTGCTAAAATCCAAGCTGTTGGTCTCCACGTTATTCATACATTGTGAATCGATAGAGTTCACAGACCAAGTATTATCAAGCCAGATGAGGACCTCCCCTCACGTCATTGGTCGACACTACCAGATGATTGGCAACACGTTGTGGCCGAACGCTTGCTTGGGAACTGAGACGTGATTGGCTTGTACGCTCGGAGGTGCTCGCCTGCGATTGTGGGGGGCGTGGTCAAGACGAGAAATCTCCGGTACCGGTTACATTTCGCAGTACCAGTTTTCTTTTTCTTGAAATTTTAACCTGATTTTGAATCTTTGAACTTAAACAGAAGAAGGAATCCAAATTAAGAAGAAATCTCCAGAAATGATTCAGCCAGAAAAGCTAGACACATCCTTTTCTTTAAAAAAATTACTGTTAAAAAAGGAGAACATTTGACTGACACGAAGTACTCATTTGAAGGGTAAAGGTTAGCGGTAAAGGAAGTTTAGCCCAGCCCAATAGGCGGGTCGAACTTGCGTTATATTTGACGGTTCTCGGCCGGCCTCTTCGAATCCCAGCCACTCACGGAGAAGAGGAGAGAGAGGGAGTCATTTCTTCATTGCAAGATCCCTGTCAAAGATGTGCATTGAAACAAGGCAGAGATAAACACCACAAGTGGGAATTTAAGATTTTCATCCTTTTTTTCCCTCCCTCTCGTAATGAAAGGAAAAGAATGTTCTTTTGTTCTAGTCCTGTTCTCGATGTAGTTGCAAACTGTTGCTCTTTTCAGTCAACATCTTGTTGCTAGAACAGAAGAAAGAAACATTTTGTCGTATACAGAGTTCATTGTCTTAAACTGTACCGAAGAAACTAGCTTCTTTGAAGACTCCACTACCACAGAGACCGCAATGAGCCCTACTTTCTTTGGCCAGATTGGAAGAGAACATGGGCCGGCCTATTACTGGGTTCGTAACGAAGACGCGAGAGATGAGTTTGACCACAGGATCAAGACAGTCACTCCAATCCAACAATCCTTGCTTCTAAGAATTAACTCAAATGCTGCCGATACTTTGGCAGTAACTACAGAGGTCTATCATCCAATGTGAAGAAAATGAAGAAGATGACGATAATGATGATGGTGAAGAAGGAGGAGGAAATGAAAGAAACGGAAAAGAAGAAACACCTAGAAGAACAACGGGAGAGGCAAAGCAAAACAAAAACAACCCAATATTTCGACTATATGCCTTTGCCAGAGACAGCAAAAGAGGGTAAGCAACAAACAAATTTAACTATGTAACAAGGCATTTGCATGCGCTAAGGGTGTCAAGCATAGTGCCTTTACATTTCTAAGCCAGGCAGAAAGGTCAGTAACTCTCCTGACTGTGTATACTTTCTCCGAAAAAATTCCCGGTCCCCAAACTCTATTTCAATATAATAATAATAATAATAATAATAATAATAATAACCCCAAACTCTATTTCAATAGAATTATAATAATAATCTCAGTTCTACAAACTCTGTTTCAATAGACTTATAATAATAATAATCTCGGTTCCCCAAACTCTATTTCAATAGAATAATAATAATAATAATAATAATCTCAGTTCCCTCAAGCTCTATTTCAATAAAATTATAATAATAATAATAATAATAATCTCTGTTTCACAAACTCTGTTTCAGTATTTTCGACCCTGGACGCTGGTCAGTCCGAAGGGGGGAAAAAGAAAAGTCGACTTCGAGGTAAACAAGGTCGACTTAATGGCACCGTAGACCTTGAGGAAAGCGGTGAACTTGGGCCACTACCCACACTGGCCTTTACTTAACCCGTACAAAAAAGAGTTACACTGAGAATACTTGTATCGTGGGGCCCCCGAGAAACTGTCCATGCTTTGATACCGTACTGGTCATAAATCTAACCAGATATCTCCTGGTAGGCATGTTGAGTGCGCTAACCACTACACCACCTCTGCAGAGAATGCAAATAAATACGAAAAAAAATCACTTATTTGGTAGAGATCGCGATGATATGAACATACATACATTATGTCCCGTGCCGGACAGCGTTTGCCGTTATGCTCTTCAACCTTGTGGAATCCCTGGTGTTTCTATGTGAAGGCACGGGATAAGATTCACTTCCATTCACACGAGGAAGAGCTGCAGCTTTCTCTGTTTCTTGCTGTCTCATCAGCTCTGCTACCTTGTCTTTCCTGTGCCGTTTAATGGCGGATCTTCCGTTCATAAACAATCAAGCATGTTCCTTTCACCCCTCCTTCTTCTTCGTCTTTTCCCCTGGAGTTTTCCCGTGACTCTCATTGTTTTTCTAATTTGCATCCTTTAAGGTGAAACATGATGAGATTATTAAAATGCTTGAAGACATAAACATAAACGGTAAAGACCTGAGGATTGTAAAACATCTATACTGGCAGCAGGAAGCAGCGATTCGAGTTGAAAATAAAACTGGAAAATATCCAGTAGCCAATAACCACTAAAACAAGGAGTGCGACAATGATACTATCTCTAGACCTTTTTTCTCTGTATAGCGAGAATATTCTAAGGACTATCATCACAGAACCAGGCATAAAAAGTAGAAGTATACAATATTAACAACCTTCGGTATGCTGACGACACAGTACTGATAGCTGAGAACCAACAAGACCTGCAAAATCTCTTGGATAAAGTCGCCAGAGAAAGTAAACAGAAAGGCCTTACTTTAAACATCAAAAAGACAGAGACTATTGTTATTATCTAAGAAACAGAATCCACCAGCATGCAGTATTAAATTAAACGAACTATTCTAAAGCAGGTGCAGCAATTCAAATACCTTGGAGCAGTAATAACTTCAGATGGGAAATGCAGAACAGAAATTAGGAACAGAATAGGCCAAGCAAAGACTGCATTTCAGAGAATGAGAAACATATTAACCAACACATCCTTATCAATGAATGTTAGAAAACGAGCCCTAAAATGCTATATTGAACCTATCTTGTTATATGGAAGTGAATCATGTACACTAAGCAGGTCTGCACAGAAATCATTGGAAGCAGCAGAAATGTGGTTTATTAGAAGAATGATGCGAATCCCCTGGACAGCAAAAATAACTAATGAAGAATGTATGAGAAGAGCTGGAGAGACAAAAAAACTGTGTCAAAAAGATAAGAGAGAGACAATGTACTTTCATAGGACATGCAATGAGAAGAGGAGACATGGAAAATATTATAACAACAGGAAAAACAGAAGGAAGAAGAGCAAGGGGAAGACCGAGACGATACTTTGCAGTCTGACGGGATGGTGTGAGAGGAGATCACTAACTCCATGAAGGGTCGGGTAATCTGGAGAAGCATAATAGCCAACGTCAGTTGCCACGGATGATGATGATGGTGATGATGATGATGATGATGATCCTTTTTTACAAACACGTCAGAAGAACTTTATTTGTCTATCCTAATGTTCAGTACTTACTCTTTCTGTCTTCCGAACTTTCTGTTAGAAGCACAATAATTCTCCTTATTCAAACTCACTTCCTTCAAGATTGTAACAATTTTTCTTTCGAACAGTCTGTTCCACCAGGATTATATCAATCTCAGTTCCCCATCTTGCATTCCTTTACCACTGTTTTCATCTTCCCCAAACTAAGTGTCAATAGAATGATAAAAATCTCAGTTCCCTGAACTCAGTGTCAATAGAATTATAATAATAGTATCGGTTCCCCAAACTCAGTGTCAATAGAATTATAATAATAGTATCAGTTCCCCAAACTCAGTGCCAATAGAATTATAATAATAGTCTCAGTTCCCCAAATTCAGTGTCAATAGAATTATAATAATAGTCTCAGTTCCCCAAACTCAGTGTCAATAGAATTATAATAATAGTCTCAGTTCTCCAAACTCAGTGTCAATAGAATTATAATAATAGTCTCAGTTCCCCAAAATCAGTGTCAATAGAATTATAATAATAGTCTCAGTTCCCCAAACTCAGTGTCAATAGAATTATAATAATAGTCTCAGTTCCCCAAACTCAGTGTCAATAGAATTATAATAATAGTCTCAGTTCCCCGAATTCAGTGTCAATAGAATTATAATAATAATCTCAGTTCCCCAAACTCAGTGTCAATAGAATTATAATAATAGTCTCAGTTCCCCAAACTCAGTGTCAATAGAATTATAATAATAATCTCAGTTCTCCAAACTCAGTGTCAATAGAATTATAATAATAATCTCAGTTCCCCGAACTCAGTGTCAATAGAATTATAATAATAATCTCAGTTCCCCGAACTCAGTGTCAATAGAATTATAATAATAATCTCAGTTCCCCAAACTCAGTGTCAATAGAATTATAATAATAGTCTCAGTTCCCCAAACTCAGTGTCAATAGAATTATAATAATAATCTCAGTTCTCCAAACTCAGTGTCAATAGAATTATAATAATAATCTCAGTTCCCCGAACTCAGTGTCAATAGAATTATAATAATAATCTCAGTTCCCCGAACTCAGTGTCAATAGAATTATAATAATAATCTCAGTTCTCCAAACTCAGTGTCAATAGAATTATAATAATAATCTCAGTTCTCCAAACTCAGTGTCAATAGAATTATAATAATAATCTCAGTTCTCCAAACTCAGTATCAATAGAATTATAATAATAGTCTCAGTTTCCCAAACTCAGTGTCAATAGAATTATAATAATAATCTCAGTTCCCCGAACTCAGTGTCAATAGAATTATAATAATAGTCTCAGTTCTCCAAACTCAGTGTCAATAGATTTATAATAATAATCTCAGTTCTCCAAACTCAGTGTCAATAGAATTATAATAATAATCTCAGTTCCCCAAACTCAGTGTCAATAGAATTATAATAATAGTCTCAGTTCTCCAAACTCAGTGTCAATAGATTATAATAATAGTCTCAGTTCTCCAAACTCAGTGTCAATAGAATTATAATAATAGTCTCAGTTCCCCAAAATCAGTGTCAATAGAATTATAATAATAGTCTCAGTTCTCCAAACTCAGTGTCAATAGAATTATAATAATAATCTCAGTTCCCCAAACTCCTCATTTTAATATAATTGTTATAATGCTTGTCGTATAACGTCTTCCAACCAGTTCCCCATAAAAGGGTGAGGGTGTGTGGTGGGTGGGGGGGATGGAGGGAGGGAGGGAGTGAGAGAGGAGGTAAGGGACGGATTGGAGGAAAGGTGGAGGGGGATATGAAGACAGAAGCGGAGACATGTAATCCCGCCGTCTGTTGTTCCATAGAGTAACAGCACCAGATTCTCCTGAACATTTGGACACCAAGCGAACACCGCATCTGGAGGTCGCGCTGCGCCGTTTCCGTTCTCTGACACGCTGACCTGGCCTCACTTGCGTACTTCACGCGTTAAGTCGCGTCAGAAGGATCAAGTGACCAGGCCCCAAACGAGTTAGAGCGACGGTTGCTGCTTACGACCATGGCCTGGAACGCGGAGGTGCTGACACGTTGCGCAAATCTTCTCCCCGACGTCAGACGCTGTCACACTTTCGTGGTGACGTTCCTGGCCCGACAAGCGACTTACGTCACGTGCTACTTCTGTAACGGTTCTCAAACTATGAAGCATGACCACATGGGGGGGTATGCTGGAAAGTGTGTCATGATACAGGGAAGCTGAGAACCGTAGAAACAGAAATGTGGGAGCAGGCAGAGCAGCTGGGGCATCGTGAGAAGTGAGGAGAGCTTGTTGCTGCCCTGCAAGACGCCGCAGGGCGTGCTGAGACATGATTGCCCAGCTGATCACGGATCAAAGACATGGATGGATGGATGGATGGATGGATAGATGGATGCTGAAGTTAATCAAAATAAAACAAAATGGATGACCAAGCATGAAAAACTTAAGCATTCTAAAATGTCAACAAACAAACAAACAAACAAACACCTTGATATCTAACTTCTCTAAGTCGATAAGGTTTCGTTTATGACTTTTACTTCTTCTGTTCTATAGAACATTATATCTGTTCTAGTAAAAGCATAGCACTGCTTCAAGCCGGGAAGAACAAACTGTAGAATTTCCCCTCCGCATTTCACTCAAACCAAAGGTAAACAAAAAAAAAAAAAAACGCATAGAACTTTCTAGAGAATATAATCTGGAAATAAGCAACATTTTTTGGCCTTCAAGGCGAGGCACACCAAAAAGAGTATTGAACTCGTGTCGGTGTATTAAGGAAATTTATTGATATTCACGTTGAATATCTTCACCTTACTCTCTCCACATGCACATACCACTTACTACACATCTTTACGTATAAATATTTGGGCATTTGTGTGTGTCTGTGTGTGTGTGTGTGTGAGAGAGAGAGAGAGAGAGAGAGAGGAGAGAGAAAGAGAAGACTATTCCCTAAAGCAAATTGTTAAAAGCGCATATGACCGCTATTTCATAACGATATTGGTTATATTATAACGATATATAATTCTTAAGTAACCTTTCATTCACAGATTTAGTGTATTCATTATTAATTAAGTATCAATACCGCCGTGGTGTAAGGGTTCTTCCATTCACCTGAAGATCAGAAGGTTCTTGGTTCAATTCCGAACTCCGCGTACTGACCTGCTTCTGGCTCAGCCCAGCCTAAAAAAAAAAAAACGTGTATATTTATGGCTTCTGTGGGAAAGTAGGGCAGACATGTGCTGCCATATCTACATAAAATACTGTAGTGGCGTAGAAATATAGAGAAACTGACACCTCACAAAGAAACCGTTTGAGAACCGCTTATACGGTTAGATCAGGCGTCAGGGAAATCACTCAGCGCGGTTTCCAGACAATAGTTACCGGTCTTGGCAGTTAATGACTTCCTGTTTGTCATTCTGGCCTCCTCTTGTTTTAGAAAGACAGAGAAGCGAGAAATGAATCAAGCCAACCATGAGTCGGATTTGTTTCACAATAAACAAACAAACAAACAAACAAATAACTAAATCCATATTATTCTGTAGGTTCTAGCTCCAGACTAGCCAGAAAGGTCGAATACTTCCTTGATACTTTCATTCTCGTAAGCCTACAGAACAATGTCCACGACACATGAGCGTAGTGTAATCAATCATCACGGAAATCATGCTCCACTGGGAAATGTCACGTCTTCTCTTTTAATCACTTAGGGCAAAATAACGAAGGCACAAATACAGACGAAAAGCAAATGATTATGATTTTTCTCCCCTTAAAAAAAAAAGGACTGAAGAGACCTACATATAGTAAAGAGCATCTAATAGAAATAAGAGTGGCAGCAGTAAGAGACCTACAGATAGTAAAGAACATCTACTAGCAATAAGAGTGGCAGCAGTAAGAGATCTACAGATAGTAAAGAGCATCTAATAGCAATAAGAGTGGCAGCAGTAAGATATCTACAGATAGTAAAGAGCATCTAATAGCAATAAGAATGGCAGCAGTAAGAGATCTACAGATAGTAAAGAGCATCTAATAGCAATAAGAATGGCAGCAGTTAAAAGACCTATAGATAGTAAAGAGCATCTAATAGCAATAAGAGTGGCAGCAGTAAGAGATCTATAGATAGTAAAGAGCATCTAATAGCAATAAGAGTGGCAGCAGTAAAAGATCTACAGATAGTAAAGAGCATCTACTAGCTATAAGAGTGGCAGCAGTAAGAGATCTATAGATAGTAAAGAGCATCTACTAGCTATAAGAGTGGCAGCAGTAAGAGATCTATAGATAGTAAAGAGCATCTACTAGCAATAAGAGTGGCAGCAGTAAGAGATCTACAGATAGTAAAGAGCATCTAATAGCAATAAGAATGGCAGCAGTTAAAAGACCTATAGATAGTAAAGAGCATCTAATAGCAATAAGAGTGGCAGCAGTAAGAGATCTATAGATAGTAAAGAGCATCTAATAGCAATAAGAGTGGCAGCAGTAAGAGATCTATAGATAGTAAAGAGCATCTAATAGCAATAAGAGTGGCAGCAGTAAGAGAACTACAGATAGTAAAGAGCATCTACTAGCTATAAGAGTGGCAGCAGTAAGAGATCTATAGATAGTAAAGAGCATCTACTAGCTATAAGAGTGGCAGCAGTAAGAGATCTATAGATAGTAAAGAGCATCTAATAGCAATAAGAGTGGCAGCAGTAAGAGATCTACAGATAGTAAAGAGCATCTAATAGCAATAAGAGTGGCAGCAGTTAAAAGACCTATAGATAGTAAAGAGCATCTAATAGCAATAAGAGTGGCAGCAGTAAGAGATCTATAGATAGTAAAGAGCATCTAATAGCAATAAGAGTGGCAGCAGTAAGAGATCTATAGATAGTAAAGAGCATCTAATAGCAATAAGAGTGGCAGCAGTAAGAGAACTACAGATAGTAAAGAGCATCTACTAGCTATAAGAGTGGCAGCAGTAAGAGATCTATAGATAGTAAAGAGCATCTACTAGCTATAAGAGTGGCAGCAGTAAGAGATCTATAGATAGTAAAGAGCATCTAATAGCAATAAGAGTGGCAGCAGTAAGAGATCTACAGATAGTAAAGAGCATCTAATAGCAATAAGAGTGGCAGCAGTAAGAGATCTACAGATAGTAAAGAGCATCTACTAGCAATAAGAGTGGCAGCAGTAAGAGATCTACAGATAGTAAAGAGCATCTACTAGCTATAAGAGTGGCAGCAGTAAGAGATCTACAGATAGTAAAGAGCATCTACTAGCAATAAGAGTGGCAGCAGTAAGAGATCTACAGATAGTAAAGAGCATCTACTAGCTATAAGAGTGGCAGCAGTAAGAATGGACATCAGAGAGTTAAAACAATTAAAAAGAGCTGTGAGACAAGGATGTGACCTGTCTCCAGACATCTTTTCTTTATACATTGAAATAATAATGAGAGAAATCAACAAAACAGGTGGAGTAACGATTGGAGGAAATAAAGTAAACAACATCAGATATGCAGATGACATGCAGATGACATGCAGATAGTAGGAAAACATTGTTTACAGACAAAGTCACAGAAGAAAGGGCAAAAAATTGGCTAGAGTCAAACACCAACAAAACAGAAATAATGGCGATACCCAAGAAAAAGAAAATAATAGAATGCAGAATTATAAAGCTGGGGAAGATATTAAGACAGATCAGTAGATACAAACACTTAGATACAGTCATAACATATGATAGCAAGTGCACTGAAGAAATCAGAATCAGGATAGCTTTGGCAAAAGACAGCTTTTGGAAAGAAGAAGAACATATTACCACATCAAAAACTGTCATTGGAAATAACAAAGTGAGAGTTCTAAGATGCTATATAGAACATATTCTACTTTATGCAAGTGAAACATGGACCACAAACAAACAATTAGAACAAAGAATAACGGCTGCTGAAATGTGGTTCCTAAGAAGGATGCTTGAGTACCATGGTCAGTCAGAAAGACATGAAGAAGTATTACGGCAGGCTAAAGAATATCACAAACTGGTGCCATACATAAGAAAAAGACAACAGAAGTTTCTCGGACACTTCAGCAGACGTGAAGGTCTAAAAACTTTGTCATAACTGGAAAGATAAATGGCAAAAGACAGAGAGGGCGAAGAGGACAGACATACCTAGATGACCTGACTGTATGGCTTGGTGTGAGAAGAAGACAGACATAACTAGATGACCTGACTGTATGGTTTGGTGTGAGAAGAAGAAGACAGACATAACTAGATGACCTGACTGCATGTTTTGGTGTGAGAAGAAGAAGACAGACATACCTAGATGGCCTGACTGTATGGCTTGGTGTGAGAAGAAGAAGACAGACATACCTAGATGACCTGACTGTATGGCTTGGTGTGAGAAGAAGAAGACAGACATACCTAGATGACCTGACTGTATGGCTTGGTGTGAGAAGAAGAAGACAGACATACCTAGGTGACCTGACTGTATGGCTTGGTGTGAGAAGAAGAAGACAGACATACCTAGATGACCTGACTGTATGGCTTGGTGTGAGAAGAAGAAGACAGACATAACTAGATAACCTGACTGTATGGTTTGGTGTGAGAAGAAGAAGACAGACATAACTAGATGACCTGGCTGTATGGCTTGGTGTGAGAAGAAGAAGATAGACATAACTAGATAACCTGACTGTATGGTTTGGTGTGAGAAGAAGAAGACAGACATAACTAGATGACCTGGCTGCATGGTTTGGTGTGAGAAGAAGAAGATAGACATAACTAGATAACCTGACTGTATGGCTTGGTGTGTGTGAAATCAACAACTGAATTGATTCAAGTCACGGAAGATCGAACGAGATAAGAAGAGATGATCGCCTACGCTTACTGATACTGATCTGATCTGAAAAAAAATCAAATGGCTTATTTCAGTCCAAAAGTTAAAGAACATAAAGCATCAGCCACTTGGCTTACTGTGAACATATACTCTCTACTACAGAAGTTTAACAGTCAAAACAACGAGGACGAGGGCCAGGGACAGAGGGTGGATGAAGAACTGTGGGGCAGGAGTGAGGAACTTGTACTAGCCATGAAATACGTACAGGATCCACCTATTTGTCCAGATTTATGAATAATGTTTTTAAAAATCTAAACCTTCTTCTTCTTCTTCTCCTCCTCCTCCTTCTTCTTCTTCTTCTTCTTCTTCTTCTCCTCCTCCTTCTTCTTCTTCTTCTTCTTCTCCTCCTCCTCCTCCTCCTCCTCCTCCTTCTTCTTCTTCTTCTTCTTCTCCTCCTCCTCCTCCTCCTCCTCCTCCTCCTCCTCTCCTTCTTCTTCTTCTCTTCTTCTTCTCCTCCTCCTTCTTCTTCTTCTTCTTCTCCTCCTCCTCCTCCTCCTCCTCCTCCTTCTTCTTCTTCTTCTTCTTCTCCTCCTCCTCCTCCTCCTCCTCCTCCTCCTCCTCCTTCTTCTTCTTCTTCTTCTTCTTCTTCTATCAGTTCCGTATGCTCAGCTTTCTATGATTCACATGGAAGTCGGGCTGTCACCAAGAATCCCTCTGTCAGTAGGAGGTCTTCGTAGGAACCCCAGAGTTTCTGCTCCATAGTTCTCTCTTGGGGCCATACCTGGGCTCTGAGATCTTTGCATATGGTGCAGGAGGAGTCAGGGGCACTTTTTGGCACATGTACTGGGCTGTTGGCGCGGCCCTTATCTTGTGGAGACGAGCATGAAGTCTATAGTATCCTGTTCGTGACCTTGAAAATTGGGATAAGGAAATGTTAAACCGGCTTGCTTCTAGACCCGGAGTGGATAAAAGAAATGTCTTCTTCAACGGCTCCACTACCCACGAAAATCTCTGAGACTCTTACCCCCTTACAGTCGAACTGAAAGAGAGATCAGCCGTACAAAATGGAGACAATAATATATATATATATATATATATTGGTTAGTCTGAAAAAATGTTCATAAAACCAAACCTCCACGTAGTATTATAGAACTGAACCAATTCAAAAGAGATTATTACAAGGTCTTAAAACTAGGGACAGAAATTAGAAATAAACTTTTATTTAGGTATTAAATACGTATAAATTACACTAGCTTTTTATTTCTTCTTTAAAACGAGGTTGATTTGTGCTGCATATTAGTACAAACTTAAGACTCTTCAACAATAAAAGGGAGATTACAACGTCATGATCTGGCCCAGAAAACATCGAAAAGTCACTGAATAATTCATTGTTTTAGATTTAAGAAGGAGATAAAGTTATTCATTGTTGAAATCACCTAAGGGAAAAAAAAGATCCAGCCTGAATACTTGGAACACGGCTAAGCTAAGCCATAATCCACTAGCGAAAATAGCTTACGGCGGACAATGTGTTTGTACCGGTTTGAAATAACTACAATTATATATTGGTTATTTAGTTCAAGGATCAGTTTGCGATTTGTTACTTAAGCTACTGTGTTATATATGTTTAAACCCCCCAAGGTTGATTGGCATTATCGCTTGTTGGGCGGGTCAGAGATTTATCGTTCGTATTAAACTGGAGACAGTTGCTCTGGCGACATATCCTGTAACTGTCTCAAGATGAACTTCGAGTAAATAACACCTTATTGGCATAAATGCAGATGAGGCCAATGACTTAGATTATTGAGGAAGGAGGCTGGCCATGGTTGGGACATGTGCTCCAGATGACTGACGATTCATCACCCAAAATAGCACTAAGATGGACACCACAGGGGAACAGAAGTAAGGGTAGGCCAAAGGAGACATGGAGAAGAACAAGAGAGAGGATGTTGAGTAATAGAGGGATCACCAGGGCAAGAGCGGGGAAAAAAGGCCACGGACAAGTACTTAAGGTTGAGAGAGAGAGAGAGAGAGGGAGAGAGGAGAGAGAGAGAGGGAGAGAGGAGACAGAGAGGGAGAGAGGAGAGACAGAGGAGAGAGAGAGAGAGAGAGAAATTTCAAGTTTTGTTCGCGGCGTGGAGATTTTGAAATATTTATAATTAGAATGAACTATACTATACCTTGAAATAGTTATAATTAGAATGAACTATACTAGATCTTGAAATATTTATAATTAGAATGAACTATACTATACCTTGAAATATTTATAATTAGAATGAACTATACTAGATCTTGAAATATTTATAATTAGAATGAACTATACTATATCTTGAAATATTTATAATTAGAATGAACTATACTATACCATGAAATATTTATAATTAGAATAAACTATACTATACCTTGAAATATTTATAATTAAAATGAACGATACTAGATCTTGAAAGATGGCATTCTTTGGCCAGCCTTGCTCACTTGCTAAACTTTACGGTCACATCGAGTTTGCTGAAAGATCGAGTTTGCTGAAAGATCGAGTTTGCTGAAAAGATCGAGTTGTTCATTACGAAAGATGGGCTTCATGTTTTTTCTAAGTTGTCAGACTTGTAAAACACGATCAGTGAATGCATGCCTTATCCTAGTGTCTTATCTTAGTGTTTTATCCTAGTGTGTTATCTTAGTGTGTTATCCTAGTGTCTTATCTTAGTGTTTTATCCTAGTGTGTTATCATAGTGTGTTATCCTAGTGTCTTATCTTAGTGTTTTATCCCAGTGTGTTATCCTAACGTCTTATCTTAGTGTTTTATCCTAGTGTGTTATCCTAGTGACTTATCTTAGTGTTTTATCCTAGTGTGTTATCCTAGTGACTTATCTTAGTGTTTTATCCTAGTGTGTTATCCTAGTGTCTTATCTTAGTGTTTTATCCTAGTGTGTTATCCTAATGTCTTATCTTAGTGTTTTATTTTCGTGTGTTATCCTAATGTCTTATCTTAGTGTTTTATCCTAGTGTGTTATCCTAATGTCTTATCTTAGTGTGTTATCCTAATGTCTTATCTTAGTGTTTTATCCTAGTGTGTTATCCTAATGTCTTATCTTAGTGTGTTATCCTAATGTGTTATCCTAATGTCTTATCTTAGTGTTTTATCCTAGTGTGTTATCCTAATGTCTTATCTTAGTGTTTTATCATAGTGTGTTATCCTAATGTCTTATCTTAGTGTTTTATCCTAGTGTTTTATCCTAATGTCTTATCTTAGTGTTTTATCCTATTGTGTTATCCTAGTGTATTATCCTAATGTCTTATCTTAGTGTTTTATCCGAATGTGTTATCCTAATGTCTTATCTTAGTGTTTTATCCTAGTGTGTTATCCTAATGTCTTATCTTAGTGTTTTGTCCTAGTGTGTTATCCTAATGTCTTATCTTAGTGTGTTATCTTAGTGTGTTATCCAAATGTGTTATTCTAATGTCTTATCTTAGTGTTTTATCTTAGTGTGTTATCCTAATGTCTTATCTTAGTGTGTTATCCTAATGTCTTATCTTAGTGTTTTATCCTAGTGTGTTATCCTAATGTCTTATCTTAGTGTTTTATCTTAGTGTGTTATCCTAATGTCTTATCTTAGTGTGTTATCCTAATGTCGTATCTTTGTGTTTTATCCTAGTGTGTTATCCTAATGTCTTATCTTAGTGTTTTATCCTAGTGTGTTATCCTAATATCTTATCTTAGTGTGTTATAATAGTGTCTTATCTTAGTGTTTTTACCTAGTGTGTTATCCTAGTGTGTTATCCTAATGTCTTATCTTAGTGTTTTTTCCGAGTGTGGTATCCTAATGTCTTATCGTAGTTTTTTATCCTGGTGTGGTATCCTAATGTCTTATCTTAGTGTGGTATCCTAATGTCTTATCTTAGTGTTTTATCCTAGTGTGTTATCCTAGTGTGTTATCCTAATGTCTTATCTTAGTATTTTATCTTAGTGTGTTATCCTAATGTCTTATCTTAGTGTTTTATCCGAGTGTGTTATCCCAATGTGTTATCCTAGTGTGTTATCCTAATGTCTTATCTTAGTGTTTTATCCTAGTGTGTTATCCTAATGTCTTATCTTAGTGTTTTATCCTAGTGTGTTATCCTAATGTATTATCTTAGAATTTTATCCTACTGTGTTATCCTAATGTCTTATCTTAGTGTTTTATCCTAGTGTGTTATCCTAATGTCTTATCTTAGTGTTTTATCCTATTGTGTTATTTTATCTTAGTGTGTTATCCTAATGTCTTATCTTAGAGTTTTATCCTAGTGTGTTATCCTAATGTCTTATCTTAGTGTGTTATCCTAAAGTCTTATCTTAGTGTTTTATCCTAGTGTGTTATCCTAATATCTTATCTTAGTGTGTTATCCTAGTGTCTTATCTTAGTGTTTTTACCTTGTGTGTTATCCTAGTGTGTTATCCTAATGTCTTATCTTAGTGTTTTATCCGAGTGTGGTATCCTAATGTCTTATCTTAGTGTGTTATCCTAATGTCTTATCGTAGTGTTTTATCCTGGTGTGGTATCCTAATGTCTTATCTTAGTGTGGTATCTTAATGTCTTATCTTAGTGTTTTATCCTAGTGTGTTATCCTAGTGTGTTATCCTAATGTCTTATCTTAGTATTTTATCTTTGTGTGTTATCCTAATGTCTTATCTTAGTGTTTTATCCTAATGTCTTATCTTAGTGTGTTATCCTAATGTCTTATCTTAGTGTGTTATCCTAATGTCTTATCTTACTGTATTATCCTAATGTCTTATCTTAGTTTTTATCCTAGTGTTTTATCCTAATGTCTTATCTTAGTGTTTTATCCTAGTGTGTTATCCTAATGTCTTATCTTAGTGTTTTAACCTAGTGTGTTATCCTAATGTCTTATCTTAGTGTGTTATCCTAATGTCTTTTCTTAGTGTTTTATCCTAGTGTGTTATCCTAATGTCTTATCTTAGTGTTTTATCCTAGTGTGTTATCCTAATGTCTTATCTTAGTATTTTATCCTGGTGTGTTATCATAATGTCTTATCTTAGTGTTTTATCATAGTGTGTTATCCTAATGTCTTATCTTAGTGTTTTAATCTAGTGTGTTATCCTAGTGAATCATGGACAGTAGGCAAATCTGCACAAAAATCATTGGAAGCAGCAGAAATGTGGTTTATTAGAAGAATGTTGCGAATCCCCCGGACAGCAAAAATAACTAATGAAGAATGTATGAGAAGAGCTGGAGAGACAAAAAACCTTGTCAAAAAGATAAGAGAGACAATGTACTTTCATAGGACACGCAATGAGAAGAGGGGGCATGGAAAATATTATAACAACAGGAAAAATAGAAGGAAGATCAAGAGGAAGACCAAGAGAAATGATACTGGACAGTCTGACGGGATGGTGTGAGAGGAGATCACCAACTGAGCTGATGGCCTGCATGAAGGATCGTGTACTCTGGAGAAACATAATAGCCAACTTCAGTCGGCACGGCACCTCAATCATCCAGGCTACTGAGCCCCTCAATCATCCAGGCTACGGAGGCCCTCAATTATCCAGGCTACGGAACCCCTCAATTATCCAGGCTACGGAACCCCTCAATTATCCAGGCTACGGAGCCCCTCAATTATCCAGGCTACGGAACCCCTCAATTATCCAGGCTACGGAACCCCTCAATTATCCAGGCTACGGAACTCCTCAGTCATCCGGGCCACGGGTGTACAAGCCCAATTCATATCCCCCACCCCTCACCTTACCCCCACACACCCCCCTCCCCTCTGCCGCCCAGTCCTGTGACAGTCATCGTCCACGTGTGGCGTAGAAGAAAGTTGCCCAGACTGCAGATAAAAAGATTGTAAGTTTGAGAATCGTCGAACTCTTTGATCTATGACTGATTGTGTTCAGTGTGTAACATTTCACTGACAGAAACTTATGTCACATTTTTTGTTGCTATGTTCACCCAGTTACTCTCTGCTGATTCTCTTGTTTTCTTGTCGGGGACTTCTCCTTTCTGGGCTGGTTTTAGCTGAGGCAATATTTCAATCTGCCAGTCAGTCGGTCAGTCAGTCAGTCAGTCAATCAGTCATTTGCAGAACTCTGCCTCCCTAACAGCTTTCCTGTAGGCCTCTCGGTTGTAAGCTGCTGATGCATCCATTTTCAGATTATCAACGATGTCTTGCAGCCATCTTCGACTTGGTCTTCCTCTCTTTCTTTTTCCCACTATGTACCCTTCCAAGACGGTCTTCTCTAGATTATCATGACGTTTAATGTGTTCACAATATTTAAGTGTTCTCTCTTTAATCCTCTTTACTAGCCAACCTTCTTCAATATTAAGTTCTTGTAGTATGGATATATTTGTTCTTTTCTGTGTCTATGATATTTGAAGAACTCTTCTGCAGCACCTACATTCAAAGGCATTTATGTGTTTCTCGGCTGCTTTGTCAAGTGTCCAGGTCTCACAGGCATATATTGCGATGAGAAAGATGCATGCCCTTAAAAATCTTATTTTTGTAGTTCTGTCTGTTCCTCTCCATAGCTTCTTTAGTTGTTTTACTTTCTGAAGAGCGATAGATGTCCTCCTTTTAATTTCCCTCACTGTATCTCCATTATTAGTTAGCAGTGATCCAAGATATTCAAAACTCTCCACTTCTTCCAATTTTTCCTCATTGATACATATTTCAGCTGCCTTATTTGCTTTGTCAGTTGTCATCAATTTAGTTTTCTTCGCATTAAAATAGAGGGTTTGCTCTTCGCTGTTCTTACGGACTGGCATAAAAAAAAGTAATAAACCTACCGGTTTAAACAAATACGCTTATTGTGTATGTTCCAAGTGTGTTTGTTTATTTATGCATCTAAAGGGAGAGTAATACAGTATGCTTTGGAAGATAGGGAATATACACACAAACACAAACATACATATATAAGTGATATGTTTCATTTGGGATTTCGTTATTCAGTATGATTATGTTCAACGTGAAATATGTCTCTTCGTGTCTGTAAGCCGTAGGGGTGCGAAGTGTTATTGCCTTCACATTTCCAAGTCACTACAGCATTGGAGGTAGGGATGTGAAGTATTATTGTCTTCACTTCTCAGGTCATTACAACATTTGAGGTAATGATGTGAAGTGTTATTGCCTTCACATTTTCAGGTCATTACAACATTTGAGGTAATGATGTGAAGTATTATTGCCTTCACATTCGCAGGTCATTACAACATTTGAGGTAGGGATGCCAGCACCTGTACTCGTTACCTGTGGAAAACCACAGGGACCTGGTTTTTGAGGCTGGGTTGGTCCACACATTTTTTCACCCGAGTGCGAAATTGAACCAGAGACGTACCCGCGCGCGCGTGTGTGTGTCGGTGTGTGTTGTCTGTGTGTGCGCCGAGAAAAGTAAATCGTATTCTTTCACATCTGAGGAACCCACTGTTGAGTATACCGGGTACATCTATTCAGAAAGTTGGAGTATACCGGGTACATCTATTCAGAAAGTTGGAGTATACCGGGTACATCTATTCAGAAAGTTGGAGTATACCGGGTACATCTATTCAGAAAGTTGGAGTATACCGGGTACATCTATTCAGAAAGTTGGAGTATACCGGGTACATCTATTCAGAAAGTTGGAGTATACCGGGTACATCTATTCAGAAAGTTGGAGGCACACAAAAAAAAATACAGTTATAGAGTATATGACAAGAGACAGTCTTGTCTTGTCTTCTATCTTCCTGGAACTGTGAGTTACTGTTCTTTACGGCCGATGCTGTGAAGATGTTGAGGCACAACATCGTGTCGGTTTGGGAGCGGATTCTTGCGGCTATATATATTTTTTGTCAGTCCCGTAGTGCAGCCAAAAAGCATGGGGGTGTGCAATACTTCTTTAACAGACTCCACCACCATGAGGACTATAACAGTCTCTGGCAAAGCTGACCAAAACCCGTCCCACCTCTCCGTTGGTACCCTCCCTGTAACAGGCGTAGCCTGCTAACAGGGCAGGGATCGCCATATTGTAAAACTTATTTGGTGCAAGTTTACATTTATAATTATTGGGAGGAATATATTTTCTCAGGATGGTTACAGACCAACAATCCCTTGGCAACGCACCACCTTACTCGAGACCAGCCTAGCTCCTCCATCATGATCGCCAACCCAGGTTCTCCCTCTCCTTGGCATAATGTATGCTAATTATGCATAAATCCTGAGCAGTTAATCAACACACAATACACTGACATGCAGTACAAATAACCAAGCCTGAAATTAAGGAAACAGCAATTTTAATCTCACTATACGCCACAACAACACATACAACTGACTTTGACATCAGCATGACATGAAGACAGGTGTCATTATAATGGTAATTAAGCATGGTATCATATGATAGTGGATTCTCGTGTTACATATTTAAAAACTGACGGACATGGGGTCCCGGTCTCTCTTGCCCCTACACGTAGCCCTACACTACAAATCTAACGTGCAAATTATTCCACGCAGCTACTGCTGCCATGACATACCTCTATATAACCGCGTTGCTGCAGCACAAGATCAATCTACATGAAAGCATAATAACGAATCAAACATGTTGCCCATCCAATATACATATAAATCACACTGAAAATCATGTCCACATTGATACGTAAATACAGAAACCTACATCACAGCTTACTACACAACTACATAATCTACACAACATGAGGTGGGCACGGGATGAATATAGCCAACGATCACCATAATATACAGGAATTTACAGCACATCCATAGGCCAACTAGCATAACTCTGGAACCCCTGGAGCAATTTCAATCAAACGTGGTACACATATGACTTTCAATCTGGATAAAAGTACTGTAAGGGTAACATATCCTTAGAATCCCTAGGGGATCCCGGGGGTGGGGGTAGGGATGGGATGGGGGTGACATTTAGAAATAATCGAAAACGACCGATATTAGTGTCGAGTCCATAGTTTTCGGGTTCGCTGAGATGAATAGTGACACTCCTGGTGCCGTTTACGTCCAAGTTCAGCCCCCATCCGCATGGGGGTGAGAGGAGATGAAAATTGGGGTGGGATTTCCAATTATTTTACTACGGAACTTCGACCCGCCAAAACTTTTCAACGTCACAAGGTTGTGTGTAAAGAGGATGCTGGGCAATGTAGTTGAATCGACTATCTTAACAGAACAGGGAGAGGATAAAGCAATCTTTATCCACGGATGCCACTCATTCCAACGGATCTAACTATTAACTTTAAGAGATTGCAACTTCCAGTGAGACTTGAGTTCTCGATCACGATCAACAAGTCACAGAAGCAGTCTACACATTATAGAGTAAAGTCTTTTACAAATTTACTGTAATATTAATTTAACTCAAAACTTGTTTACATACAACATTTTTAGTTTCACCTCCAGGAGCGAAACCGACTACCAATCACGTGGACGATGACGCTTCGGTTCAATGTCGTACACCCTTCGATCTAAGCGTGTATCGTCCACAATAATCTTCATTGTGGTTGAGTCTGCTAAAGAAGTATTGCACACTCCCTGCGTTTTAGCTGTACTCCGGGACTGAAAAAAAGCTGCTGTAGCCTACTCCCACGCCGACACTATGCTGTGCCTCAACACTTTCACAGCATCGGCTGCAAAGAACAATAGCTCACAGTTACAGGGAGATGGGAGAAAGAAAGTCGCGTTAGTAGCTGCTACACTTATTTCTGGGAGTACCAACAGAGAAGTGGGACTGGGTCTTGGTCAGCTATGGGTCGTCAGCCCCGAACCCAGCATGTCAGCTATGGGTCGCTAGCCCCGAACCCAGTATGTCAGCTATGGGTCGTCAGCCCTGAACCCAGTACGTCAGCTATGGGTCGTCAGCCCTGAACCCAGTATGTCAGCTATGGGTCGTCAGCCCTGAACCCAGTATGTCAGCTATGGGTCGTCAGCCCTGAACCCAGTATGTCAGCTATGGGTCGTCAGCCCTGAACCCAGTATGTCAGCTATGGGTCGTCAGCCCTGAACCCAGTATGTCAGCTATGGGTCGCTAGCCCCGAACCCAGTATGTCAGCTATGGGTCGTCAGCCCTGAACCCAGTATGTCAGCTATGGGTCGTCAGCCCTGAACCCAGTATGTCAGCTATGGGTCGTCAGCCCCGAACCCAGTATGTCAGCTATGGGTCGTCAGCCCTGAACCCAGTATGTCAGCTATGGGTCGCTAGCCCCGAACCCAGTATGTCAGCTATGGGTCGTCAGCCCTGAACCCAGTATGTCAGCTATGGGTCGGTGATTGCAAGACGAACATCTTTTCAGTAAATAAAGTTCCTTTAAAACCACAATAAAAAAAAGAGATCTGTTAAATGAAATGATAAAATTGAAAAGAAACTATTATTATCTTTGGGTGCAATTATTTAAATATCATGATCTATACCAGATGTTGGTGGCATCCCCCAACC
>CM019711.1:19572481-19782481 GCA_009760885.1 Achatina immaculata
GTGTCTTTCTGTTTCCGCTCTCATTTTTAGGATATCTATCTATCTATCTATCTATATCTATCTATCTATCTATCTATCTATCTATCTATCTATCTATCTATCTATCTATCTATCTATCTATCTATCTGACTGTCAGTCTGTCAGTCTGTCAGTCTGTCTGTCTGTCTATTGACCCATCCTCTTCATATGACTCCATGTTCCCGCCCCTTCCCAAACATCCAGACAAACCACTGCTAACACAACCCAGAATCTGCCACACCCACCAAGCATTCAGGCAAACCACTGCTAACACAACCCAGAATCCGCCACACCTACCAAGCATTCAGACAAACCACTGCTAACACAACCCAGAATCTACCACACCCACCAAGCATTCAGACAAACCACTGCTAACACAACCCAGAATCTACCACACCCACCAAGCATTCAGACAAACCACTGCTAACACAACCCAGAATCTACCACACCCACCAAGCATTCAGACAAACTACTGCTAACACAACCCAGAATCTACCACACCCACCCAGTGGAATCAGGACTTACATTATCTCATGCAGTTCAGCCCAGCAGCTTTAAGCCAAGCCTTCATGATGTCTGTCATCCACAAGCAACAAATGTCATCAATGTTCAGACAATAGGAACTGTGACATTTCATGAAATATCTTGTCATTCAATTACTTATCATTGTAACCTTACCATTACTAGTTGTAGAAAATGGTCCAGATAATTGATGAGTGGCTACGAAAGGAAGGTCTCAGAATTGGTCATTTAAACATTTACCACCTGCTAGGGAAACTTTCTGAGGCAACTAACATAGTTAATCATAACTTCCATGTCTTTGGCTTTTCAGAAAGTCGTCTAAACAAAAATATAACTGACGAAGACTTTAGGATAGACTGTTATAATTTACTTCGACGTGAACCTACTAGGAAGCTTGAGACAAGATTAGTTGTATATGTCACAACAGCCATACACTCTTGCCACAGAACAGACCTTGAGACAGGATTAGTTGTATCTGTCACAACAGCCATACACTCTTGCCATAGAACAGACCTTGAGACAGGATTAGTTGTATATGTCACAACAGCCATACACTCTTGCCATAGAACAGACCTTGAGACAGGATTAGTTGTGTATGTTACCACAGCCACACACTCTTGCCATAGAACAGACCTTGAGACAGGATTAGTTGTATATGTCACAACAGCCATACACTCTTGCCATAGAACAGACATTGAGACAGGATTAGTTGTATATGTTACCACACCCATACACTCTTGCCATAGAACAGACCTTGAGACACCAGATATTGAATGTATATGGTTGAAAATCAGACTTCCAAAGAAGAGCCCAATCTTAATCGGGTTTTTGTATCGTAATCCAAATGCAACAGCATCGTGGTATGATCACTTTACAGATATGATGGATTATGTTTTGTCTTTTAATTTAAAGGATATAATTGTTCTTGGAGATTTCAATATTAATTACAGACAAACAAATGCTACATGTAATGATATTGTTTTATCATACAATGTATCCCAAATTATCACTAAACCTACTAGAGTAGCTGAAACATCATCCACACTAATAGATCACATATATGTAGCTCATCCAGAAAACGTTATAGAATGTAAAGTCCCTCACACATCACTGAGTGATCACTATCCAGTCTGTTGCACATGGACACGACATGGCCTGAAATTTCCCAAATCTAAACATACCAGTATTACATTTAGAAGTTTTAGCAAACTCAGCTTAGAATCATTTCTGAAAGAGTTACAAGCAGCACCTCTAGATCATGTGTACCAACTAACTGACCCTGATAAGGCCCTGGGATACTGGATAAAAACCTTCAGGGATATATCTGACAAGCATGTTCTTATTAAAGAGGTGAGAGTTAAATATCAAGTGAAGTCCCCCTGGATAACACCTGAGATATTGCAAGTCATGAGGGAAAGGGATCAGGCACACAAAAATAAGAAATTCACTAGCTACAGATTACTTAGAAACGGAGTTCAGTATTTGAGTAAGCAAGAAAAGAGAAATTACTTTAGGAATCTAGTTCAGAATAAATCATACAGTAAGTCTGTCTGGAAAGAAATTAACATTCTTGCAAACAAAAGAAAACAGTCTGACTTGCAGAATTATAATAATGTGCCTACTTGTGAAAAGTTAAACAATCCCTTTAGAGAAGAAGTCAATATCTTAAAATCTTCACTTCCAACCCCTACTTTTGATTTAAGCGAATTAAATACATTTATAGGTAGCAAATGTGCAAATCTAAAGCAACCCAGTATTCCTTTCCTGTCAGTTAGTGAAGTTTACAGTTATCTTTCATCTTTAAAGAACAACAACACAGCAGGACTTGATGAAATTAGCAAAAAGATATTATGCTACTCTGACACAATAATTACAGATACACTAACATACATTTACAATCAGTGCATTGCATATTGTCATTTTCCTCAGGCTTTTAAAATTGTAAAAATATCCCCCTTTTTTAAATCTGGTTCGGAGAAAAATCCCTCAAGCTATAGGCCAATTTCCATTCTATCGACTTTGCCAAAACCACTGTAAAAACACATAAAAAAACAGCCTGAAAACACATGCAAGAAAATGATTTGATTGTTGACTGTCAGTCAGGTGTTAGGCCAAAACATTCCTGCCACACAGCTCTCACAAAAGTGACAGAATGTTGGTTACCTAATATAAACGATGATAAATTATGTGGTGCTGTCTTTGTTGACTTTTAAAAAAGCATTTGACATGACTGATCATGATATCCTAGTTAGAAAACTTGAGACATATAGACTACACCCTGACTTGACAAAATTTATTACTTCTTTTCTTTCCAACGGACAGCAGGTAGTTTGCCTCAAAAACTAAGTCAAGTTCATTTGTGGCTGATAATCGCGTTCCACAGGGATCTGTTCTTGGTCCTCTCCTAATTACCATCTACATCAATGATCTTCCACTTCATCTAAAAAAATCATCTTGTGAGGTCTTTGCTGACGACTGCACAGTTTACACTAGTGACAATGATTATATTAACCTTGGGTCAACTCTTCAAATTGAAATAAATTCTAATTAACTGGAGCAATAACAACAGAATGTTCATAATCACCAGCAAAACAAAATCCATGCTCGTTACAAAAAGACAGAAATTAACAAATTCACCAACAACACTACAGCTCCATGCTGAAACTTCACAGACAGAGAATGTTAGTGAACATAAACTCTAGGTCTCATGATTGACCACCACCTTAACTGGAATCATCGTGTAGACAATCTAACCAAATTCACTGCACAAAAATTGTACAGATTTACTAAAATTAAACATTTTCTTGATATAGACACCAGAAAAATATACCACATATCACAGATACAAACACACTACTGCTCCACAGTCACTGCTGGCGAGACTCTTCGGATGTCGCGCGTGGAGTGAAGCTCCTCCTGGTCAAGGAAGAAACTGCGGAAAAGAAGTAAGGGTTGCTGTGCGGCGCTGATGTGAAAAAGTGAAGGAAAGGATAAAGTGAAGTTTAATCGATATGTCCAGTAGTATCACTGCGAGAGCTACACATACCACGGCGCCTCTGCTCTAGAGGCCGGCCACGTCCGAAATACACCTACACTGGTGAAATATGCCTAAACCGGCATACACCAGGGGTGGAACTTGATGGCTAGACATGTCATGCCACCTCCGCTCTAGAGGTCGGTCACGCCTGATATACACCCATACTAGTGAATTTTGCCTAAATCGGCTCACACCAGGGTTGAATCTTGAAGGCTACGCATGTCACAGCACCTCTGCTCCAGAGGTCGGTCACTTCCCAAACACACCCATACTGGGTTAATATGCCTAAACCGGCTCAACCCAGGGGTGGAAGTCACTAGTGGTGAGGATTCGTCCTCCTAGACAAAAGCTCCATCCTGGTCACAACTAGGAAGGGTAGCGGCCACGACCACAAAATGCTGAAGTCAGAGACACTGGACCAGGGCAGTCTAGACAGGCAACCACCTCTCACCCGGCGGGGATGTTTGTGTATCCTAATCACGCTGAGGTTTTCCGGTGAAAAAGTCCAACGCTGGACTGGATGGGCAACCACCTCTCACCCGGCGATGATACACGGGTATCTCAAAACACGTCGAGGTTTTCCGGTGAGAAAGTCCAACTCTGGCTTGGGTGGGCTACCACCTTTCACCCAGCGGGGATACACTGATATCCTAAACACGTCGAGGTCTTCCGGTGAGAAAGTCCAACTCTAGACTAAACTGGTGCAACGAAAACCACGATGTCAAGCAATCCGCTTCAGAGACCCACCAAGAATACAGGCTAAAGCCCTGCGATACTCTGAACCTCATTTGGTCCTCTCGGGGATCTCGTGTGGTCCTTTCGGGGACCACACAAGAGACCACGGGACGTAACGAGGACCACAGGCATAAATGCAGTAGGATCACAGTGTGGTCTTGGTGGTAGAAGCGAAGAAGTAGAAGAAGAAGAATGTTCCACAGTCTGGGATGGTTGTTCCATGTCAAACATGAAAAGACTTTAATCACTTCAAAAACGATCAGTAAGGGTTATAGACGACAAACATGCAGCACGTGTTACAAATAAGGACAAACATTTTGATATTCTACCCCTCAAGAAGAGATTTCTTTTCAACAAGGTCAAGTTAATTCATAAAATTCTATCGCACAATGCTCCACCCTATCTGTGGTCGTTGTTCAAATCCAACCCAAAATACAGTCAACGCTTAAGCAATTGCATTCTCCCAAAACCAAAATTCGACATGTTTAAAAAAAACTGCTCTTACTCAGCTGCCCACCTTTGGAATGCCCTACCAATTCATGTAAAACTTATAAGTACTATCGTTCTTATAACTTTAAACTTTGTCAGCATCTGTTTGATATGAACCATATGCCTCCCTAAGCTTAGTTTAAAGTAGTTTAAAGTAATGCTTGATTTTTGTAATTTTTTTAAATACCGCTTTTCTATAAATTTGTTAGTTTTGAATGAATGTAAGAATCCAAGTTTATTTCATATTGTTGCATAAATCAGAGTTTAGAGTGTATTGACATGAGATAAGTTTATTATTTATTTATGTAATCATTTAATTGTGTCCTCATGATTATTATGCTAATTAACAAATGCTGAATGACTGTGATTGAGTGAAAGCTTTATGATGAAGGGCAGAATGTCAGACGGGCCTGCGTGCCTAATTTTTAACCCTTTGGAAATAAAGATCAATCAGTCAGTCTCTTATTTTCTCTCCTTTTCTCTTCCTTTCTCTTTCTCTCTCTCTCACTCCTCCCAACTCCCCTTCCCCCTCCCTTAAAGGTTCGATAAGACTATTCTCAAAACTACATACTGTACAGTACGAACAGTTTTGTTACAAGTCCTAACCTACTCATAACATTGTAACTTACGAGACAGTCAGCAAGATGAGACTGTACAGCAAATTTCCAGGAGCTTACTTTCTAAACTCGACATAGGCAAAACGTAAGCTCCGTAGCCAGTGTCTAAATGAAGATTTTCGACAATTAGTGCTAGAATTTTCCTACAGCGACATAAGGTCGAGCGTGGGATATAGACTTGTTGGGCGTTTTATCAAAGTTCTGGGATGTTGGAGTAAAAGATATAACGAAACAAAACAAAGAATGGAACATCTAACTGGTGGTGTATGTATGAGCTCTCATAAATTTAAACCAAAAGGGAAAAAAAAATGTTTCAGAATCTTTAAGTTAGCTCTATGTCATGTTCTTCGTTCTATGTGCTCGACTTCTCTCTCTCTCTCTCTCTCTTTCTCTCTCTTTCTCTCTCTCTCTTTCTCTTTCTCTCTTTCTCTCTCTCTTTCTTCCTTCCTTCCTTTCTTTCTTTCTTTCTTTATTTCCTCTCTCTCTCCCTCACCATTTGTTTCTTTCTCTCATTCTTTCACTCTCTCTCTTTCTCTCTCTCTTTCTCTTTCTCTCTCTCTTTCTTCCTTTCTTTCTTTTCTCTCTCTCTTTCTTCCTTCCTTCCTTCTTTTCTTTCTTTCTTTCTTTCTTTCCTCTCTCTCTTTCTCTTTCTCTCTCTCTTTCTCTTTTTCTTTCTTTCCTTCTTTCTTTCCTCTCTCTCTCTCTCCCTCACCATGTGTTTCTTTCTCTCTCTCTTTCTCTCTCTCTCTTTCTCCCTCTCTCTTTCTCTCTCTCTTTCTCTCTCTCTTTCTTCCTTCCTTTCTTTCTTTCTTTCTTCTCTCTCTTTCTCTCTCTTTCTCTTTCTCTTTCTCTTTCTTTCTTTCTTTCCTCTCTCTCTTTCTCTCTCTCTCTTTCTCTCTCTCTCTTTCTCTTTCTCTCTCTCTCTTTCTTCCTTCCTTCCTTCCTTCCTTCCTTTCTTTCTTTCTTTCTTTCCTCTCTCTCTCCCTCACCATTTGTTTCTCTCTCTCTCTCTCTTTCTCTCTCTCTCTTTCTCTTTCTCTCTCTCTTCCTTCCCTCCTTCCTTTCTTTCTTTCTTTCCTCTCTCTCTCTCCCTCACCATTTGTTTCTTTCTCTCACTCTTTCTCTCTCTTTTTCTCTCTATCTCACTCTTTCTTTTTTTTCTCTTTTTCTCTATTTTTCTCTGGGGATGAAGATACTTGTCCGATGAGGCAATCAGCGAGCCATAGCTAATATGCCAGCGTCAGGGTTAGCAACCCATAGCTGATCAAGACCCTATCCCACCTCTTCGTGGTACCCCCAGTAACAGGCACAGCATGGCTAAAGGGGCAGGGATCGCCATAGTCTCCATGGTGGTGGAGTCTGCTAAAGTAGCATTACACACTCCATTTCTTTTTATCTGTACTCCGGGACTGAAAAAGTAGCGACCATAACCCGCTCTCACGCCGATACGATGCTGTGCCTCAACATCTCTACAGCATCGGCCGCAAAGAACACCAGCTGGCAGTTACAGGGAGTTCGTACAAGTACTCGTATAAGTACAACTCTACCTTTCTCTCTCTCTTCACTCTATCTCTCTACATTTTATATATATATATATATATATATATATATATATATATATATATATATACTGTCAAAAATCTGACAGACGTTTTGTGGGCGTGGTCCTTTCAGCTGATGTAGCTACACGTGTAATGCTGTTGGTGACACAGAACAACTGCAGCTTGTTGTCGAAACCCATCTTTAGAGAAGTTCATCTGACGCATTGCTCTCTCTGTGTCGGTTGGGGCGCTATTTAACAATTTCTCTCTCCCCCCCCCTCTCTCTCTCTAATCTCTTATTTGTTCTAAAGAGCCTTCATATATATACGAGGTATGTGTAGATGGATAAGGGGTCTTCGGGTGAAAAAGAGGTTGAGAACCTCTGATCTAGAAGATCTTGTTGTTGAACAATAAACAAAAGATTATAACTTTCTCCCGTTGACGGAGCTAACGAAATCAGCTTACACCATCATTGTTCTTGCAAGATGTCCTTGTCGATTGTCTTTCCCCATGAGTTTCTGCAGGCTTTTCTGTAACACTGCAGTTAGAAAGAAAGATATGATAGCATTCCCCCCCCCCCCCCCCCCTTGCTAGATCTAACATTTGTGATCAGTGCGTATATGTTACCGTATGTTACTGTATGTCGCCGTATGTCCCTAACGGACATACAGTAGTATGTTGCTATCATAAAAATAGCTTCCAGGTCGGTGAAATTTGTTGTATTGTTGCAATAAGAATGGAAGTTGCTCAGAGATGGATGAAACACAGCTTAAACAATAGATAGAGACGAAAGATAATGGCGAGCAATGAAATCCATCACAATAAAGCCGTGAGCTTACAATAACAATGATATTCAGAGCAAGCTGTCTCCACCTCGACGGTCACTGGCCACAGATTACATCAGACATCTTTTTATCACCTCCAGCAGCTGAACAAGGTTTGAAAGTTTTGGCGCAGCATGCACACCATCTTCCCACCGCGCGAGCTATATACACCGCTGGCTTTCAAAGCTGTGATGATACGCGTTATCACTCAACCATGTTGTATTCATTACTCCACGCGCTCATAATCACAGGCGCACGTTAGGACAGGCATTCGGTGGACACTATCTCAACCATTACGACGTGGCTTGCCTTTCTTTTCACTTATCGCTAGCGTCTTCCAGCGTCTCAGGAGAACTTTAAACAAAGGTAACAATGGCAGGTGGGTGGCACAGTAGCACAACGGCCAGAGTGTGCCCCCAGCACTCTATCCAGCTTCCTCCAAGGCGGACATGGTAACAATACTGTTGCAGGCCACAGGTGTAAAGACTGATATATTCTCTATGTTAGAAGACTATACTTACAGGGAATTGTTTTAAAAACTAATCAACAATTAACCACACAACAACCAATAATTAATCAATAGCTAGCAGTTAACCAATATTTAACCAGTCATTTTCTGTAATTAAAAACCAGCTAGCAACATTTCAGCAACAAACAATTGGCAGTCAACAACCAACAATTGACAGTTTAAAAAAAAATAATTGACTGTCAACAGCCAACAATTGACAGTTAACCAACCAACAATTTACACTTAACCAACCAACGATTTACAATTAATCAACCAACAACTGACAGTTAACCAACAACTGGCAGTCAAACAACCAACAATGAACGCCCTAACGAAACCTAAAATCAGCGCATGAAACCAACCAACCGTCAGCTATTTATTTTGTATTTCGGTTGCCATCCCTTCGATCCACATCCCATTTACCGTATACCCCAGATGCTTTTGACTATCAGAATTCTAATGTTGCTATTGCTGCACCAGGGTTCAAAGTTGCATTTTGCCCCCCAAAAATGTTTCCGATAAACACTAGAGACTGAATATAACGCGGGAAAAAATAAAATAAATAAACAAATAAGTAAAATTCTCCCGTGTTGTACGAGGCCGCTTTGTTTAGAGGAACTCTTTCGCCACAGGTGAGAACTATCAATATCACGTGGGGGGGGGGCACTGTTCCTTGACTCACTCTTCATCATATTTAGGGCATGGCAGGAGCAAAGTATGAGCACAGTCCCCGCAAAAACAGAGAAATGACCCAACAGGTTTTGAACTGTGCTATTTTTACTCTCATACTCCTGTAGCCTATGACAAAATGAATCAGAGATTTACTGAAATGTATAAACTGGGGGGGGGGGAGAGTAGAAACATCGCTATTACTTAATGACTACAAAGTAATTATTGTGTATTGCTGAGAGTTACTGACTCTTGGGGGGGGGGGGAGAGTAGAAACATCGCTATTACTTAATGACTACAAAGTAATTATTGTGTATTGCTGAGAGTTACTGACTCTTGGGGGGGGGGGAGAGTAGAAACATCGCTATACTTAATGACTACAAAGTAATTAGTGTATTGCTGAGAGTTACTGACTCTTGGGGGGGGGGGGAGAGTAGAAACATCGCTATTACTTAATGACTACAAAGTAATTATTGTGTATTGCTGAGAGTTACTGACTCTTGAGGGGGGGGGGGAGAGTAGAAACATCGCTATACTTAATGACTACAAAGTAATTATTGTGTATTGCTGAGAGTTACTGACTCTTGGGGGGGGGGGAGAGTAGAAACATCGCTATTACTTAATGACTACAAAGTAATTATTGTGTATTGCTGAGACTTACTGACTCTTGGGGGGGGGGGGGGGTGATGTGTGAGGTTAGAGTTGTAACAAAAAATGTTGCATGGAGTTTGTTGTGTTGCTGTACTGTCCTGTATTTGTTATTGTTTTCATTTGTTCTCCACAACTACATCGTAGATCATTTTTATTTTATTTTATTTTAAAAACAAATATTATTGGTATTGTTTTTTTGTAATCCATATGTTCTGACTAATATCTAGATTTTTATATTGATGGTGAGGAAAGTCTGGTTTGTACTGGAGGTAAAGATAACCTGGTTTGTACAGGAGGTAAAGATAGCCTGGTTTGTACAGGAGGTAAAGATAGCCTGGTTTGTACTGGAGGTAAAGATAGCCTGGTTTGTACTGGAGGTAAAGATGGCCTGGTTTGTACTGGATATAAAGATAGCCTGGTTTGTACTGGAGGTAAAGATAGCCTGGTTTGTACTGGAGGTAAAGATAGCCTGGTTTGTACTGGAGGTAAAGATAGTCTGGTTTGCACTGGAGGTAAAAATAGCCTGGTTTGTACTGGAGGTAAAAGATAGCCTGGTTTGTACAGGAGGAAAAGATAGCCTTGTTTGTACAGGAGGAAAAGATAGCCTGGTTTGTACTGAAGGTAAGGAAAGCTGGTTTGTACTGGAGGTAAGGAAAGCTGGTTTGTACTGGAGATGAGGGAAGCTGGTTTAACTGTGAGGAAAGGTTGCAACGATCTGCGCGAGATTCTACTAAACGTGAGTACTCCTTTCCTAGAATTTTAGGGAGTAGAGCAACGAAGTGGTTCTGAAACTTTTTACAGTCAAGGAACATTTACCAGCTGCATATAAGTTGCAGGCCGACACCTGCTGGTAGTATCTCTCTCTCTCTAAAGCTACTCACAAAGCTGTGGGTTTGATACCGGCTGATAGTATCTCTCTCTCTCTCTACAGATACTCACAAGTCTGTGGGTTTGACACCGGCTGGTAGTATCTCTCTCTCTCTCTCCAGCTACTCACACATCTGTAGGTTTGACACCGGCTGGTAGTAGTATCTCTCTCTCTCTCGCTCTCTCTCTCTCTCTCTCCTACAGCTACTCACAAAGCTGTGGGTTTGACACCGGCTGGTGCTATCTCTCTCTCCAGGTACTCACAAATCTGTGTGTTTGACACCGGCTGATAGTAGTCTCTCTCTCTCTCTCCTGCTACTCACAAAGCTTTGGGTTTGTAACCGGCTGATAGTAGTATCTCTCTCTCTCTCTCTCTCTCCAGTTACTCACAAATCTGTGGGTTTGACACTGGCTGGTAGTATCTCTCTCTCTCTCTCTCCTGCTACTCACAAAGCTGTGGGTTTGTAACCGGCTGGTAGTAGTATATATCTCTCTCTCCAGTTACTCACAAATCTCTGGGTTTGACACTGTCTGGTAGTATCTCTCTCTCTCTCTCTCCAGCTACTCACAAATCTGTAGGTTTGACACCGGCTGGTAGTATCTCTCTCTCCAGCTACTCACACATCTGTAGGTTTGACACTGGCTGGTAGTCTCTCTCTCTCTCTCTACAACTTACTCACAAAGTTATGGGTTTGACACGGGCTTACAGTACCTCCCTTTCTCTACAGCTACTCACAAAGCTGTGGGTTTGACACTGGCTGGTAGTATCTCTCTCTCTCTCTCTCTCTCTCTCCAGCTACTTACACATCTGTAGGTTTGACATTGGCTGGTAGTCTCTCTCTCTCTCTACAGCTTACTCACAAAGTTATGGGTTTGACACGGGCTTACAGTATCTCCCTTTCTCTACAGCTACTCACAAAGTTATGGGTTTGACACGGGCTTACAGTATCTCCCTTTCTCTACAGCTACTCACAAAGCTGTGTGTTTGACACCGGCTGGTAGTACATGTCTCAATTCGCCCAGTTACACAAAAGTAAAAAGAAGTAATATTATTAGCAGTAGTATTAGTAGTAGTAGAAGCAATAGTAGTAGTTGTTGTAGTAGTAATAGCTGTAGAACCACTGGTTATAGAAGTTGTAGTAGTAGCAGCAGCAACAACAGCAGTAGTAGAAGAAGAAGAAGAAGAAGATGATGATGATGATGATGAATGCTGAAACAAGTCATAAACATAGGATTATGGCCCGTCCCTGATGTCCATCTGTCCCTAATCTCCACCGTCGGTCAATCCACATTAGCCCATAAAATAAGATCCAGAAAATCTGGGTCGGTGAAGAGGACAATTTACATGGACAGTCGGATCATTCTGTCTGAGATAACTGGCTCCTCATTACTGCTTCAGTCGCGCAGCCATTATCAGCAAATCGAGGCCATGCGGTGAAATAAAGAGGCAATAAATGGCGGTTTGCGAAATACGTGTGGGATGTACAACACACCCCCGTTTATTCGTCACTTAGACATCAGAGCACTGGCGAATGGTGAAGTTTAGCCTTTATTAGTCAGTAAATGCATGTCGCCGCGGAAAATGTAAATAACGCAGTAGATATCTCTTTGTGAAAGCTAAAGAAACAAAAAGTAATCATAAATTTACCCTTTCATTCACTCATTTGCATGTCCCTTGTGGATCTTTGCCTCCCCAACAGCATTCCTGTAGGCCTCTCGGTTGTGAGCAAGATGGCCTGCTGCTGATGCATCCATTTGCATATCATCAACGGTGTCTTGCAGCCATCTTCGCCTTAAATTTACCCTTCAATATATAAAATTACAGTGAACAAAAACTTGTCATTAATTTTTTTAGAAATAATGTATATATATAAAGATAGCCATACATCTGCTCCAGTCAGCGTGACTCTGGAAACTGCTAGAGCCGTCGGTGGCGAAACATAACGAAACAGCGAACCACGTGGCGAATGAATGGGAGGTGGTTATAATTGAAAAGCGAGAGACGTGAGGAAACGCCAGCGACGGAATAGCGAGGGCCTGCTGTACTCTGGTATAGAAAGAGACGTGTATGAGTACTCTGTGAGGGTACGCATATGTGCCTGTGAACTGGACCCTCGAAAGACATTGTGCAGAGCGATGTGCAACTACTTCATTAGCTCCTCTTGCGTACTCCTTCTGACTATCATTTCTGCTTTCATTCTCCAATGAGCGCCTTGAAACAGGTGAAGCCCGTTTGCTCTCAGAAGTAGGGCAACATCTCCATGGAAGACGACGCATATCAGACTGTGCAGCATACAAGGTAGTGAGTGCGCTGAAAAAGTGTAAAAAGATATTCACATACATCTCTCTTTCTCTATCTCTGAACCTTAAGTGACCAAGGCACATGTGGGTTTGGCAAGGATTTTTCACAAACGGCTGTCCCTCGCCTCTCCTCCCTCCCCCGCCACCCCCTCCCCTGCTCTTGCCCAGGTGAGCCCTCTATTGCTCAACATCCTTTCTGTTGTTCTTCTCCATGTCTCCTTTGGCCTACCCTTACTTCTGTTCCCCTGTGGTGTCCATCTCAGTGCTGTTTGGACAGGCAAGTATCAGCGCTGTGTAAATGGGGAATACATCTAAAAACAAAATACATTACCGAGCAGTTTAAATCTGAATCCAGTATCTGGTAGAGAAAAGGACAACCAAAATGGCTGCCACTCGCTGGAATGAGCCACCTAAACACACCAGGGAACTGATGACAGACACGGACAGCGCCACAGAACGACCTAGCCTTTAAATTATATCATACTTTCACAGTCATTTATCACAAATTGTAATAAAGAAATTCTGTAACCCGTTTCTTGGGTGACGGTCATTTATCTTCATCTTGGCTTGCTTTTCGTAAGCCCGCTCCTGATTTGATTTCCCGTCCCCGTCATCGGGCGCACGAGCCATCTTCACATGTAACCAAAGCTAGCATTGTTTCTTTGCCAGGAAGGTCGTAGGTCAGATACCGATAGCGGTGGAGGTTTTGGGGGGGGGGGGGGGTTAGAGAGAGCATGCAGATTTGATTTTGATGGAAGAGTGAGACTTAACTGTGGGATATTCTTCATAGACACCCAGTCTGGGACCCCATGTCCTCAAGAGGATAAGAATGACACCAGGACAAAATAATGATGAGGTGCAGTTCCGGACAACTGAATGTCCTCCGTCTCTACCGGCAGGGAAATTTGAATCGTGATGCCAGCGGTTTATCTTGATCTAGCACAGGCGCTGTCAGCGAGGGCTGCTCTAATTTGCTCCACAACTTCCATCCCTGGTTGCTTCTTAAGACGGGGTCTGGGTCACGTGGGCCCACTCATATGCAAATGACGTCAGAATAATTGGCGTTGCGAGCGCTGTTTGGTATTCGTCTGTAGCGAGGGATACATGAAAATGATGAGGTAAAGCCGAGCCTCAAATCCCGGGCGGAGAGGAAATTGTGTTCTGGAATTTGATTTAAAATTAAAACATCTGGGAACAGCCGAATGATTAGGACAAATGAGCGCGGTCTGGACTGGTTCAAGAGGGAAGGAAATTGAGTAATATTTCCTCTAATTTCTATTCCTTGCCAGGGTTCTACAAATTTCTGCTTTTTTTTTCCCCCTCTATCTCTCCGTGTTCCTTCTAGTTTTTCTTTTTTTATGTCTGGGCAAATCCTGTAGCTCTGTTACGCGGTGGCCAGTTCAGCTAGTTACTGTTCGACTGAGTCATGGCCGTTTCCCTCTGTGAGTCTTTCTTTCGTTCGTTCTTTCTTTCTTTCTTTTATATATATAGTTCTTTCTTTCTTATATATAATTCTTTCTTTCTTATATATAATTCGTTCTTTCTTATATATAATTCTTCCTTCCTTCTTTTCTTTCTTTCTTTCTTTCTTATATTTAAAACTTTTTCTCTTTCTCATATATAATTATTTCTTTCTTTCTTTCTTTTATATATATAGTTCTTTCTTTCTTATATATAATTCTTTCTTTCTTATATATATAACTCTTCCTTCCCTCTTTTCTTTCTTTCTTTCTTTCTTTCTTTTTTTCTTTCTTTCTTTCTTATATTTAAAACTTTTTCTCTTTCTCATATATAATTATTTCTTTCTTTCTTTCTGATAAATAATTCTTTCCTTCTTTCTTTCTTATATATAATTCTTCCTTTCTGTTTTTTCTCCTCTGTATTCAAGACACTGAAATATGTATCAATGAGAAAAAACTGGAAGAGGTGGAAAGTTTTGAATATCATGGATCACTACTAACTAATAATGGACATAAAATGAGGAAGTGATTGATTGATTGATTGATCTTTATTTCAAAAGGGTTAAGAACTGGGCACGCAGGCCCGTCTGACATTCTGCCCTTTATCATACAATTTTCACTCTGTTCCAGACATTCTACAAATATGCTGCTCATAAAACGAACATAATTGACATTAAAGTAACTACATACACATAAAAATGACTAACTACATACACAAATTACAAGGAGGACATCTATCGCTCTTCAAACAACTGAAGAATCTGTAGAGAGGAACAGACAGAAGTACAAAAATACGATTTTTAAGGGCATGCATCTTTCCCATCGCAACATATGCCTGTGAGACCTGCACACTTAACAAAACAGTTGAGAAACACATAAATGCCTTTGAATGTAAATGCTACAGAAGAGTTCTTCAAATATCATGGACACAGAAAAGAACAAATATATCCATACTACAAGAGCTTAATATTGAAGAAGATTGGCTAGAAAAGAGGATTAAAAAGAGAAAGTTTAAACATTTTGGACACATTAAACGTCATGAGAATTTAGAGAAGACCGTCTTGGAAGGGTATACATAATGGAAAAAAGAAAGAGAGGAAGACCAAGTCGAAGATGGTTGCAAGACATCATTGATGATCTGCAAATGAACGCATAAGCAGCAAGCCATCTTGCTCACAACCGAGAGTCCTACAGGAGAGCTGTTAGGGAGGCAAAGTTCCGCAAGGGACATGCAAATGACTGACTGACTGGTATATAATTCTTTCTTTCTTTTTTTTCTTATATATATATAATATATATATATATTATATTATATATATATATATAATATATATATATATATATATATTCTTTCTTTCTTTCTTTCTTTCTTTCTTTTTGTATTAATATCTTCATTCATAAATTGTTTTTTTTTAAATCTTCACACAGGCTGCAATGGTCTGGCTAATTTGTGGTAATTGTTGTCCTCTTAATGTGGTAAATATAGCACGTTTTTTCCCCAAGACCAGACCAGCTGGAGAGTTTCTGAACTGTCAAACAGCTTGGGTGTGACAAGGACAGATGATAATAAATATCATAATGATATAACATAATTACACAGTTCAAAATCAGCGCGGGTAGGAGAACGATGAATTTAAAAGCTTAAGACTGATTCTGAACATCCATACCTGGGACAGTCGGCCTCACTGGCTGAGTGGTTAGACGCATGGTCTACTAATTCGGTGGTATCGGGTTCGAGTCCTAGCAGAAAATTTTTTTTTCTTCTGGTACCGCCACACCAAAAATACCCCGGGGTCCACCCAGCCTCTAAAAAATGGGCACCAGAGAAATTTTGGAAGGTAAAGCGGCCAGGCGTGATACTGACCATATCACACTTTCATGTGCCGAGGTCTTGGATAATACGGGCCTAACACCGTATCCGCAACATGCCTTAAGGGTATGGAAAAGGGGAAAGATGGAACAGGGTCTTGACCAGCCATCTTCCGTCAATCCTAAACCCATATCCCCATTACAGCATGTCAGCTATGGGCTAAAACGGACAACGTGTTCGCCTACAAAGATAAAGAAAGAATCAGAGAAGTAGAAAGACTGAGAGAGACAAGGAGAGAAGAAAAAAGACTGGGAGAGACAAGGAGAGAAGAAAAAAGACTGAGAGAGACAAGGAGAGAAGAAAAAAGACTGGGAGAGACAAGGAGAGAAGAAAAAAGACTGAGAGAGACAGGGAGAGAAGAAAAAGACTGAGAGAGACATGGAGAGAAGAAGAACGAATGAGAGAGACAGGGAGAGAAGGAAAAAGAATAAGAGAGCTATGGAGAGAAGAAGAAAGACTGAGAGAGACAGGGAGAGAAGGAAAAAGAATAAGAGAGCTATGGAGAGAAGAAGAAAGACAGAGAGACATAGAGAGAAGAAAAAAGACTGAGAGAGACATGGAGGAAAGAAGAAAGACTGAGAGAGAAATGGAGGGAAAGAGAAAGAGTGAGAGAGACAGGGAAAGAAGCAGAATAATTGAGAGAGACATGGAGAGAAAGAGAAAGAGTGAGAGAGACAGAGAAAGAAGCAAAAAGACTGAAAGAGATAGGGAGAGAAGAAAAAAGACTGAAAGAGACATGGAGAGAAGAAAAAGACTGAGAGAGACATGCAGAGAAGAAAAAAGACCGAGAGAGAGAAGCAGAAAGACTCAGAGAGACATTAAGAGAAGAGAAAAACACTGAGAGAGAAAAGGAGAGAAGAAAAAAGACTGAGAGAGACAGGCAGAGAACAATAAAGACTAAGAGAGACAGGGAGAGAAGAAGAAAGACAGAGAGACATAGAGAGAAGAAAAAAGACTGAGAGAGACATAGAGAGAAGAAAAAAGACTGAGAGAGACATGTAGAGAAAAAGAATGACAGAGAGAGACATGGAGAGAAAGACTGAGAGAGACAGGGAGAGAAAGAGAAAGACTGATAGAGACAGGGAAAGGAGCAGAAAGACTGAGAGAGACATGGAGAGAAGAAGAAAGAGAGACATGGAGCGAAGACAAAAGAAACAAAGAGAAAAGAAAAAAGACAGAGAGACACGGAGAGTAGAAGAAAAACTGAGAGAGACATTGAGAGAGTAAAGACTGAGAGAGACATGGAGAGAAGAAAAAAGACAGAGAGAGAAGGAAAGAAGAAAAAAGAGCTGGAGAAACATAGAGAGAAAAAGAAAGACTGAGAGAGACAAGGAGAAAAGAAAAAAGACTGAGAGAGACATGGATAGAAGAAGAAAGAGGGAGAGAGACAGGGAAAGAAGAAGAAAGACTGATAGAGACATGGAGAGAAGAAAAAAGACTGAGAGAGATAGGGAGAAAAGCAGAAAGACTGAGAGAGACATGGAGAAAGGCAGAAAGAATGAGAGAGAAAAGGAGAGCAAGAGAAAGACTGAGAGAGACTTGGAGAGAAGCTAAAAGAGTAAGAGAGACAAGGAGAGAGGCAGCAAGAGTGAGAGAGACAGGGAGAGAAGCAGAAATGATGAGAGAGACATGGAGAGAAGCTGAAAGACTGAGAGAGACAGGGAGAGAAGAAAAAAGACTGAGAGAGACATGCAGAGAAGAAGAAAGACTGAGACAATCATTCAGAGAAGAAGAAAGACTGAGAAATACTTGGGAGAGAAGAAGAAAGATTGAGAGAGACAGGGAGAGAAGAAAAAAGACTCAGAGAGAGAAGGAGAGAGGAAAAAAGAGAGACATGGAGCGAAAAAGAAAGACTGAGAAAGACATGCAGAGAAAGATTGAGAGAGACAGGGAGAGAAAGAGAAAGACTGGGAGAGACATACAGATAAAGACTGAGAGAGATATGCAGACGAAGAGAAAGACTGAGAGAAACAGGGAAAGAAGCAGAAAGACTGAGAGAGACATGCAGAGAAGAAGAAAGACAGAGAGACAGGGAGAGAAGAAGAAAGACTAGGAGGGACATGGAGAGAAGAAAGAAAGACTGAGAGAGACAGACAGAGAAGAATAAAGACCTGTAGAGACATGGAGAGAAGAAGAAAGACTGCGAGAGAAATGGAGAGAAAGAGAAAAACTAAGAGAGACAGGGAAAGAAGCAGAAAGACTAAGAGAGACATGGAGAGACATGGAGAGAAAGAGAAAGACTGAGAGATACAGGAAAGAAGCAGAAAGACTGAGAGAGACAAGGACAGAAAGAGAAAGATTGAGAGACACAGGAAAGAAGCAGAAAGACTGAGAGAGACTTAGAGAGAAAGATAAAGATTGAGGGAGACAGGGAAAGAAGCAGAAAGACTGAGAGAGATATAGAGAAGAGAAAAAAAGACTGAGAGAGACATGTAGAGAAGAAAAAAGACTGAGAGAGACATGGAGAGAAGAAAAAAGACTGAGAGAGATATGGAGAGAAGAAGAAAGACTGAGAGAGACATGGAGAGAAGAAGAAAGACTGAGAGATACAGGGAGAGAAGAAGAAAGTCTGAGAGAGACATGGAGAGAGGAGAAAAGACAGAGAGAGACATAGAGAGAAGAAAAAAGACTGAGGGAATCTTGGAGAGAAGAAGAAAGACTGAGAGAGACATGGAGAGAAGCAGAAAGACTGAGAGAGACAGGGAGAGAAGAAGAAAGACTGAGAGAGACAGAGAGAGAAGAAGAAAGACTGAGAGAGACATTGAGAGAAGAAGAAAGACTGAGAGAGACAGGGAAAGAAGAAAAATGACTGAGAGAGATACATGGAGGGAAGAAGAAAGAGTGAGAGAGACATGGAGAGAAGCAGAAAAACTAAGAGAGACAGGGAGAGAAGCAGAAAGTCTGAGAAAGACAAGGAGAGAAGATGAAATACTGAGAGAGACATGGAAAGAAGAAGAAAGACTGAGAGAGATAGGGAGAGAAGCAGAAAGACTGAGAGAGACAGGGAGAAATGCAGAGAGATTGAGAGAGACAAGGAGAGAAAGAGAAAGACTGAGAGACGCAGAGAGAGAGAAAAAACAGATTGAGAGAGACATGGAGAGAAGAAGAAAGACTGAGAGAGGCAGGGAGAAGAAGAAAGAATGAGAAAGACATGGAGAGAAGAAAAAAGATTGAGAGAGATAGGGAGAGAAGCAGAAAGACTGAGAGTAACAGAGAGAGAAGCAGAAAAACTGAAACTAACAGAGAGAGAAGAAGAAAGACTGAGAGAGACAGGGAGAAAGGCTGAAAGACTGAGAGAGATAGGGAGAGAAGTAGATAGACTGTGAGAGACATGGGGAGGCAGAAAGACTGAGAGAGACATGGAGAGAGCAGAAACACGTAGAGAGACATGGAGAGAAGCAGAAAGACTGAGAGAGACAGGGAGAGAAGTAGAAAGGCTGTGAGGGGCAGGGAGAAAAGCAGAAAGACTGTGAGAGACAGGGAGAGAAGAAAAAAGACTGTGAGAGACAGGGAGAGAAGCAGAAAGACTGAAAGAAAGAGAGAGAGAGAAGCAGAAAGACTGAGAGACGCAGAGAGAGAACAAAACAGACTGAGAGAAACAGAGAGAGAAGCAGAAAGAGTGAAAGAAGCAGGGAGATAAGCAGAAAGACTGAGAAAAGCAGGGAGAGAAACAGAAAGACTGAGAGAAACAGAGAGAGCGAAGCAGAAAGGCCGAGAGAGACAGGGAAAGAAGCAGAAAGACTGAGAGAGACAGAGAGAGAAACAGAAAGACTGAGAGAGACAGAGAGAGAAACAGAAAGACTGAGAGAGACAGAGAGAGAAACAGAAAGACTGAGAGAGACAGGGAGAGAAGCAGAAAGATTGAGAGAGACAGGGAGAGAAGCAGAAAGACTGAGAGAGACAGGGAAAGAAACAGAAAGACTGAGAGAGATAGAGAGAGAAACAGAAAGACCTGTAGAGACATGGAGAGAAGAAGAAAGACTGCGAGAGAAACAGAGATGCGGAAATGTTACGAGAGACAAAGAGAGAATGAGAAACGAATACTATGCGAGATAAAGAGAGAATGAAAGGCACACACACACACACACACACACACACACAGAGAGAACCAGGGAAAATGAGAACGAGAGACAGAAATGGTGATCTAAACAAGGGATACTGAAATCCAACTCCAAGCACCTGCAGGCAACAACAACACTCAAGACTACTTTTGGCTCCAAAATGAAATGGATACTCTCTTCTACACACATTTCATCAGTAACGCTCCTGCATGTTCTTCAAATCTATCTGTACTTCCATGAGGCACGTTCTAGAATTCTACCTTCCACAGCCATGTTTGGTAGAGATTTCTTTTCATGGAAATAATCCTGTATTTAACGCGCCCATTTTATTGAACAATATGGCCACTAAGGACCGTAACTCTAAACTCTTTCTTTCTAAATGGCCGCTATTTAAGTCCATTAAAGATGAGCCAAGTGAAACCTAAACTAACCTTACCTGCAGAAACGTGTTTGCTCGTCGCGGCTAAATTTCAGTTTAATTTCCACAACAAGAGACTTCACACAAGCTGCCCACCCTGCCTTGTGGTCACGTTCGGCTATTGCCACCATGATCAGATCACGTGGTAGCACGCGAGGGTGGATCACGTGGTACCGTCGCCGTCGTCGGCTTGGAACAACCTGATATGGAATAGCCTGACCTGGAACATCCTGGCTTGTAACAGCCTGATATAAAATAGCCTGACTTGGAACAGCCTGATATGGAACAGCCTGACTTGGAACAACCTGATATGGAATAGCCTGACTTGGAACAAACTGACTTGGAACATCCTGACTTGGAACAGCCTGATATGGAACAGCCTGACTTGGAACGGCCTGACTTGGAACAGCCTGATATGGAATAGCCTGATATGGAACAGCCTGACTTGGAACAGCCTGACTTGGAACAGCCTGGCGTATCTGTTATCATCTTTTCATTTTCGGTTTTAAAATCCCCAAATCAGCGTTGTTTTAGCTGGTACAGGTAGGGCTGGTGCAGCAGAGGTTATCACACTTTTTTTTGAGGGGGGGGGGTGTTGCCTCCGTGCCTCCTGAGACACATTTATAGAACACTCTCTTTATCTCCCCCACTCCCCCAACCCCAGCAAAACCTTTCCTCCTCTTCCCACCTGCCCCCTACACACACAGGGGAAAACCTTTCCTCGTTGAGTTTGTTTGTTTTTAAATTGCTGAATTACCGTTCCTGTGTATGTGTGAGTGATTTTTTCTTGGGTCTAAACGCTACCATGGAAACACACGTCAACTGAAGCTAAAAGAGGGATGCCAACTGCGGTAAAACTAAATCTTGTAATAGAGGACGACTATACAAAAAGATAGAAGAGTGAGCATAGTTGGCAGGAGCGGGGGGGGGGGGAAGGGGGGGGGGGCGGACAGAAAATAAAGTAAGTACGTATAAAGTATGAACATGTAACAATCCAATATTTCGGCAAATGCCTTTTTCAGGGTACAAGATTTTTTTTAAACCCACTAAAAACAGTCGAAAAATGAGCCACTTAGCTCTTTTAGTATTCAAGATCATTAACTTTTGGCATATTAAAAGGCATAATAGTAAACTGAAGACCCTTCTTGAAGGCAAGACCGAAGGGAAGAGAAGAAGAGGACGACAGCGACATAGATGGGTGGACAACGTCAAGAGATGGGTGGACAACGTCAAGAGATGGGTGGACAACGTCAAGAGATGGGTGGACAACGTCAAGATATGGGTGGACAGCGTCAAGAGATGGGTGGACAACGTCAAGAGATGGGTGGACAACGTCAAGAGATGGGTGGACAGCGTCAAGAGATGGTGGACAACGTCAAGATATGGGTGGACAACGTCAAGATATGGACAAGAATTTTTTTTTTTGGCCGAGTGAACTACAAGGACAAGAAACAGAGCAGAGTGGAGATTCATTGCACCCAAGCTTTCAATGAGGACACGGAACGAGATGATGATGATGATGATGATGATGATGATATTGCTGTATCCTCTTAGTAAGAAAGACGGACACAAAGGATAGACACAAAGACAGATACAGCGATATAGTATCTCTTCGTATTTTTTCCAACGAGGGAAGAAAGGTAAACTCTGAGAACCACTGTGATAGAATCCTGGTACAGTTATCAAGGCAGGTGACCCAATGTTCGTCAAGGTTGGTATGGGATTTAACTGGGCCTTACTGCTTGCCTGATCTGGGGATAAATGTGGGTACCGCCTCTGATGATCTGTGGTGCGTGTGTATGCGTATGTGTGTGTGTGTGTGTTGTATGAGTGACTGTTTTACTTCTTTATCCCAGACATTTCCTGCAAACGAATCTCAGAAAGAGGTGTTGAAAAAAAAATATGTATTGATGAAGAAAGCGACGACAGTGATTTCTATCTCAAGTCAAGAGCAGTGGTTCTCAAACATTTTCCAGTTTCTCCGCCGCCCCTTTCCTCCGGGGTTACCCCTGTCCCCCACCCCCACACCCCCTCTGCCACCTTTTTCCTCAGGGGTTACCCCCGCCCCCACACTCCCTTCTACCACCTCTTTCCTCAGGGGTTACCCCCGACCCCACACCCCCTTCTACCACCTCTTTAATCAGGGGTTACCCCCGCCCCCACACCACCTTCTACCACCTCTTTAATCAGGGGTTACCCCCGCCCCCATACGCCCTTCTACCACCTCTTTCCTCAGGGGTTACCTCCGCCCCCACACCACCTTCTACCACCTCTTTAATCAGGGGTTACCCCCGCCCCCATACGCCATTCTACCACCTCTTTCCTCAGGTGTTACCTCCGCCCCCACACCACCTTCTACCACCTCTTTAATCAGGGGTTACCCCCGCCCCCATACGCCATTCTACCACCTCTTTCCTCAGGTGTTACCTCCGCCCCCACACCACCGTCTGCCACCTCTTTCCTCAGGGGTTACCGCGCCCCACCCCCTTCTACCACCTCTTTCCTCAGGGGTTACCCCCGCCCCCACACCCCTTCTGCCATCTCTTTCCTCAGGGCTTACCGCGCCCCACCCCCTTCTGCAACCTCTTTCCTCCGGGGTTACCCCCGCCCCCACACCCCCTCTGCCACCTCTTTCCTCAGGGGTTACCCCCGCCCCCACACCCCCTCTGCCATTTCATTGATTACTACCCCATATCCCACATGAACCTAAAAACGTTTTTCACTCATTTCATTCCGGCACCACTTGTATCTTCATATTCTGAGAACCACTGATCTACATTTAAGAGAATCCTAAACACAGCTGGTCTATCTTTTGTTAACAGACTTTTACCTTCTAAGTAAGTACAGGTAAGTAAAGCTGAGGTTTACTGTGTAAAGCATTCTTCCTGCAAGTACAGCTAAGTAAAGAAGAGGTTTACTGTGTAAAGCATTCTTCCTACAAGTACAGCTAAATAAAGAAGAGGTTTACTGTGTAAAGCATTCTTCCTACAAGTACAGCTAAGTAAAGTAGAGGTTTACTGTGTCAAGCATTCTTCCTGCAAGTACAGCTAAGTAAAGAAGAGGTTTACTGTGTCAAGTATTCTTCCTGCAAGTACAGCTAAGTAAAGAAGAGGTATACTGTGTCAAGTATTCTTCCTACAGGCAGACACTTTGCCCCGGGGTCGAGAGGGACACACACAACCCCCCCCCCCCCCCCAGTTTTTCTACTTTTCTCTCACAGTTCTTGCTCCCACTAACGATCGACTTGAGGTCTCTGGTCTACGACCAAATAAAGCGAGAACCCAATCTCAGACTGACAACAGAAAGTGACATGCCTGGCTGGGACATAAACTTCATGTTCATGTTCTAGAAGGGAGTGCCTGCACTCAAATGTCCGAATTAAAATCCGAAAACGTGTAAGTTAAGTGTAGGGTAGAGACCTGGAATGAAGCCTTCGCGGTAGGGGCAGACAATCCACCTCAGTGACGCAGAGAGTGATCAAAGATTAACAACTGAGATCTTATTTCTCTATTGTTGTTAAACTTTTTTTTTTGTTGTCTCCCCTTTTTCGTGCCATATTGTCTTACTTTCTCTGCTTTTTCTTCATTTCCTTATTTTCTTAAGTGCTGGGGAAAGGGATTGAGTTAGATAAGAAAGCAAATAAAAGTAAGATTGATTGACTGATTATGCTGGGATTTATCCTCAACCAGGATTTGTCTACGACATTCGCCAGCCATGAAAGTGAATAGATAATCACATGACCGGGAGTATCACGTGACTCATAGACAGAGAGCATTGAATAGGGCAACAAGAGACAAACGAATTTAAACCAATGGCGGTAAAATGATAAGAGCACGGAGAATTGTGCGGTTTAGTTTTGGAAAAGTACAAAGCACTTTTAGTGTGGGAGGAAGGAAGGGAGTAGAATGACTGAGACTCGAACCGTGGACTCCGGCAAGACGAGCGGCCGCCTGGTCAGAAGAGAACATGGCAGCATCTACTCACAACAGAACTTCTTCTTCTTCTTCTTCTCCGTTCGCTTCTACCACCAAGACCGCCCTGCGATCCTACTGAATAACCTGCGGTCCTCCATAGGTCCCATGGTTCCCCCGTGTGGTCCCCAACGGACCACATGAGATCCCCGAGAGAACCACAAGAGGTTCAGAGTATCGCACGGCTTAAGCCTGTATTCTTGGTGGGTCTCAGAAGCGGGATTGCGTGACACCGTGGTTTTCGTTGCACCAGTTTAGTCTAGAGTTGGACTTTCTCACCGGAAAACCTCGACGTGTTTTGGATATCAGTGCATCCCCCACCCCACCCCCCCGGGTGAGAGGTGGTACAACAGAATTGATCTGTAAGAGTATATGTGTGTGAGCGGAAGAGGGAGGGAGAAATATGTGAAGAGGCTGGGGGAGGGGGGAGGGGGAATGATAGAATGAACGCTGGTGAAACGTGTAGTGATTTAAGCAAATAAAAGTAGTGCAAGGTATGACTTCTTTTCATTTCTCCGATCCAACACCTATGTGAGTTTGTGCTCTTCGGCTTGAAGGGGCGGTAAAGTGTCGGCAGGTCTTCTCCTGGGTTTTGGATATAATGTATTTTCTGTGTTTGGATGTTCAGGTAGGTATTCCTGTCTCGAATCTTTGAATGCTGGCCACTCTAGCAGATGGTGTGTGACTGTTTCTTTGTTTGGTAGTTGTTCCATTTTCTTTATTTCGTTCTATTCAAGTCTTCTTCTTCTTCTTCTTTCTCCCTAAAATTTCTTCGAGCTGATGTTCTTTGCAGCCGATGCGATGAGGATGTTGAGCCACAACGTTGTATCGGCTCGACAGCAGGTTATGGTGGCTGTAACCAGAAATATCACCACGAATGTCACCAAACTATCACTAACCACACCAATAGAAATGTCACAAAAATATATCACCAAAATATCACTAACACCACCACCAACAACATCATCAAAAACTGCAGCAGAACCTAACCCCAGCAAGATAACCACTAACATTACCAATAACACCATCAACAGCAACAACAACAACATGTATAACAGCAACACCATGAATATGGCAGACGACTAACACCAACAACAAACACCAACGATAGCACAATCACCATAGAACAGCCGCGGGACAGCACCATCAACAATCCACCAAAAGAATCACCAAGATTTCTTTAATATTGGACGCCCCTTTTATCCAACTTTATTTTAGACCAGTGGTTCTCAAAGTGGGGGCGCTGGCCTCTGGAAGACGTTAGAACGATCCAAGGGGAAGTGATTGGTAGCTGACAAGAGAACCCTTTCTTTTTCTGTCTGTCTGTCTGTCTCTCTCTTTGTCTCTCTCTGTCTCTGTCTCTCTTTGTCTCTATCTCTCTTTGTCTCTCTCTGTCTCTCTTTCTCTCTGTTTCTCTCTCTCTTTGTCTCTCTCTGCCTCTCTCTGTCTCCCTGTCTCTCTCTTTGTCTCTCTATCTCTCTCCATCTCTTTATGTCTCTCTCTGTCTCCCCGTCTCTCTCTCTTTGTCTCTCTATCTCTCTCCGTCTCTTTCTGTCTCTCTCTGTCTCCCCGTCTCTCTCTCTTTGTCTCTCTATCTCTCTCCGTCTCTTTCTGTCTCTCTCTGTCTCCCCGTCTCTCTCTCTTTGCCTCTCTATCTCTTTCTGTCTCTCTCTGTCTCCCCGTCTCTCTCTCTTTGTCTCTCTATCTCTCTCCGTCTCTTTCTGTCTGTCTCTGTCTCCCCGTCTCTCTCTCTTTGCCTCTCTATCTCTTTCTGTCTCTCTTTGTCTCCCTGTCTGGCTCTTTGTCTTTCTCTGTGTCTCTCTATCACTCTCTTTGTCTCTCTCTTTTGCTCTCTGTTTTTCTATCTGTCTGTCTGTCTCTCTTTCTCTCTCTCTCTCTCTCAAACATCTTTTCTCTCTCTATCTACCTCTGTCTCTTCTACCTTCAGCCTTCCCTGTTGTCATTAGGTGCTCTAGCCAACCCCTCATTTAAACATGCCCCACAAATGTGGATCTCTGTTTTCTGGTCTTCCTTATAATTTCCCTTGTTTCTTGTCCCTCTTTCTGGACTTTCACGTTCGATTTTCTCCCTGTCCACGGTACATTCAGCATTCTTCTAAAAACAAAAAAACAAAAAAAAACACATTTCAGCTGATTCCAGTCTTTTTTCTATCTCTTTACTGACCGTCCAGACTTCTTTGTATCTCTTTACTGACCGTCCAGCCTTCTTTGTGTCTCTTTACTGACCGTCCAGCCTTCTTTGTATCTCTTTATTGACCGTCCAGACTTCTTTGTATCTCTTTACTGACCGTCCAGACTTTTTGTATCTCTTTACTGACCTCCAGACTTCTTTGTATCTCTTTACTGACCTCCAGACTTCTTTGTATCTCTTTACTGACCATCCAGACGTCTTTGTATCTCTTTACTGACCATCCAGACTTCTTTGTATCTCTTTACTGACCGTCCAGCCTTCTTTGTATCTCTTTACTGACCGTCCAGCCTTCTTTGTATCTCTTTACTGACCTCCAGACTTCTTTGTATCTCTTTACTGACAGTCCAGCCTTCTTTGTATCTCTTTACTGACCTCCAGACTTCTTTGTATTTCTTTACTGACAGTCCAGCCTTCTTTGTATCTCTTTACTGACAGTCCAGCCTTCTTTGTATCTCTTTACTGACCTCCAGACTTCTTTGTATTGCTTTACTGACCGTCCAGCCTTCTTTGTATCTCTTTACTGACCTCCAGACTTCTTTGTATCTCTTTACTGACCGTCCAGCCTTCTTTGTATCTCTTTACTGACCTCCAGCCTTCTTTGTATCCCTTTACTGACCTCCAGACTTCTTTGTATCTCTTTACTGACCTCCAGACTTCTTTGTATCTCTTTACTGACCTCCAGACTTCTTTGTATTTCTTTACTGACCTCCAGACTTCTTTGTATCTCTTTACTGACATCCAGACTTCTTTGTATCTCTTTACTGACCTCCAGACTTCTTTGTATCTCTTTACTGACCTCCAGACTTCTTTGTATCTCTTTACTGACCTCCAGACTTCTTTGTATTTCTTTACTGACCTCCAGACTTCTTTGTATTTCTTTACTGACCTCCAGACTTCTTTGTATCTCTTTACTGACCGTCCAGCCTTCTTTGTATCTCTTACTGACCTCCAGACTTCTTTGTATCTCTTTACTGACCTCCAGACTTCTTTGTATCTCTTTACTGACCTCCAGATTCTTTGTATTTCTTTACTGACCTCCAGACTTCTTTGTATATCTTTACTGACCTCCAGACTTTTGTATCTCTTTACTGACCTCCAGACTTCTTTGTATCTCTTTATTGACCGTCCAGACTTCTTTGTATTTCTTTACTGACCTCCAGACTTCTTTGTATCTCTTTACTGACCGTCCAGCCTTCTTTGTATCTCTTTACTGACCTCCAGACTTCTTTGTATCTCTTTACTGACCTCCAGACTTCTTTGTATTTCTTTACTGACCTCCAGACTTCTTTGTATCTCTTTACTGACAGTCCAGCCTTCTTTGTATCTCTTTACTGACCTCCAGACTTCTTTGTATCTCTTTACTGACCTCCAGACTTCTTTGTATCTCTTTACTGACCTCCAGACTTCTTTGTATCTCTTACTGACCTCCAGACTTCTTGTATCTCTTTACTGACCTCCAGACTTCTTTGTATTTCTTTACTGACCTCCAGACTTCTTTGTATCTTTACTGACCTCCAGACTTCTTTGTATCTCTTTACTGACCTCCAGACTTCTTTGTATCTCTTTACTGACCTCCAGACTTCTTTGTATCTCTTTACTGACCTCCAGACTTCTTTGTATTTCTTTACTGACCTCCAGACTTCTTTGTATTTCTTTACTGACCTCCAGACTTCTTTGTATCTCTTTACTGACCTCCAGACTTCTTTGTATCTCTTTACTGACCTCCAGACTTCTTTGTATCTCTTTACTGACCTCCAGACTTCTTTGTATCTCTTTACTGACCTCCAGACTTCTTTGTATTTCTTTACTGACCGTCCAGACTTCTTTGTATTTCTTTACTGACCTCCAGACTTCTTTGTATCTCTTTACTGACCGTCCAGCCTTCTTTGTATCTCTTTACTGACCTCCAGACTTCTTTGTATCTCTTTACTGACCTCCAGACTTCTTTGTATCTCTTTACTGACCTCCAGACTTCTTTGTATTTCTTTACTGACCTCCAGACTTCTTTGTATCTCTTTACTGACCTCCAGACTTCTTTGTATCTCTTTACTGACCTCCAGACTTCTTTGTATCTCTTTACTGACCTCCAGACTTCTTTGTATTTCTTTACTGACCTCCAGACTTCTTTGTATCTCTTTACTGACCGTCCAGCCTTCTTTGTATCTCTTTACTGACCTCCAGACTTCTTTGTATCTCTTTACTGACCACCAGACTTCTTTGTATCTCTTTACTGACCTCCAGACTTCTTTGTATCTCTTTACTGACCTCCAGACTTCTTTGTATTTCTTTACTGACCTCCAGACTTCTTTGTATCTCTTTACTGACAGTCCAGCCTTCTTTGTATCTCTTTACTGACCTCCAGACCTCTTTGTATCTCTTTACTGACCTCCAGACTTCTTTGTATATCTTTACTGACCTCCAGACTTCTTTGTATCTCTTTACTGACCGTCCAGCCTTCTTTGTATCTCTTTACTGACCTCCAGACTTATTTGTATCTCTTTACTGACCTGCAGACTTCTTTGTATCTCTTTACCGACCGTCCAGCCTTCTTTGTATCTCTTTACTGACAGTCCAGCCTTCTTTGTATCTCTTTACTGACAGTCCAGCCTTCTTTGTATCTCTTTACTGACCGTCCAGCCTTCTTTGTATCTCTTTACTGACAGTCCAGCCTTCTTTGTATCTCTTTACTGACCGCCCAGACTTCTTTGTATCTCTTTACTGACCGTCCAGCCCTCTTTGTATCTCTTTACTGACCATCCAGCCTTCTTTGTATCTCTTTACTGACCTCCAGACTTCTTTGTATCTCTTTACTGACCGTCCAGACTTCTTTGTATCTCTTTACTGACCGTCCAAGCATCGCATCCACAGAACAGAACTGGTTCAGTATAACACTGTAGCACTCTCTTACTGACTCTTTTATACAGTGACTTCCGGGAAAGTATGTTCGCCATGCGAACTAACTGAGCGAAAACAATATTCGCCTTTTGGGGGATGGGGTGAGGGGAGGGGGTAGAGATTAGGGGGGAAAGGAGGGGCGTAAAATAAGAGAGGGGCTGAAGAAGTAACTTTAGGGTGACATATTACTGATGTGCCAACACGACACCAAATGAAGACGTACGGGTACTGTGCTGGTGTGTTGCTGTACTAAAAGGGGCGGGCACTTGTTAAGCCCGGCCGTGTCGTGTCGTTGTGCTACCTTTGTGCACGTGGATGCCAAATTGTGTATTCATCTTTTCTGGATTAGCTAAACACTATCTCCATCCCTGCTTCTCTTCCAGGCTCGTACAAAACCTCGCGTTAGCAACCAACGGATACAGACACCAAGCAAGTCATGGGTAAACTTGACATGAGGATTTTATTCATGGAAATGATGATGATGCTGACGGGGATGACAAAAATCCGACTGCCGGCAGGTTACCCCTGCCATGTGGCGAGTCCGTTCATATTACAAAGATATCTCTCTCTCTCTGAACCTTAAGTGCCCAGGGCACATGGGGCTTCCGCAAGGGTTTTCCACAAATGCCTGTTTTTCGCCTTTTTTTCTGCTCTTGCCCAGGTGAGCCCTCTATTGCTCAACATCCTTTCTGTTGTTCTTCTCCATGTCTCTTTTGGTCTACCCTTACTTCTGCTCCCCTGTGGTGTCCATCTTAGTGCTATTTTTGGTAGTGAGTTGTCAGTCATTCGGAGCACATGTCCCAACCATCGCCAGCGTCTTTCCTCAATAATTGTTGTCAGTGGTTTCATCTGCATTTCTGCCAATAAGATGTTATTTCTTATGGTGTTTGGCCAAAATATTTTTTAATTCTACGTAAACATTTAGTCTGGAAAGAATTCAACTTGTTTTAAAAAAAAAAACAAAGATATAACGACCATATATTCCATTTAGACACTACACAAAGCATTCACACCGGTTCACAATCAGACCAAGACTAAAATCGCCCAGGCTTTCTCCCACAATTCTCAGTTACGCGATTCTCAAACCACGTGACCTTGCCGTTCACAATAAAGCCCCATAAGGCGAGAAATGCCCTTTCTGTAGAGAAAAAAAAAAACGCAGTAGTTGTCTCTCTGTACTGCTACAGGCTTAAAGATGTAGCCAAGGAAACAAGAGGACGACAGGCGAGAAAAGACTTTATGACCTTTGTTCCAGATACTGCAGCTGATTCAAGCAAAGAAGGTGCATACCTCCACCTCAGCTAGCAGTTCAGATTTAAATAACACCAATGCAGGCAGACTTCCGACCTGGTCCTGCAGACAACAAACAACCACATTAACCTGTTGGCATCGATCCCAAACTGCGGTGTAGGTACTTTTCTTTGATGTTCACCTTCCCCCCACTTGCAAGCTGACACATCTCCTGCCCCTGTACTTAATTTATAGCCCCTACCCCCCTCCCCCCGACTGGGCAAACCATTAACTGGCACATATTACTACGCATGCTTCTGGCTTGCCTTTTCGATTTAAACTTTCATTATAAACTGACCGTCCAGCCCTCTTTGTATCTCTTTACTGACCGTCCAGCCCTCTTTGTATCTCTTTACTGACCGTCCAGACTTCTTTGTATCTCTTTACTGACCGTCCAGCCCTCTTTGTATCTCTTTACTGACCGTCCAGCCCTCTTTGTATCTCTTTACTGACCGTCCAGACTTCTTTGTATCTCTTTACTGACCGTCCAGACTTCTTTGTATCTCTTTACTGACCGTCCAAGCATCGCATCCACAGAACAGAACTGGTTCAGTATAACACTGTAGCACTCTCTTACTGACTCTTTTATACAGTGACTTCCGGGAAAGTATGTTCGCCATGCGAACTAACTGAGCGAAAACAATATTCGCCTTTTGGGGGATGGGGTGAGGGGAGGGGGTAGAGATTAGGGGGGAAAGGAGGGGCGTAAAATAAGAGAGGGGCTGAAGAAGTAACTTTAGGGTGACATATTACTGATGTGCCAACACGACACCAAATGAAGACGTACGGGTACTGTGCTGGTGTGTTGCTGTACTAAAAGGGGCGGGCACTTGTTAAGCCCGGCCGTGTCGTGTCGTTGTGCTACCTTTGTGCACGTGGATGCCAAATTGTGTATTCATCTTTTCTGGATTAGCTAAACACTATCTCCATCCCTGCTTCTCTTCCAGGCTCGTACAAAACCTCGCGTTAGCAACCAACGGATACAGACACCAAGCAAGTCATGGGTAAACTTGACATGAGGATTTTATTCATGGAAATGATGATGATGCTGACGGGGATGACAAAAATCCGACTGCCGGCAGGTTACCCCTGCCATGTGGCGAGTCCGTTCATATTACAAAGATATCTCTCTCTCTCTGAACCTTAAGTGCCCAGGGCACATGGGGCTTCCGCAAGGGTTTTCCACAAATGCCTGTTTTTCGCCTTTTTTTCTGCTCTTGCCCAGGTGAGCCCTCTATTGCTCAACATCCTTTCTGTTGTTCTTCTCCATGTCTCTTTTGGTCTACCCTTACTTCTGCTCCCCTGTGGTGTCCATCTTAGTGCTATTTTTGGTAGTGAGTTGTCAGTCATTCGGAGCACATGTCCCAACCATCGCCAGCGTCTTTCCTCAATAATTGTTGTCAGTGGTTTCATCTGCATTTCTGCCAATAAGATGTTATTTCTTATGGTGTTTGGCCAAAATATTTTTTAATTCTACGTAAACATTTAGTCTGGAAAGAATTCAACTTGTTTTAAAAAAAAAAACAAAGATATAACGACCATATATTCCATTTAGACACTACACAAAGCATTCACACCGGTTCACAATCAGACCAAGACTAAAATCGCCCAGGCTTTCTCCCACAATTCTCAGTTACGCGATTCTCAAACCACGTGACCTTGCCGTTCACAATAAAGCCCCATAAGGCGAGAAATGCCCTTTCTGTAGAGAAAAAAAAAAACGCAGTAGTTGTCTCTCTGTACTGCTACAGGCTTAAAGATGTAGCCAAGGAAACAAGAGGACGACAGGCGAGAAAAGACTTTATGACCTTTGTTCCAGATACTGCAGCTGATTCAAGCAAAGAAGGTGCATACCTCCACCTCAGCTAGCAGTTCAGATTTAAATAACACCAATGCAGGCAGACTTCCGACCTGGTCCTGCAGACAACAAACAACCACATTAACCTGTTGGCATCGATCCCAAACTGCGGTGTAGGTACTTTTCTTTGATGTTCACCTTCCCCCCACTTGCAAGCTGACACATCTCCTGCCCCTGTACTTAATTTATAGCCCCTACCCCCCTCCCCCCGACTGGGCAAACCATTAACTGGCACATATTACTACGCATGCTTCTGGCTTGCCTTTTCGATTTAAACTTTCATTATAAACAGACCTGATTGGCTAGAACTTTTTGCACGTATCTCACACACACACAAACAAAGGGACAGACGTTAGAGGTTAATTAGCAAGTGACACAAATCAAATGGTTAGCGGCCAGGTAGTTTATTAAAACCTTTGAAGTCAAATAATAGTGATATGCCAGCACTCTTAGGTCAGAGCACCCCTACAAGTACACGTGGCATTTCCGCTTAAGTCTACCACACATCATCATCATCATCAGGTGCCTGCATACTATACATTGATCATGCTAGGATTTCTTTGGAAACTAGTACAATTAGTACTTGTCCTTTACCTTGAATGAAGTGAATTATGATATGTCAGTTTTCTCAATACAACATTCGGTACCCCCTATACGTGGGGATTTTTTTCCAATGTAAATTTAAGCATACTTTACAAACATTAGTGTAAAGTAAATATTAGTGTGTACTTTTTTTTTCTTATCTTATTAGCAGTGAGATTCAGTCTTTACAAAATGCTCTTATGTTGAACAAAAAACAAAACTGGCTGATTCTCCTGCATGTCTACTGGCCCAATTGCCCTTCAAATGATTTCGCTGGTTATGTTGTATTTACATACCGCCATGTCCTTGTAGTGAACTATGTTGTATTCACATACCGCCATGTCTTTGAACTATGTTGTATTTACATACCGCCATGTCTTTGAACTATGTTGTATTTACATACCGCCATGTCTTTGAACTATGTTGTATTTACATACCGCCATGTCTTTGAACTATGTTGTATTTACATACCGCCATGTCTTTGAACTATGTTGTATTTACATACCGCCATGTCCTTGTAGTGAACTATGTTGTATTTACATACCGCCATGTCCTTGTAGTGAACTATGTTGTATTTACATACCGCCATGTCCTTGTAGTGAACTATGTTGTATTCACATACCGCCATGTCTTTGAACTATGTTGTATTTACATACCGCCATGTCCTTGTAGTGAACTATGTTGTATTCACATACCGCCATGTCTTTGAACTATGTTGTATTTACATACCGCCATGTCCTTGTAGTGAGCTATGTTGTATTTACATACCGCCATGTCCTTGTAGTGAACTATGTTGTATTCACATACCGCCATGTCTTTGAACTATGTTGTATTTACATACCGCCATGTCCTTGTAGTGAACTACGTTGTATTCACATACCGCCATGTCTTTGAACTATGTTGTATTTACATACCGCCATGTCCTTGTAGTGAACTATGTTGTATTTACATACCGCCATGTCCTTGTAGTGAACTATGTTGTATTCACATACCGCCATGTCTTTGAACTATGTTGTATTCACATACCGCCATGTCCTTGTAGTGAACTATGTTGTATTCACATACCGCCATGTCTTTGAACTATGTTGTATTTACATACCGCCATGTCCTTGTAGTGAACTTACATACAGGCATGTCGTGTAGTGAACTATGTTATACTTACATACAGGCATGTCGTGTAGTGAACTATGTTATACTTACATACAGGCATGTCGTGTAGTGAACTATGTTATACTTACATACAGGCATGTCGTGTAGTGAACTATGTTATACTTACATACAGCCATGTCTGTGTAGTGAACTTTGTTGCGTTTACATGTTGTATTTACATACAGCCATATCTGTGTAGTGAAATATGTTGTATTTATATATAGCGATGTCTGTGTAGTGAACTATGATGTATTTACACACAAACATGTCTATGTAGTGAACTATGTTGTATTTACATATAGCTATGTCTATGTAATGAACTATGCTATATTTATATAACAGATAAAAAAAAAACAAAGATGATGAAAAGTAATAACGCAAGCAATAGCCTCATGGTATTTGAGGAAGCAGAGTATTTCACATATTTAGGCAGCATAGTGGATAAATACAGGGGAACAGAAAAGGATGTTAAAGCTAGAATAACCAAGGCCAGGACAGCATTTATCCAGCTTAACAAAATATGGTCATCTAAGGACATCAAAACAAGAACCAAACTTAGGCTTTTCAATACAAACGTAAAAACTGCCCTACTATATGTTTTAGAGGCATGGGTTATGACCAAGACAACTCAACAGAGGATACAAAAACATTCATGAACTACTGCTTGAGGAGGATTTTAAACATTAAATGGCAGGACAAGATCAGGAACGAGGAGGTCTGGGAAAGGGCGAGACAAGAACCTATGAACCTACAAATAATGTCTGGGAAAGGGCAGGACAAGAACCTATGAACCTACAAATAATGTCTAGAAAATGGAGGTGGATTGGCCACACTCTGAGGAAACCCGACACCGGCATAGCAAGACAGGCACTGACATGGAATCCTCAAGGATATAGAAAACGAGGAAGACCTAGACTTACTTGGAGAAGAGAAATTACGACAGTGCTCAGAGACAAGGGATACATATGTAAGGAAGCAGAGAATAATTCCAAGAACTGGAGAGCCTTTATCCGTGGCCTGTGCTCTCAAGGAAGTGAAAGGCGATATGATGATGATGATGTCTGGGTAGTGAACTATGTTGCATTTACATACAGCTATGTTTGTGTAGAGAACTATGTTGTATTTACATACAGCCATGTTTGTGTAGAGAACTATGTTGTATTTACATACAGCCATGTTTGTGTAGAGAACTATGTTGTATTTACATACAGCCATGTTTGTGTAGAGAACTATGTTGTATTTACATACAGCCATGTTTGTGTAGAGAACTGTTATACTTACATACAGCCATGTCTGTGTAGTGAACTATTTTGTATTTACATACAGCCATTTCTGTGTAGATGGCCTAGTTAGCTGGGTTCATGTCCCAGCAGTGGGGATTTTTTTCTGGTACACACCAAAAAGACCCCGGGGTCCACCCAGCCTCTAAAACTGGGTACCAAAGAAATCTGGGAAGGTAAATGCAGCCAGGCGTGATACTGACCACTTCACACTTTCATGTGCAACAGATCGTGAAAATACGGGCCTAACACTGTATCCCCAATACGCCTTAATGACATGGGAACGGGAATTTTACATTTACCTGACAAAATTTCCCTGTCTAGGAGATCCAGGCACCTTGGGATTGTGTCTTGTGTCTTCAACATTAGCCTGTATTTCTCCTCAGAAAGATGCTACAGCTTTCGGTAGAATGGCGTTGGCGTGCAGTCTGTGGCAGATCTTGCCAGTAGCCGCGGCGGAGCAAGAATAATAATAATGCTATCGAGGGGAGATTACTGTTACATTTTAAGCATCTTTTTAGTTTATGTGAATTACCTCCCTTACGAAAGCTGTTTTAGACAAATTCATGATATATCGGTAGTCGTGAAGAACTAATACATGGAGATTTTATTGCTTACTAAGAAGATATAGTCTCTTGAAAAACTTTGACGTTTATATTCACGACATATCATCGTTATCATGTGCATCATGGACCACTACGGCATACTGGCGCTACCATTACGGCATACTGGGGGTACAGTGTTAGACCTGTATTTCCTCGATCTTCGGCACATGAAAGTCTGATGTGGTCAGTATCTCGTCGGGTCAGGTTTATCTTCTCAGACTTCTCTGGTACCAATTTTTAGAGGCTGGATGGAGCCCGGGATCTTTTTGTTTTTGTGGGTGATGGTATGAGTTCTAAGGACTGTAATAGCCTGAGGTGGGGTGGAGGATATGCTCTCCACTCCAATGAAATTTCTCCAAGGCGTGCGTCTCAGATAGCCTCTGACAGTCCAAGTCCAGCTCCTGGCCTTCTCGTGGCGGAACTGTTTAAACTGACAGGAGAAGGGGCGAAAGGCGAGTATCTGAAGCATGAAAACCAGACGCTTCGGGTAGATGAGACTCGTTAGTCTTGGTTGGTAGCTCATCTAAGAGAAGGAAAACTCTGATTTCTCCTGATGCCTTGTAGGGTAGGCTCTGACCAGAGCCAAGGGCCAGTGGAGCAAATCATAAACAAGCCGGTGGAAGGCAGAGGGAAACCAACACTGTACATTCCCAAGAACAATCATGACAATCAACAATTCTTTGAAACATAACGACGTTAATGGGGGTTCCAGTGGAACCACCTCGTCCGGTAGGGGCTATCACGTGCGACAGGTGATACCAGATCGTCATCCAACTGCTGTACGCAAAGAAAACATTAGTAAGATCACAGTAATTGCAACATGGAACATTAGAACATTAACAGAACTTGGAAAACTGGAAAACATAGAGCAAGAAATGAAAAGAATGGAAATTAACATCCTTGGTTTACGTGAAATGAGATGAACTGGAGCAGGAAGCAGAGATCATAAAGACTTCAAGATAATATATTCCTGAGAAACCAGCATAGAAATGGAGTTGGCATAATATTGGATAAGAAGACAGCAAGAACCGTGAAAGGTTTCTGGTGCATATCGGACAGAGTGTTAATGGTTAAATTACAAGGCCATCCAATAGACACAAATCTCATCCAAGTATACGCACCAACTTCAGAAAGCTCTGATGATGAGATAAAAGAATTTTATAACAATCTGGAGATGGCAATGAGACAATGCAAACCACGGGAAGTAAACTTTGTGCTGGGTGATTTAAACGCAAAAGTAGAAACTGAACAAAACAAAGAAGCTACTATCAAGTATGGATTATGAATCAGAAATACAAGAGGAGAGATGTTGATTGAGTGGGCAGAAAAGAATAAAATGATAATAGGAAATACTTGGTTTCAACAACACTCAAGGCGGCTATGAGCATGGAAAAGCCCAAATAATAACATACCTAACCAGATAGATTACATCATGATCAACAGAAGATTCAGGAACTCACTAATATCCGTGAAAACAAGACCAAGTGCAGACTGCAACAGTGACCACATCCCAGTTGTAGGAAAAGTGAAAATCAGGCTAAAGAGGTTAAAAGTTGCAGCTAAAAACAAAGAACTAGATAAAGAGCTATTACGGAAAGATAAAGCAATACAAGAACAATATAGAACCATAGTACATAATAGATATAATGCTATAGAGAAGATTGAAACGATTGATGAACAATGGAATATGCTTAAAGACTTTATTCACCAAACATCTATCGAAATCCTACCTCTAAATAAAAGGCACGCTAAACAGGAGTGGACGACAGAAGAAATTTTGCAGCTAATGGATCAGAGAAGAAGTCTTAAGGAAGATAAAGATGAATATGACAAATAAAGAAATAAGACACAAATGCAATAAAGCTAAAGAAAAATGGCTAAATAAGAAATGTGATGAAATAGAGACACACCATCATGGAAACACAAGAGATATATACAAACAAATAAAGGAGTTAACAAACAAAATGGCATACCACAAAGACTGGTTGCCTGAAGTCAAAGGAAGGACATACAATAACGGACAGAGATGAAATAATGGCACGATGGTGCGAATACATTAGAGAACTCTATGAGGACAATAGAGGAGAAATAGATATACGAAATAATAATGAAGGACCTCCCATATTAAAAGCAGAAGTGGAAGAAGTAATCAAACACATGAAAAACAACAAAGCACCAGGATCAGATAAAACCACCAAGGAAGAATTGGAAGCATTAGGAGAGCTTGGCATAGAAATAATTACCAGATTGTTGAATGACATCAATAACAGTAACTGTGTCCCATCAGACCTTCTGCAATCAGTTTTCATTGCCCTACCAAAGAAACAAAGTGCAGTTGAATTTGAGGACCATCGAACCATTAGTCTTATGAGCCACGTTACCAAAATCCTGCTTCGTATTGTCATGAGAAGAATCAGGGGCAAAATAAAACCAGAAATCGCCGAAGAACAGTGTGGCTTCGTCGAAGGAAAAGGCACAAGTAATGCCATATATATATATATATATATATATATATATATATATATATATATAACATTAATAGAAAGATCAATAGAAGTAAAGACGGACCTATACTTATGCTTCATAGACTACTGTAAATTATAAAAATACTAGAAGACATCAACATAGATGGGAAAGATCTGAAACTCATTAAAGACATATACTGACAGCTATCAGCAGCAATGAAGGTTGAGAACCAAATAGGAGCATTCCAAGATATAAAATTGGGAGTGAGACAAGGATATATCATTCCAAGATATAAAATTGGGAGTGAGACAAGGATATGTTCTATCTCCTGACTTCTTCTCCTTGTACAGTGAGAAGATAATGAGAAATATAGAGAGCTTGCCAGGAATATCAACTGGCGAGTACAACAACTTAAGATATGCAGACGACACAGTTCTGATTGCTAAAAGTGAAGGGGTGCTACAAGCTCTTCTGGACATCGTGGTTCGTGAAAGTAAAAGTAAAAGTCTTAGTCTGAATAACATGAAGACTGAAGTGATGATCATCTCAAAGAAAAGAATACCACCAAAATGTAGCATTACCATCGATGGCACAGAACTGAAACAAGCTGATAGATTCAAGTACTTAGAAACACTTATAACAGCTGATGGGAAATGTCACAACGAAATAAAAACCAGACATGCTCAGGCCAAGTCAGCATTCCAGAAAATAAGACATATCTTGTGCAAGAGATCCATATCAATGGAAACAAGATTCCAAGTACTTAAATGTTACATCGAGCCAATTTTGTTTTATGGATGTGAAACATGGTCCACGAATAATAGAGTACAGCAAGAAATAGAGGCCATGCAAATGTGGTTCATAAGAAGGATGTTGAAGGTACCATGGACAGCTGATAAAACCAACGAAGAAAAGTTTTAAGGGAGGCTGGAGTTAAGAGGCAAATTACAGCAAAGATCAGAGGCAGGCAAGCGAGATTTGTAGGGCATTTCCTGAGAAGAGGAAAATTGGAACACAATGTGGCAACTGGAAAAATCGAGGGAAGAAGAGACAGAGAAAGACAGGCAGAGAGAGAGAGAGAGAGAGAGAGAGAGAGAGAAGTTATTGGATGGGCTGTCAGTGTGGCTAGGAAGAAAGTCACCAGTGGATCTCATAGTCAAGTCTAAAGACAAGGAATTGTGGAGAGAAATGATCGCCTACGCCACACTGCACAGCACTTGATTGTATGAGAAAAACTCACTATTGGGACTTGAACACGGTACCACCGAGTTAGTAGACCGAGCGCCTAACCACTCAGCTAATCAGGCCACTTACACAAACATGGTTTGTATGTTTGTATGTAAATACAACAAAATTCACTACACAAATATGGCTGTATGTAAATTCAACATAGCTCACTACACAAACATAATGGTATGTAAATACAAGAAAGTTCACTACACAAACATGACGGTATGTAAATACAATATAATTCACCACACAAACATGATGATATATAAATACAACATTGTTCACCATACTAACATCTTACATCCTTCCCGTGCCGCTAAACATCACATAAGGGCTCGCATGGTAGTTTGCCAAGATTTTCTGTTTTCGGCGAGCTTTTCAACCTCATCAAGGGAAGTTATTACCATTAAACTGGCCTCTCTTAACAATGTCCTCTGTAGAGTTTCAAGTGGTCGATCTCTTTTTCTTCGGTCTATTGTGTTCCACTTGATAGCTTTTTTTTTTTTTTTTGATTCTCTGGTTGTTTCTTCTCAGCACATGACCGACGTATGTCCATCTCGCAACATACACATGGTGCTATATAAACACAACATAGTTCACCACACAAACATGGCGCCATATAAATACAACATAGTATTTAGGCTGTATTAGCCGGACTGGCACCCATCCCGTATATCGTGTTCGCCATGAGAAACTAAATTCAAATTCATTGTTAGGGGAATTAAGTCTCTGTCTTGCGATACAAACAAATAACAATGGTTCTGTCCCTTAGAAGAAATTGAAACGTCTTTTCTTGTCACGAAACAAGGATATTTCGATAAACGTGGAATGCAGTTTGCTGATATCACGCTTCACCCAGTTATGCTGAACAAGGATGTCTAAATTCAGTTATCAGGACAATGACTTTACTTTGGTTTGAGCTTACAAGGTTTTGTATTTTAAATGTAAAACATTATCTACTTTAAAATCCGCCTAGATTTCACTGTCTTGCTTGGTAGTTCTCCGGCTGAGAACAGAACACTGCAGGCTGAGATGCCGTCTATACTGACATCTTACATCCTTCCCGTGCCGTTAAACGTCACATAGGGCCCGCATGGTAGTTCGCCAAGATGTCCTGTCTTCCGCGAGTTTTTCAATCTCATTAAGTGATGTTATGGCCACTGAATTGGCTTCTCTTAACAACGTCCTCTTTAGAGTTTCACGTGGTCGACCTATTTTTCTTCTGCCTGTCGTGTTCCACTTGATAGCTTGTTTGGGGATCCTCTGGTTGTTTCTTCTCATCACGTGACTGACATATGTCCATCTTCTCTTTCTGATCAGCCATGAGACTGGTTGTTGTTGTTTATCGACGCATATCGTAAAGCGGAAGTTGGGCATACGGCCAACAACCTTATCCTGAGACTCATCTAGAGGTTAGATGGGAAAAAAAAAACAACCGTTACGGAAACTCGCATCAAATTCAATCGAGCCGTCTATACTAGACTTTGAAAACTGGCCCAATAGTACCTGTGTGCCTGCAGCAAAGAGCAACAGTCGCCACATCACATCCTCTAGGGCTGCTAGCTGCACAGCTCACTCAGGCGAAGGGCCTGGCCAGACCCCTACAAGAGAGGCTCCACGGTCATGCTGACAAATTGAGATGAAGCTCGGCATTTGTGAAGGACATCGGTGTCTGGGCCAACGACGAAGAAGAAGATGCTTTGCTTGTGTTAAAAATATCCCAGTGCTCAAGTCTCTTTCTCTTTCTATCTATCTGTCTTTCTCTCTCCCATTCTCTCTCTCCCTATCTTTCTCTCTTTCTCTCACCATCTTTCTCTCACAGATACATACACGTATACATTTTGAACATTTTATATTCAACAAACTTTGACATGAAAATGTTCACATTAACACATATGGAATAGGTCGCTTGAAGTTGAATGTTACAGTCTTCTTCTTCTTCTGCCTCCCTGAAGCTGAGAGATTGTATTCTTTGCAGCCAGTGCAGTGAAGTGGCTTAGGCACAGTATCGTGTCGGATTGGGAGCGGGATACAGCGGCTATATTTTTTTCCCAGTCCCAGAGTGATTGATTGATTGATTGAGCGAAAATAAATACCAGTGGATGTGCAATACGTCTTTAGCAGACTATGTAGAGGAGGGGGGGGAGGGGAGCCGTTGTCTCTCTATGTCGGTAGTCCTTAACCTGACTCTCATGAACACCCACTCCCCTTTTTCCGACGTCCCCCCTCCGCCCACAATGATTTTTAGGGTGCGGAGACCAGCAAACGGAGGGGAAGGGAAATTAATCTAATTCTTGTATAGTTTTCTCTTGCAAAATATTCCTTATTGTGCACATCCTATTCGTGACCACGATCATCGGAGCTGCTGGACTAAACAGTCAGTGCAGTGTGTGTTAGAAAAGGTCTGAGTTCTACTCGTATTTGTTGCTTAATTTTTAAAGCGGCGTCCATGTTTTCAGGTCGGAAAAGGGGGTCCACAGAAAAAAAAGTTTATACGCTTCAGTAGAAGGCGAAGTTGGCTGCAAGACATCGTTGATAATCTGCAAATGGATGCATCAGCAGCAGGCCATGTTGCTCACAACCGAGAGGACTACAGGAGAGCTGTTAGGGAGGCAAAGTTCCGCGAGGGACATGCAAATGACTGACGCTTCAGTATCATGGAAAGGGCATGAACGCTAACGCTATATCTTATCTCAGTGACGTGTAACAGTCACTGAAAATACGGCCATCAACACTGTATCTCCTATCAGCGTCCATGGTACAGGACAGAGATACATACAATTCATAGGCACAATCAAACTATTGGCCACTAGAGGTCACTTCCTGCTGAGGTCATGACGTCATGCGGGACGGAAAATGGCGGATACTAGATTTCTGGATGGAGTAGAAGATAATGGTGAGTTTCTTATCCGCGTATACACGTCTTCTTCATCTTGCAGTTGTGCAGTAGTATTACATTTTAGCAAGGTTTAATATTATTTTTTTGTAAATCGGGGTCATTAGGTGAAGTTTATATAGTATTTTATATAGAAACATTGCCAGCAAGGTGTCCGGTCAGGTTTTTTTTTTGTTTGTTATTTGGGGGTTGAAATGCGCGTAGAGGTAAGATTGATTTTTCTTACTTATCAACAGTGTATGATTCACATGCACCATTTTGGGGCGTCATTGGCTGAGTGTTGGAGTTTTATTATCTCTGCAACAGCCAGACATTCCATTCCAACTGTTTTTCTCGTTAAATTTTAAAGTCCAAGCAGGGAACATTATGTACATAAATAAATCGTGACAACAATTTGGCTATCGTGACGGATCCTGACTTTGTCCTCTGAAAGTTACGTCAACGGTTACCTTTGTGGAAAGTGATAAGGATGATAACGTGATATTCTGTGCTGTTTATGATCTAAGTAGTATTTACATTTACTTTGTGAAAACTTTCGCTGTCCTGTCTTGACACGGGAATATGAAATGATAGAAACAGGTGGCCTAATTGATATACGTGTTATGTGTGGTTACGAGAGTTCTCAAAGATTAGAAGTTTTAATAAAGTGGCCGAAGATTGTAGGAAATAATAGAGGAGTGGAGGCGAAAGCTTGGCACCCGATTTTACAACTCCAACTCTAGGACTGTAAAATGTGTTTAGTCATTGGAGGCTTCGGGACGCCAGAATGACGAAATGGTTAGTCTCACATGGCGATGGTTAGTCTCACATGGCGATGGTTAGTCTCACATGGCGATGGTTAGTCTCACATGGCGATGGTTAGACTCACATGGCGATGGTTAGTCTCACATGGCGATGGTTAGTCTCACATGGCGATGGTTAGTGGTTCGGAACCTGGCAAGAGGCGCCCCAGTCGCCCAGCTGTAGAAATGGGTACCTGGTCTAATCTGGAGTTGTGGAAGGGATGGCGACCAGGTGTGATGTTGACAACGTCGCCCTGTGATGTGTCGATAGGAGAAGGAAAATATGGGCACTAATACCATATCCTTTAGGTGCCTCCATGACATAATAGTGGCTATCATTGAAGGCATTGTTGTGTATCCTTTAGGTGCCTTCATGACATAATAGTGGCAATTGTTGAAGGCACTGTTGTGTATCCTTTAGGTGTCTTCATGATATAATAGTGGCAATTGTTGAAGGCACTGTTGTGTATCCTTTAGGTGTCTTCATGATATAATAGTGGCTATCATTGAAGGCATTGTTGTGTATCCTTTAGGTGTCTTCATGATATAATAGTGGCAATTGTTGAAGGCACTGTTGTGTATCCTTTAGGTGCCTCTATGATATAGTAGCTATCATTGGAAGCTTTGTTGTGTATCCTTTAGGTGCCTCTATGATATAGTAGCTATCATTGGAAGCTTTGTTGTGTATCCTTTAGGTACCTCCATGATGTAATAGGGGCTGTCATTGGAGGTTTTGGTTACAGATCCACCTACTTTAAATATTACCTTTCAGACCAGTACCAGTCTGTGTTGTCTTCTAGTGTTGTAGTCATTATAGTATATGAAGCTGTTGCATGTGTAATATGATATTTGACTGATGAAGGAGAACAGAATAGCCATTCTAATTAATTTCATGCCCTAGACAGTTGAGAAGCTTGTAGTTTATAGTTTTCTATAATTATTCCATTATTAATCACAGAATATGTAGGATGTAATCATAAGTTATTCACTGAATTTGTGGAAGGTGTGAGTATATTTTTTCTCATAATATGGAGGGTGTGATTAATAGTTTTTCACATAATTAGCTACTAAGGGAATACAGTGGGCATGATCATAGTTATTCAGTGTGGAGGGTAAGATTGTAGTTTTTCACAAAGTGTAGAGGATATCTTTTATAGGCTACTCAAAGGCATTTGATTGTGTACAACATCAGAAACTTTGGAAAATAATGGAAAAAATGGGATTTTCTACACATGTGACAATTAATATCACTGCTGTATCTAGACCAACAGGCAGCAGTAAGAATAAATGGTGAAACAGCAACTTAGTTTGACACAAAACAAAGGGTGCATATTGTTGTCTTACTTAATTAACTTGTATACTGAAAATATAATGAGAAGATGTAGATAAAGAATATTATGATGCCATAAAAATTGGAGGTTATGAAATACCAGAGATTAGATATGCCAATGATTAGATATGCATTACTGTCCACAACACAAAAAGGAATTGAAAAACTAATTATGTCAGTCCGTAAGAACAGCAAAGAGCAAAACCTCTATCTTAATGCAAAGAAAACTAAATCGATGACAACTGACAAAACAAACAAGGCAGCTGAAATATATATATCAATGAGGAAAAATTGGAAGAGGTGGAGAGTTTTGAATATCTTGGATCATTACTAACTAATAATGGAGATACAATGAGGGAAGTTAAAAGGAGGACATCTATCACTCTTCAGAAAGTAAAACAACTAAAGAAACTGTGGAGAGGAACAGACAGAACTACAAAAATAAGATTTTTAAGGGCATGCATCTTTCCCATAGCATCATATGCCTGTGAGACCTGGACACTTAACAAAACAGCTGAGAAACACATAAATGCCTTTGAATGTAAATTCTACAGAAGAGTTCTTCAAATATCATGGACACAAAAAAATAACAAATATATCCATACTACAAGAACTTAATATTGAAGAAAGTTGGCTAGTAAAGAGGATTAAACAGAGAAAACGTAAATATCTTGGACACATTAAATGTCATGAGAATTTAGAGAAGACAGTCTTGGAGGGGTACATAATGGGAAAAAGAAAGCGAGAAAGACCAAGGCGATGATGGCTGGAAGACATCGTTGATGATCTGTGAATGGATGCATCAGCAGCAGGCCATCTTGCTCACAACCGAGAGGCCTAGAGGAGAGCTGTTAGGAAGGCAAAGTTCCACAAGGGACGTGCAAATGACTGACAGAGGATAAGATTAGTTTTTCACAGTGTAGAAGGTAAGATTATAGTTTATCACACAGTGTAGAGGGTAAGATTATAGTTTATCACACAGTGTAGAGGGTAAGATTTTAGTTTTTCACACAGTGTAGAGGATGAGATTATAGTTTTTCACACAGTGTAGAGGGTAAGATTATAGTTTTTCACACAGTGTAGAGGGTAAGATTTTTTCACACAGTGTAGAGGATGAGATTATAGTTTTTCACATAATGTAGAGAGTGATTATAGTTTTTCACAGTGTAGAAGGTAAGATTATAGTTTTTCATACAGTGTAGGCTTTGATTATAGCTGCTCGCAGATAGCAGGAGGGTGGTCATATTCTTTTGATGTGATTATTTAGTACTGTGTTTTCAGATTGTGGTCCTGCTGTGTTCTTTAAGTTTCTTTTCTTTGTTTTATGCTACCATTTGGATTCTGATTTATCATATATAACATTAACCTAAGCATCAGCATTGCAGAGAGAAAAGAAACATCCTAAATGTGTCCTTTAATCGATGACATTGTTGACAGACATGATGCAGTAAACTTTATGGGCTGCTGACAAAATAAACTGATTCTGGTGTCATCCAGTTGTAGCCAGACAGACAGGATGCAGGCTCGTTTGATCAGTTTGGGGTTCAGTAATGATTAAGTGAATTTGATAGCATATGTCCTGTTTTTTAAACTGGGCCATTTTGTCTTTTAGGGCCATGAAATCAGGGTTAGGAAGTAATTTAATGTGGTGCTGGAGTCAATGGCTATTTTAGGTTGAGTCACATTTGGGATAGTAAGAAATAGAAGTGGAGTCAGAAGCAGTTTTGGGTTGAGTCAGTAGAGGGTACCAGCCATTAAGGGAGCTGAGAACTGAGATTAGAGACTGACACAGAGATAAAGAAGTTGAAGTGAAAGATTTGGTGTGCCCATTTAATATCCTTGTTTGTCAAGAATGAGGGAGCGAAGAGTGAAAATTGGAGTTTGTAAAGAAAAGATGAAGCACTTGTAGTCACAGCTGAAACATGAAGATGATAGACCTTTCTAAATCTGACTTCTGAAGTGGGTGGTTGTTTTGTTGGGAAAGACTTCTGAAGTGGCTGGTAGTTTTGTTGGGTGGATTGTGTTCTTAAACTTTTGTCATTTGTCGCATAAGATGTGTTAGGTTTCTGCATTTTTGTCATTGAAGACATTGCATTGTGTTCCTTGCATTTTTTGTCATTTATGACATAGGTTGCCTTGTGTTCCTACATTTTTTTTTTGTCATTGAGATTTTGTCATTCAGCACATGGAAGATGACCAAATTCTTCAATTTAGCATCAGTTGTCATGAGCTTGCTGCTGACATTTACTAGAGGTGCACTGCTGTTATGAGTATTTTTCTGGTGCACCTATTTAAGATAATATTTAAGATGATAAGTTTGGGATGACATGTTGCCTTTTTTTTATTCATTTAATTCTGTTTGGTTAAAACAATCGGCTTATTTGAAGTTCAGTGAGTGAATGGAAATTTGTGGTTAAGACATTATCTGACCTTCATTGAGTTATTGGAAGTACATGATTGAAGAGCCTCTATAGGTGTGAGTTTACTTGAGTGATTGGAAATTCATGGTTAGAAAACCTCTATAAGTGACCTTACTTGAAAGTTCATGGTTAGAAAGCCTCTATAAGTGACCTTACTTGAAAGTTCATGGTTAGAAAACCTCTATAAGTGACCTTACTTGAAAGTTCATGGTTAGAAAACCTCTATAAGTGACCTTACTTGAAAGTTCATGGTTAGAAAGCCTCTATAAGTGACCTTACTTGGAAGTTCATGGTTAGAAAACCTCTTTATGTGACCTTACTTGAGCACTTGGAAATTCATGGTTAGAAAACCTCTGTAAGTGACCTTACATGGAAGTTCATGGTTAGAAAACCTCTATAAGTGACCGTACTGAGCACTTGGAAGTTCACGGTTAGAAAACCTCTATATGTGACTTTACTTGAATGATTGGAAATACATGGCTAAACAACCTCCATAAGTTTTCATGAAAAATTCGAAATAGATAAACTAATGCAACATTTTTGTTGTTGTAAACGTACAGTACAACTGTATACATGAACAGTTTATCCAGCACTTTGGCCTGATGGTTGGTGTGGCCATGATTCACTTAACTGCTGCAGCTGCCAATCAATACTAGGCCTGGTTGTGATTGTGATATTTTAAGGAGTGCTCAGTGTTAAAAACTTTTCTCCTTGGCCTTTAAGCTGTATGTTATTTCATGCTGTCACTCACTCCCTGTTGCTGCTAGGCGTAGCTGAGCACATACACTATATGTGTATGTCCAGGAGATTTGTATGCTGCAAAAGCAGTTGGTTCTTGGATTGAAGGCTGTTGATAGACCATGGATTTTTATTTCATTTCTTTGTTTGCTTCCAAAAGCATTCCGTAGTTTATTAAAATTTTATGTAGTTTATTATATACCACCTGAAACTCTAAAGAGAACATTGTTAAGAGAGGCCAAATTAGTAAACGTAACATCCCCTGATGAGGTTGAAAAGCTCGCCAAAAGCAGGAAAACTTATTGAACTTCCATGCAAGCCCTATGTGATGTTTAATGGCACAGGAAGGATGTAAGTGTATTATGTATATAATTGCTGTGAATCATGTCACAAAAACGACATCTTCCTTTCTTTGTGTTCTGTGGTGATGTTCTCACATTTGTAAACAGTATTGTTCTGAAGGTGAATTGTATGTCTTGTTGATTGGGGTTAGTGGATATAGAGAATATCCTGTGTCCGTTTGGACACTTGATAATTTTGTGTAAGAAGAATGAGATCTGTATCATCCATGTTGATTATCTTATGTAAGAAGAATGAGATCTGTATCATCCATGTTGATTATCTTATGTAAGAAGAATGAGATCTGTATCATCCATGTTGATTATCTTATGTAAGAAGAATGAGATCTGTATCATCCATGTTGATTATCTTATGTAAGAAGAATGAGGTCTGCATCATTTATGTTGATTATCTTATGTAAGAAGAATGAGTTCTGCATCATTTATGTTGATTATCTTGCATAAGAAGAATGAGTTCTGCATCATTTATGTTGATTATCTTGCATCGTTTCTCTCAGGAAAAATTGGCGAACTACTTTGCGAGCCCTATGTGACGTTTAACGGCACGGGAAGGATATAAGATAAGATCTTGCATAAGAAGAATGAGATCTGCATCATTTATGTTATGAGGTCTGTATCGTCTATGCTGATTGTCTTATGTAAGAAGGAGGAGGTCTATATCATCAATGTTGATTGTCTTATGTAAGAAAAATGAGGTCTATATCATCATTGTTGACGGCAGGCCACGTAGTGAATGAACCATATCCCTTTATTCTTTTTTATCCAAACTTCTACCAGTCATATCTGCTCGGTTTTTTTTTTCTTTTTCTCCATCGCTTTTTCTTTCTTTGCCCACATTCTGATTGTATTTCTTTGTCCACGCTGGTGCTAACACACACCACAGTTATCCCGCCCTTGAGCAAGATGGTCGTGGTCAGGCGCTCAGAGAAGCCGTGTTGCTACAATCAAGCTTGAATTCCCATGTTTCAACAAGCGGTTTCATGGGAATTCATCACCGCCTGATGCCTGTCGTTGCAGTTCATTACCCGAAGCTATTGTCGTGGCTGTTCGGTGTCATCAAATGCTGAAACTCGTGTTGTGTTCCAATCGCGGCAGAACAACAGATACATCGCGTGCGGGATAAGCTGTTATTGATCAAACGTGGCGTGCCTTTACTGTCTCTTTCCTGTGTTCCTGTGGCCTGAACTTTTTGTCTGTTAGAAGTTTGACCTACATTCCGAAGCAGAGGAAATCAAATTTGTTATATATAGTGTAGGAGTTCCTACATTTGTGCGTAAGTAGCGAACGGCAGCACATTTCAGATGGTGTAGTTTGGTAAAGAAAAATGTCACAAGTGCCTTGGACAGCTGAAAAGCGAAGAAGTGTTCAGGAACATTTTAGAACAACGAAAATCAGTTGAAATTATAACAAAGAGTCATAATTTCTTGGACAAGTCACGAGGAGACAGAAGTTAGAGAACTTGGCGGTAAGTGGGAACATTTCACGGGAAGAAGGAGAGGGAGGTCAGGAGAAGATAAAATATCTCATTGGGCTGGCCAAGTGGCTCGGGAAGGAAGCACCGCGGATGGCACAAGATGGACAAGCATGATGACAGCAGTTGTGTTACTTAAAAAAAGTCGTATCGTCTTATCTAGCTAGTTAGTTAGGCATCTTCATCGTGATCATTAAGGTGCCACGCCGACGGGCGTTGGCTGTTATGTCTCATCGTAGTACCTGCTCCTTCATGCAGGCCGTCAGCTCAGTCGGTGATCTCCTCTCATACCATCTCGTCAGACTCGCCAATATCGTTTCTCGTGGTTCCTCTGGCTCTTCTTCCCTCTGTTTTTCCTCTTGTTACAGTATTTTCAGGACGCCATCTTCTCATTGTATGCCCCATGAAAGTACATTGTCTCTCTCGTTTTAGTCTCTCCGGCTCTTCTCATACATTTTTTCATTAGTAATCTTTGCAGTCCAAGGAATTCGCAACATTCTTCTGATAAAACACATTTCTTCTGCATCCAGTGATCTTTGTGCAGACCTGCCTATTATCCGTAGTTTACTTCCATATAATAAGATAGGTTCAGTATAGCATTTTAGGACTCGCTTTCTAATGTTCATTGATAAGGATGTGTTGCATAATGTTTTTGATTCTTTGAAATGCATTCTTTGCTTGGCCTATTCTATTCCTAATTTCTGTTCTGCGTTTCTCCTCCTCCTCCTCCTGTTAAGGTCATGAGAGGCATCATCGTTGTAATTGTGAGATTAATGATACGTCACAAGAGTCATCATCGTTGTGTGATTTGCTATTCCCAGAATGTGGTTCTCTTGATAGTTAATCTGTAAACGTGTCGTTCAGCCAGTAAACTTGTTTTAGTGAGTGTGGTTTTTAGAGAGTCAGTGATGCTAACGGTCTGTTGTAACAGAACCTCTGCTTTCATCTTCCTGAAACCGGAGAGAAATTTAGTATGAGAGAAGAAAGAAAAAAAAAACATTGTTCAAGATGTAATTGTGGGTTGGGACGCCATCATTCGGCACGGTCTTGGTCAGCACAACTTACTGAACGCTGGATTTTGGCAGCTGTAGGAAACAGTCATATCATGCGATGATCGTGGGTCGGTGCACCGGCTGCTGTCAAGCCAAGCAGCTAAAAAGCCCGTGTTATAGAGAATTTTTCTGTCAGATCAGAGAACGACTGTCTGCAGTTTTGGGTAAAGTCGGTATGAGTACAGATTTGTGAAGTAGAAACTGGACAGAAGAAAAATGGCCCAGCCAGAGTCTGGGGACAGTTTTTAGAGCGAGTGGAAGTCAGTGGAAATGTACTATTTACGAAAAGAGTCGGAATTAACTGTAAACATACAGTTTCAAGTTACATCAGAGCAGCCAACAGCCAGAAGACAAATCGATGCTCAATAATTGGACGTGAAAGGGGAGAAGGCAGCTAGACGGGAGATTTGGCGACTTTAGCAGTAGTAGTAAATTTTGTGTGGCTGTCGGCTGCGTTGTGTAGTGTGTACACGGGTGACATCTTGCACGCTGACCTGACGGCAAAATCGTGTCAGTAGTGACACATTTCCTTCTAGACTGACCTCCTTGAGCACGGGTCTCTGGTGTTTCCAGTAAGGGGGGGGGTGTTGTCTTCTCTCCCTCCCTATCTCTTCTTCCCGCATCCCCGCTTTTTTGTTTGTTCAGGTATTTGTATTTTGGCTTCTCTCCGTAAATATTCTTTTTTCTTCACTGTAATTGACCATCGGGTTCTCTATTTATGTCTTTACTTCATTGTCTATCTCACCCATCCTCCTTTAATTGATGATAAAGTTGTCTAACTTCTATCTTCTTATGGCATGTCCAGAGAATTTAGTCTTTTTTTCTTGTGTTTTTTTTAAAAACTTCTTTTCCTTATGTTTTAAACTGAATTCATCAGCTTCCCGAGCCATCGAGGCTTGTTGCCATGTTTTCATTCATCTCTGTTCTTTATCTTCTTTCCAGTTCTTGGTTCCAAAAGCGCGTATATCTTCATCTAGCTTGTTTCGTCATCGTTGTCCAGGTCTACCTCTTGGTCTACATCCCGTCCATCTCTTCTGTTTAGGACATTTGTATGTCTGTCATCCTCCATTTATCTCTAAAAGCCGGAGCCACCTCTGTCTGTTGTTTTTCATAATGGATGTTATAAGCGGGGAGTTAATGTGTAGGTGTCTTTCTTTGTTATTTCCTATCATCCATTAGTTTTAACCTGTGTTGAAAGTTCTACTTCTCCAAGAATTTCTTCGTTGTTGTTGTTGTTGTTCGTCCTCGTAGCCTTCCAGGGTTATATGTTATTTGTGTGATGTCATTTTTGTTTGTAGAGAGCGTAGATGATTGTTTGACAGAAGACATTTTTTTGGAAAGGGGGGGGGGAACAATCTGACAACTTCTGATCAAGACCCCTGTTCAGTCTGCCAGCGGATTGGTGATTGGTACATTCTCCATAATGGTGTAGCTCGGTCAGAAACATCATTTAATTTTCTCTGGAGGGTAGAGCAAGGGTATACAAAAGGTGGCAGAGTTGATAGACGTTGCCCTCTCGTGGCCTGGCGGTTGCTTGTCTTAGTAGAGTTCCTCGATCCACTCGCAGTCATCCTCTCTTAATATTTCTCTCTCTCTCTCTCTGTCACGTCTAAAGTGTTTTGTCGAGCGGGCACAATATGCTTTATCATTTTACCGTGGATCTAGAACAGGATGTAGGGTGACAGCCATCTAAGCACGTCATAACGTCCCGCGGAGTTAGAAACAGGTTCTGGCTCGGATCTGCGAAATAAACATGCGAGTACAGTATTCTTGTCCAGCTAAGCGAAGCCAGTGTGGGGTATATAGTACGGCGTTCCTTCTTGTCCTTGTTGAGAAGATTGAATATGATTTTTTGGGATCGCGCAGGATGTTGTTGTCAGGGCCGTCGAATCTCAACTGGTCGAGACCCTCTCTTATGGTGCGAGCTAAACTGACGCATGGTTATAAGGGGGTACCAGGTGGACCAGAAAGGAAATGATATTTCTGGAAGAACTGGCAGAGCCGTGCCGTATGCGGAGAGATTTTATGTAGAAGTGCTGGGTCATATGAGGATTAAACAAAGGCTGTGTTTGAGGGGCAGGAAACGCAAGCACAGGGAGATAAGGCCTAACAAAACAGACACGGTTTGTTGTTATCGTGGACGATCAAATATTGACTGACAGAACAGTCAGCCATGAGAGAACATGGTTTGCTGAACAGCGTCCCATAGCTTCATTAGACAGCAGTCATACTTCGGAGCCTTCTTCTCAAAGACGAAATCACTTCTTCTTCTTCTTTCTCCCCGTCTTCCTTCTCCTCTTCCTCCTCCTCCTCCTTCTCTTCCTCCTTTTTCTTCTCCTTCTTCTCTTCCTTCTCCTCACCTCTTTCTTTTCTTCTCCTTCTTGTTGTCGTCAAGATCCAGTTCATCTGTAAGCAGTGCCCCCGATAATTAGATTGAAGCACTATGACCTGGCCAGAGTGGAGTGGTGACTGACACATTCTTGGATCACTTCTTTAGTAGTAATAGTAGTAGTTGTATTATTATTATTATTATTATTAGTAGTAGTAGTAGTAGTATTAGCAGTAGTAGTAGTAATAGTATTAGTATTAGTACTATTAGTGTTAGTAGTAGTAGTAGTAGTAGCTGAGAGTGGTCGCTTATATGAATTCAGTAGATAGTATGAGTTGAATTTTGGCCCAGAAGTTCTTTTCCCTGGGCCATGTTTGGCCTCCTTGATCTCTGTAGAGAGCGCAGGTTTTTGGGTCTGGAGACGGTTTTGGCATGTGCAGAGTGAAGTTTTTTGGCAGCCGTTAGTTTGTGTAGGTGATCTTTCAGGGTCTGCAGTGTCAATTCAAATGAAAGGCTGCTCCAGACTCCCAGCTACTCGCGAACTTGACAGAAGTTTGAGAAAACGAGAGGGAAACGAGGTTTGCTAGGGACCGTTGTGTGTATCCGTCACTCTCCAGTTTGTTAGGTTGTCCGTCACACATAACGGTATCGTTGTCCAGACATATCTCATGTTCTTTAGCAAAGAAGTAAAAGTGCTCTTCCCGGGAATGACGGGTTCTGCTTGTGTGTCTTGCTAGACTGACTGCTTTATTTGACCCCCCCCCTCTCTCTCTCTCTCTCTCTCTCTCTCTCTCTCTCTCACACACACACTTCACACAGCACACATAATAATGAAGTCTCACGCTTACACCGGGTCTGTTGTCAGATTACCAGGGGTAACAAATCCGATTAAATTGAGCTCAGTTGAATGGAAGTTTTAGCCAGAATCCTACACTGTGACATTGTACACTAAAACCAGCCTATGCTGTGTGTGTGCGCGCGCGCTCGCGCGTTGCTAGCGCATTATTTTTTTTTGGCAGCGGTTTCTCTTTTTCTGTTGTTAGCAGGACCCTCAACTGCCAGTGATCTGCGACCTTCTCTTTTTCTCTGTCGCTCTCTCTTTTCACACCCCACTCTCTTTCTCAGTCACACTCTCTCTCTATTTTATTTCTCGCTTTCTCTTTTCACACTCCCCCTCTCTCTCTTTTCTTTCTCACTTTCTCTGTTCATACTCCCCCTCTCCCACCTCTCTATCCTTTCTTTCTTACTTTCTCTTTTCACACTCTCTCCCTCTTTTTTCGCATTTTCCCTCTTTTATCATTCTCTCTCTCACTCACTTCTCTCTTTCTCTCTTTTCTCAAGCTGTCTCCCTTTTCTCAAGCTCTCTCTCTTTTCTAATTCTTTCTCTCTTTTCTAATTCTGTCTTTTTTTTCTAATTCTGTCTATCTTTTCTCAAGGTCTCTCTTTTCTAACTCTTTCTCTCTTTTTTAATTCTCTCTCTTTTTTCTCAAGGTCTCTCTTTTCTAACCCTTTCTCTCTTTTCTCAAGGGTTCTCTTTTCTAACTCTTTCTCTCTTTTCTCAAGGTCTCTCTTTTCTAACTCTTTCTCTCTTTTCTCAAGGTCTCTCTTTTCTAACTCTTTCTCTCTTTTCTCAGGGTCTCTCTTTTCTCTCTCTCTCTCTTTTCTCAAGGGTTCTCTTTTCTAACTCTTTCTCTCTTTTCTCAGGGTCTCTCTTTTCTAACTCTTTCTCTCTTTTCTCAAGGGTTCTCTTTTCTAACTGTCTCTCACTTTTCTCTCTGTCTTTCTGTTCTCTTTATCTCTCTTTCTTTCTCTTCTCATTCTCACCACCTCTTTCTCCCATTATTTTTTTAAGTATTGAAACTGAACATGATCTGATATGATACACACGGTAGAAGAGCTTAGTACAGATGGTAAAGATATGAGGATTAGTAAGAATATGTACTGGAATAAAAGAGCAGCTGTAAGAATGAACAGTGGCATAGGTGAGTGCCAGGATATGAAACGAGGCGTAAGACCGGAGTGTGTATTGGCATAGACAAAGCGCTTTTAGACGTGAGAGAAGAAAAAATGACAAGAGAATTACCTAGGACTTGAACCACGGGCTTTAGTAGGACGAGCAGCCGTCTAGCCACGCGAGAACAGCGCATTAATCAACTAAGCTATCACGCACCTCAAAAAAAAAAAAAAAGGGATGGGGTGGGGGTTGCTTGATAGTAGAGCCATCAATGCCTGTCTGGTGGAAAATCGTGACACGGGAAAAGGGAACGAGGTCACGACACAGAAACTCCTCCGCTGTGATTGAGTCTCCACTCTATCGAAGGTGCCTATTTTTTGAGACGCAGGCATACGCAGGTGGTCTCCAGCAAATGTCTAGCACATACTGGAAAAAAAAAACAAAACTAAACGAATACTTTTTTGTTTTTGTTTTTGGATATAAGAAGGAGTTTCACTTTCTGGCATCAAATACACATTTTCTCAAATAGGAAACAGCGAGACTTTTTCGAGGTTCCAAAGAAATCTCACTAGTCACGCATTCATTAACGATGCAGACCCCACCCCTCGTTTTTAAGCATTGGCTTCAAATTGACTAAGGGCAGAACGCTGCACTGTGCATGTTCGAGCTACCCATCAACAATTGTGAACGTATTTTAATGAGACAGGGTCTTCATCTGGCTCTTCTTCCCCACTATTTTTCCTGTTGTTATAATATTTTCAATGCCCTTTCTTCTCATTGCATGTCCTATTCTCTGTGGTTACAGCGTAATTTTCACATTGTCATTATTTATTTTATTTTTATTATTTATTATGATAAGTAGAAAGGTTACGTCATATGAAAGGCTCTGGTCACATAAAAACTCTTGCTGGCTTAGGTTGGCCCGCATTAGAAGGTTGAGAACTACTCCGTCTCCAAGCGTGACGGCCGCATGTTGAAACCATTGACTAACTGCAGAGAGGGTTGCTGTCGTTATCCGTACATATTTCTGCAGACTCCTTTTCAGATCTCTCACTCACTCATACACGCACACAGAGTATACTCGATGAGGTTCTTCTATTAGTAATTCACTTTTGACTCTAGGTTTTACGCATGCTTTCTGACTGAAGTCTGCTCATAATCTCTTGACCATTAGACTGTTAAACTGCCGACATCTGGTACTGCTCGAACCCCCCCCCCCCCCTTCCACGCCACACCACACCCCCCACGCCCCCATACTTAAGGTTCAGAGAGAGAGAGAGAGAGAGAGAGAGAGAGAGATTATAGATATATTTGTTCTTTTTTATGTCCATGATATTTGAAGAACTCTTCTATAGCATTTATTTTCAAAGGCATTTATGCGTTTCTCAGCTGAGATACACATTTTACACAAAGTTTAAAAAATACGAGTATCATATCTTCTGCATTTTTCATGCAGTACTAATAATCACTTTTCAGCTTGAAATGCTATCTTCTGTCTGTCCTAAACTACTTCTGGTTATAAACTGATCTCTTGAATATATGTTGGCTTTATTTGTCCATCTGCTCTGGCAGTCATTGCTGTCCTATCTGTCTTTTCTGTCCTCTTGTCTTCTCTTTTTAAAACTGCATGCCAGGCTTATATATCATATATCAGTTCTCCAAACGGACACACCTCTAGATCTTTCTTTTGGTCAGCTGGTTGACTAAATACTGATTGGAATTATGGATAAGTCAGTCCACTCCCTTGGGAAATTTTATTAGGACACTGGACTATTCATGTGTGCAAATTGCGTCTTAAGATTAGAAAAACTGCCTCACCTGTAAGTAAGTCTGTTGCGTCAAATCCGTCTATTAAATTTTATCTCGCGGGTAAACTCTTCTTATTCAGTATCAGGTGTTTGCGATACCTGTGAGGGATTAGCCCAGATCTGTTTACATAGTCCATCTGTCTGTCTGTCTCTATATGTACCATTGTTATCTGAGTAGATCCTCCTAGTTCGTATTCTGGATGTTTCCTGAATCCGTCCTTACATTATCGGCGGCCGTCCTGTCTAGTATTTCTTAGTGTCTACTTAATTCTTTCGCAAGACTACTAATGCCATGGAAGTGTTCCTCTCCCACCGGGTCTCAAAATTTCCATAGTTTCTGACCTACTTTCTACTTATCAGTAATAATCATGACTATAATAAAAATGCTGATGGTAAAAATACGAATAAGAACATGAATAATAATTCATATGATACTATCCTAATGTACAAGGCACTATGGTACACGTTGAGGGAAAACGAAGCAGCAGGCGGGGACAGTAATTCCTTCTTTCTTAGCACTTTTCTACCTGATATTGAGAAACTTGTCTCCCTACATGAAACTCATCCATCACATTAAAAGTTGAGGAAGTAATGCAGTAGGTGAGTTTATACATGGTACTCCTTCGTATTGTTAAATTGGTTTGCTTGCTGAAGTTTTTAGTTAATACATATATCCTAGTTTAAGAGGCCATTGTACGAATAGTACATACTGGGGAGGGGAGGGCGTTGAAGATGTTGGCTGGGAGAAGAGGGAGTGGCAGATGGAACAAGCGTGAGAAACACTGCTTTATATCAACTCAATTTTCGTAGTTACCGATCGGTTTCTTTCTCACTTTCTCTCAGAACCTGAAGTGCCCAAACCACATGGGGCCTCCTCTACAAATGCCTGTCCTTTACCTTTTTTCCCCCCGATCTTGCTCACGTGAGCCTTCTATTGCTCAGAATACTCTTTTGTTCTTCTCCATGTCTCCTTTGGTCTACCCTTACTTCTGTTCCCATGTGGTGTCCATTTTAGTGCTACTTTTGGTAGTGAGTCGTCAGTCATTCGGAGCACATGTCCCAACCATCGCCAGCGTCTTTCCTCAACAGTTGCTGTCAGTGCCTTCATCTGCATTTCTGCCGACAAGATGTTATTTTTTACGATGTTTGGCCAAAATATTCTTCTAATTCTTCGTAAACATTTAGTCTGGAAAGAATTCAACTTGTTTTCTATGGTTTTGGTGATTTTCCGGCATTCACTTCCATAAAGTAGTACACTTAGAATATTACTCTTAAATATCCTGATTTTCATCTTCGTTGTTTTTTTTTTTTTTTTAGATTTCCATATATATTTCCGATCGTTCTAGCAACCATTTATAAAACATGTCTCTTGTTAAGATGGAGACTCTGTGAAAGAAAGCAGATATCCCCACGGAGAGTTCGACGTGGGCTGATAATATACAGTCCAGACACTTAGTAGCTTACATGTGCAATAAATAGGTCTGTAATCCAGGGAAATGAGAAAAATACTGTTTTTAACACGGCTGGGTTGAAGTACAGCGGTGTACAAAGGAAATAAAACTCTGTTCTGATACGGCTGTACAGCAGTGTGCAAAGGAAATAAAAACTCTGTTCTGACACGGCTGGAGTGCCATACAACAATAGGACCCTCCAAAAGTAGGCTTCCTAACAACACTACAGTATTACGCAACACGCACTGTATCGATTCCTCGTGGATCGTTCAGGAAATGCTGATCATTAAAATTATGGTGTGTGTGTGTGTATGTATATATTTATATAGTGTCGATTATTCGTGCATCGCTCAGGGAAAAAAAAAGTAGAATGCTAAACAAGAAGTAATTAGCGACGTGTAAAGTGTGTCAGGTAGTTGTGGATCGTTGAATATTTCCAAGCAGAACTAAACGCGCAAGTGAGCGAGTACAAGTGAATCTTGGGAGAAGTTTTCCCGTCTTGCTCAGAGCGTCGTCTGGATTCACCCTTGTGTACAAAAATATATACAGATAGAACTGCATTCACCTGGTCGGGGTTTATGCGTTTGAGTTGAGATATTTGGGGGGCACTACTGACTTCAGATGGAAGATGCCTGACTGTAACAAAGAGCGAAATAATGCAAGCCAAAGTAATGTTTCAGAAAATGAAGAACATTCTGTGTAATAAATCGCTGTCGCTGAGAGTGAGAATAAGAGTACTCCAGCGCTACATCGAGCCAGTTTTGTTTTACAAATGCGAGGCACAGTCAGTCACTAAGTACAACGCCAACTGGAAGCCACTGAAACGTGGTTCCTTAGATGAATTCTGCCAATACACGGACAGCAGAGAAATCAAACGAGGAGGTTCTGAGAGAGGCTGGAGAGACGAGACAAACAATAACAAAAGTCAGAAAAAAAGACAATCCAGATTCTTATGACACGTTCTACGGCGAGGCTGGCTGGAGTACACTGTGACAACAGGAAAGATAGAAGGCAAAAGAGACCGAGGTAGACAGAGAGAGAGAGAGAGAGAGAGAGAGAGAGAGAGAGAGAGAAAGAGAGAGATTGATTGATTGATTGATTGATCTTTATTTCAAAAGGGTTAAGAATTGGGCACGCAGGCCCGTCTGACATTCTGCCCTTTTAGAGAGAGAGAGAAAGAGAGAATGCTGGATGGTCTATCTAGATAGCACAGGCAAAGAACAGCAACACAGTTTATAATCAGTACTGGGTGCAGGGAATTGTGAGAAAGCATAATATCCAAGGCCAGCCAGCAGGGAGCCAGATAGTTAGAGCGTTTATGTGGTATATACGTTTGCTTGACATTGGCACTATCAGGTTGCTATCTTTTTCGTTCTTTTCCACCTCTTTTACCCGTGCATGCTTCCCCGCAACGGTATCTTGTTCGTATTAATTGCAAATACAGCTTGTCACAGTTCATATAATTGTGTTACATCAGAAGGCATAGTACAGTAATGACAACACTTGAGGGAAAACGTTGAAGATAACAAAATGCAAGAGGACAACACTTTTACAGAACTGGCTGGGTGCTCCTGGGATATAGAGGACAAAACAGACTGTAGATCTTGTGCGGGGATATGGCATACGATGATGATGATGATGATAAGATTGTCACCGGAATTATGATCGAAGATGTCGACTTTGTGTTTGTCAGCATTTTCATTTCACTCCTTTTCTCGTTCTTTTCTAATCCCTTTTCTCAGAACTCTCATATTTGGAACAAGCTTTTGTATATATGATTCTATGTCGTTCATTTCATTTCTTCTGACATTACGTTTTGGTTTATAAGTTTATAAATCACCCCTGTGACAAATTTAAGGAAAATCCTCAGAAACTACGCATCGATGGGTAATGTAGCATATAGATCGCTTGGGCACACTCAGCGGAACAAGCCAAGCTAATACAGGGGGAAGAACGTCTCGGATAAAAATAGACTATGACGTCAGGGGATTTACCCGCCATTTGAAGACGTGCCAGACAAAGAGATGAATAATTCCAGTCAAAGATGACCGCGCTGCACGGATGTATAGGACTGGTTGTAACGGTCAGCGGAGTAGGAGCTGACCCAGGGCACTGCCCCTACCTTCTGATTGGTGGCCACAGAAACAGGCGTTAGTCTGGCAGGGCGGGGTACGTGCCAACAAGTTCTTTCTTCGCGGCGGGAGAGGTCACAAAAGAGACGTTTGTTTCTTGGGTCTGCGCCATGAATTCAAGGAGGCCACTGTCATTCTCTGCAACTACAAGCTTTCTCAATATCTATTTGATGTCGACTACATGCCTCCATGAATTATAAAACTTAAAAGTTATCTTAAACTGCTCTTACAGGCACCGAATACAATTAATTGTTTTCTGAATAGTCCCGAAAATTTTGTTTAGTAGATAGTCATTTATAATGTATGTAGTTACTTCTGTACTGAGTGAATGTTTAAGAGTGAAACGTAAATGTTATATTTTATTTGATGTCTCTCAGCTTCAATGTTGGTTATGTTTGTTACATGAACAGCATATTTGTAGAATGTCTGGAATAGAGTGAAAGATGTATGATAAAGGGCAGAATGTCAGACGGGCCTGCGTGCCCAATTCTTAACCCTTTTGAAATAAAGATCAGTCAATCAGTCAATCTTTATCTCTTTTTCTCTCCTCTCATCCCTCTCTCCCATCATCCCTCTTTCTCCCATCATCCCCCTTTCTCCTCTCACTCCCCACCCTCTCTCTCCCTCTCTCCCACCATCCCCACTCTCTCCCATCATCCCCCTCCCTCTCCCTCTCTCCCCTCACTCCCTCCCTCCCTCTCCCCTCATTCCCCTCCCTTCCTCTCTCCCCTCGCTCCCTCAGTCCCCCTTTCTCCCCCCCCCCCCACACACAAATCTCTTGATTCAGTTATTTTTCTCTTGACTACTGTGTCCCCTTTTCCAGTGATATTTTCAGTTGACTGACCTCCTCCTCCTCCGATGTGATGTCCAGATCTTCGCGAACGAAATATGGCAGAACTTTAGAGCCAGACATTTGTTTTTGTTTGTTTGTTTGTTTGGAACTCGTTGCATCCTTATTCAAGATAAATGTGGCCGCAACGAAAACTTATTTTGTCTTGTCTTGTCTCCTTCCTCTTATATATCTCAGTGTTGAGGGAACAAATAAACGTCCTGATATGGCTTGGCGGTGTGCTTCATATAATGGGATATTTACGTTTTCTGTAATTTCCTCCATCCATCTCCTGCGTGGGCGACCTCTTTCTCTGTTACATAGAAATCTTAGTGATTTTTGTTGTTGTTGGCTGCTATACTGTCTGATGGTAATCGTGTAATGTGAGCAAACCATTTGACTTGTTTCTGGGTGTAGTGTAATACTGCTGATGCTACTCTAACATTTGACTTGTTTCTGGGTGTAGTGTAATACTGTTGGTGCTACTCTAACATTTGACTTGTTTCTGGATGTAGTGTAATACTGCTGATGCTACTCTAACATTTGACTTGTTTCTGGGTGTAGTGTAATACTGTTGGTGCTACTCTAACATTTGACTTGTTTCTGGATGTAGTGTAATACTGCTGGTGCTACTCTAACATTTGACTTGTTTCTGGGTGTAGTGTAATACTGCTGATGCTACTCTAACATTGACTTGTTTCTGGGTGTAGTGTAATACTGCTGGTGCTACTCTAACATTTGACTTGTTTCTGGATGTAGTGTAATACTGCTGGTGCTGCTCTAACATTTGACTTGTTTCTGGATGTAGTGTAATACTGTTGGTGCTACTCTAACATTTGACTTGTTTCTGGATGTAGTGTAATACTGTTGGTGCTACTCTAACATTTGACTTGTTTCTGGGTGTAGTGTAATACTGTTGGTGCTACTCTAACATTTGACTTGTTTCTGGATGTAGTGTAATACTGTTGGTGCTACTCTAACATTTGACTTGTTTCTGGGTGTAGTGTAATACTGTTGGTGCTACTCTAACATTTGACTTGTTTCTGGGTGTAGTGTAATACTGTTGGTGCTGCTCTAACATTTGACTTGTTTCTGGATGTAGTGTAATACTGTTGGTGCTACTCTAACATTTGACTTGTTTCTGGATGTAGTGTAATACTGCTGATGCTGCTCTAACATTTGACTTGTTTCTGGGTGTAGTGTAATACTGTTGGTGCTGCTCTTACATTTGACTTGTTTCTGGATGTAGTGTAATACTGTTGGTGCTACTCTAACATTTGACTTGTTTCTGGATGTAGTGTAATACTGCTGGTGCTACTCTAACATTTGACTTGTTTCTGGATGTAGTGTAATACTGCTGGTGCTACTCTAACATTTGACTTGTTTCTGGGTGTAGTGTAATACTGTTGGTGCTACTCTAACATTTGACTTGTTTCTGGATGTAGTGTAATACTGTTGGTGCTACTCTAACATTTGCCTTGATTGTTTCATTTTTTTTTATTTGGTCTTTTTTTGTCACATTTAGTATTAAGTCTCGTAGCATTTGTATGCCGCAAGGGTGTGAAGTGTTAGTGCCTTCACATTTCTAGGCCACTACAGTATTTGAGATAGGGGTGTCAGCACCTTGCCTTGCTGCCTTCGTTTTCCTAGACAAACCCCAGGTACCCTTTTTTTGGAGGCTGGTTTGACACTGGTGCCGGTCGGTCCGAAAAATTTCCGCCCAAGTGCGAAATCGAACCAAGGTAGGCAAGTGCACTAACCACTGTACCACCGCGGAACATTTAGTATTCTCCCTGAACAACTCACTTTTGTCGCGATGTTTTTCCTTTTGTGTTTGGCTGTTAGTGTCCCATGTTTGACATTGATAACGTGGAGCTCCGAGGATCATTGTGGCCTTTTTGTTTCAGCTGTGATGTATTTGTTTCTCAGACAAGGAATCATTTGTCCAGTGACCCGAGTCGCTTTGTTGCAGCTGATCTAGTTACAGTTTCTGGAAAGAGACAGTCAGAAATTCCTAGACATGTCATGAGAATACAGAAATTGGACAAACCCTACAAGAGTGCCCAAACCATGCAGACCTGAGGCGTGAGACATGGCCAGAGGACACAAGCTTGGGGCAAAAAGCTTTGGGGGGCTCCTATCAGGATCTGGAGAGGACTGCGGGCTTTGCCATGTCGACAGGGGATCAGGATATGAAGTGACCAACAACCTCGAACGCAGAAGAAGAAGAAGAAGGAGGAGAACCTAGTAATGACTGGAAAAAAAGGAGAGGGAGACCAAGGGAATATATAATCTCAGCGAACTGACCAAGTGGCATGGGAAAAGAAAAGCGTTGAATTGAGGAAGTAGGAAACAACCAGGCTTTCGTACAAGAACACAGTTTTGTAGGATTAGACCTTGAAAAAAATCGTAGACAAAGCACTTTCGTGAGACGTGAGAGAAAGAAAAATCACAAGAGAATTACCTGGGATTCGAACCACCGACTCCTATAAACGAGCAGCCGTCTAGCCACGAGAGTCCTACTAGAGTCCGTGGTTCGAATCCCAGGTAATTCTCTTGTGATTTGTCTTTCTCTGACGTCTCACTAAAGTGAATTAACCGGAAGCACCAAGGACCGCACAGGATGGTAAAGCATGATCTCCAGCCAATGTTCCGTCTTACTTGAGCTTGTGTTTCTAGCGTCAGGCGTAAACTTTTCATCTTTCTTTTCATTTAGTTAGTTCTACTACTACTACTACTACTACTACTATTACTACTACTACTACAACTTCTACTACTACTATTACTACTACTACAACTTCTACTACTATTACTACTACTATTGCTACTGCTACTACTACTACTACTGCTGCTACTACTACTACTGCTGCTGCTACTACTACTACTACTACTACTACTACTACTACTATTACTACTACTACTACAACTTCTACTACTACTATTGCTACTGCTACTACTACTACTACTATTACTACTACTACTGCTGCTGCTACTACTACTACTACTGCTGCTACTACTACTACTGCTGCTGCTACTACTACTACTACTACTACTACTACTACTACTACTACTTTGAGCAGCTGCAGACAAGACACTCTGTTATTGATCTTTTCTTGCCAGTTGTCGATTCCACGAGCGCGTATACCGTCTTCTAGGCTGTCTCACCATCATCGTCTTGGTCTTCCTCTTGGTCAGTCCCCTTTCATCTCTTCTGAACAGGCCACATTTGTATGTCTGTCCTCTCGTGTAAGTTGCTGCTCACAAATTACGTAAGTTATCATTTAAGCAAAAATATTTTTTGCACGTGCCGAGTCATTTCTTAGAAGGAACACTGCGTCAGGGGCGGCACTTAATGAATGTTAAAATGAATCCCCCCAAACTTTTATGACAGTTTGGTGACACATGGCGATTGCCGGGACCAGACTGCCAATACTTGTCTTAAACCCTGTGCAATGTGTATTCGAACTTTGCGGTTGCCAGTAGCCGTTGTCGTGAGTTGAAGATAAGGGAGGTTTTTCTAGAGTTCAAGTGGCGGAATTGATAGCCTCTCGGGCTTCTCAAACAGAACGTAGTGATTTCTACTTCCGCTGCCGAAAACCTTCAGTCGGCGCATCTGTAGAATGGGTACTCGGTTCGCTGTGTTGAGGGGAAATTGCTTGCGAAAAAGGGGAATAACTGTCTGCGCGGCTGTATTTAGATGAAGGAAAGATATGTATCACGTGCTGCTCAAGGTCCAGGAATATGGGATTTTCTAGACGTCACAGCCAGTACAAAGATGGCGAGGTAGGGGAGAGAAGTTTTGTAGCTTGTAATAGATAAGCCAAAATGTGTGTGTACTTTTGGCATGTTCTCGTTCTTGTTCTGTCTCCATGGAACTGTAGCCGATGCGGTGAAAGTGTTGGCACGCAAGCATCATGTCGGATGGGGGGAGAGGGGAGGGGGCGCTATGGCAGGCGTTTTCAGCAGACTTGAAAAGCAGAAGAAAAGGCGCAGTGCTACTTTGAGCAGAACTGGTCAACCGCGAGGTCAGTAGCGAACCCTGCCCAGTTAGCCAGGCTGGGAGTGTGTGACAGGATATGCTTTCATCTTCGACATCGTTGTCTCACCGTGTGGCAAGTTTCTGGTGAGTCAAGGAAGTGAGGCATGGTCTTGATCGGATATGGGTCGCCAGCATTACTCTAGCAGTCAGCTGTTAAACCTGTGTGAAATAATCGCTCGTTAATTCGCTGTGGCCCCCCACCCCCGCCCCCTCCCATTTCCAAAGATTTAACATTTTAACAAGAAAAGATGAACACGGGCCATGATTAGCTTCATTTTAATGTGAAGGTTATCTCCTGGGTTTTTTTTTTGTTGTTGGCGTGATAAGCTAAATGGCTTCTTGTCTCGGCTTGAAAAATAGTCCCAGAGTTCGACGCACTTCAACAGGATCACGGCTTTTATCACTTTTTTTTTTCACCCCGTCTCGAACACTTTCTTTTGAGTGGACTTTTCTTCTTCATTTCTGATAAAACACTATCAGTTATCAGTGATGTTGAAGTCATTACTGAAGTGTTGTAATCATTTGCGACCGCGGCGGCCATTCATACTATAGTAGCATGTCACGCGGAAGGATTACGCCCAGAGGTTGTGATAAAACATATTGCGTTTACAAGGGCTGGCGTGACAGTTTCTTTAGTTTAATTAAAAACAAACTTTATTTTTTAAAATACAGCAATAACGCTCTGTGTGCCGTATGTGGTCATCTGGCGGTCTGTGGAGCCGCCATTATGGCGTGCGAAATTATCATGAAAATGCATTTTATATTATTAAAAATGCACTAAGATACAAAGACCAGATCTTTACTCTAAGAATGATACTTGAAGAAAATATCGAAAAGCAGAAACCATTAATATTGAACTTCGTAGATTTTAAACAAGTATTTGATAGCATAGATTCATTGTGGAGAATTTTAAGTCTGTGTGGAATACCATCTAAAACTGTCAACATCATTAAGGACTGCTACAATGGATACATTTGTGCAATCAAAGCAGAAGAAGGGATGAGCGAATGGTTCCAGATTGAAACAGGCGTGAAACAAGGATGTATACTGTCTCCTTTGCTTTTTGGAATTTCAATAGACTTCATAATGAAAAAAATGCTGCACAGGTAACACAGGTATTGATTGGGTACATGGGACCCAACCAATAGATCTTGATTTTGCTGATGACATAACTCTTATCATAAACATTGTGAATTCCATGCAAGAAAAAACAGATACTTTGTCTTCACAGGCTAGCAAAATAGGACTTGAAATTAACAAGGACAAAACAAAAATAATGAAAATTCCCCTTAATCAAAATGGAAAAATACACGTGGAAGGGACAGATATTGAAGAAGTCAATCAATTTGCATACCTTGGCAGCTACATAGACCAGGATGGTGACACCAGAAAGGAAATTAGAATTGCAAAAGCAGCATCGATCTTCAAGAATTTTGAAAACATGGCATTCAAAAGTTATAATCACAAAAAACAAGTTAAAACTATTAAATTTCAAATGTAATATCCATCCTCATTTATGCATGCGAAAGCTGGAAAACAACTAAAGAAATAGACAAGAAAATAGACTCTTTTGAAAACAAATTCCTTAAGAAAATACTCGTCATCAGGTGGAACGAATTCAAGAACAATGCAGAGATAAGACAGATGACTGAACAACAACCAGTCTCATGGGTGATCAGGAAAAGGAGATGGACATATGTTGGTCACTTGATGAGAAGAAACGGTCAGAGAATACCAAAAACAAGCTATCAAGTGGAGCACAGCAGGCCAAAGAAAAAGAGGCAGACCACGTGAACTTCTAAAGAGGACATTGTTAAGAGAGGTCAAATTAATAGGCCTAAAATCCCTTGATGAGGTTGAAAAGCTCGCCGAAAACAGGAAAAATTGGCGAACTACCTTGCGAGCCCTATGTGACGCTTAACGGCACGGGAAGGATATAAGATACATAAGAAGATACGATGAGTTAGTTTTATACTGTGTGCAGTCAGTAGTTTCGTGCTGGGAAAGAAATCATGATAGCCCCATCTGTGTGTGCAGTCAGTAGTTTCGTGCTGGGAAAGAAATCATGATAGCCCCATCTGTGTGTGCAGTCAGTAGTTTCGTGCTGGGAAAGAAATCATGATAGCCCCATCTGTGTGTGCAGTCAGTAGTTTCGTGCTGGGAAAGAAATCATGATAGCCCCATCTGTGTGTGCAGTCAGTAGTTTCGTGCTGGGAAAGAAATCATGATAGCCCCATCTGTGTGTGCAGTCAGTAGTTTCGTGCTGGGAAAGAAATCACGAGAGCTTCAGCCGTTTATGATGTCAGTAAAAAATTACTCGATGCACATTATGTAATTGGGGAAACAAAAGAAGACTGGTTGATGTAGATGCAGGCTACCACCATGCTCATGGATGTAGTTGTGGCCGTTGGGCCCTTTGAGGTTGGACAAGAGCGCTGGTTGCCACGGGGGGCGGGTCAGGCCCCCAAAATATCCAGAACAAAATACTTTTTCATTTAGCAGAAAAATGATCTCTCCAAGTCAGGTTCTGAATTTAGAATGATGTTAAGAAGACCAGTTATCATGTACTAGCATGTGTTAATTTAGAAATTAGAAGTTTACATATTGATTAAGAAACGAAAGTAGATTAGACTACTTAAAACAGAATGATTGTTTGGAGTGAAAACTCCACTGATGATATTGCGATTAAAAAACAACAACAACACAGTAACTATTTGCTAGGTGCAAGGAATGTGATGACCACCGGATTATCAGCCTCTCATGTCACATAACAAAGCTGCTTCTGAGAATCATTGTGAGAAGAACAAGGACAAAGATAAAAATGGAAATAGCAGATGAACAGTTTGGATTTGTTGAAGGAACTTGCTTTACGAACACTAACAGAAAGAGCTTTAGAAGTACAGAAAGATCTCTACTTATGCATCATTGATTACACCAAGGCATTCGACAAGGTGAAACATAATGAAATTATTAAAATGCTTGAAGACAACAGTATAGACGGCAAAGACCTGAGGATTGTAAAACATCTATACTGGCAGCAAGAAGCAGCAATTCGAGTTGAAAATAGAACTGGAAAATATCAACCTATAAAACAAGGGGTGAGACAAGGATATGTACTATCTCCAGACCTTTTTTCTCTGTACAGCGAGAATATTCTAAGAACAATCATCACAGAACCAGGCATAAAAATTGGAGGATACAATATTAACAACTTTCGGTATGCTGACGACACAGTACTGATAGCTGAGAACCAACAAGACCTGCAAAATCTCTTGGATAAAGTGGCCAGAGAAAGTGAACAGAAAGGCCTTACTTTGAACATCAAAAAGACAGAGACTGTGGTTATATCTAAGAAACAGAATCCACCAGCATGCAGTATAAAATTAAACGGAATTATTCTAAAGCAGGTGCAGAAATTCAAATACCTTGGAGCAGTAATAACTTCAGATGGGAAATGCAGAACAGAAATTAGGAACAGAATAGGCCAAGCAAAGACTGCATTTCAGAGAATGGGAAACATATTAGCCAACACATCCTTGTCAATAAATGTTAGAAAACGAGTCCTAAATGCTATATTGAACCTCTCTTGTTAAATTGAAGTGAATCATTGACAATAGGCGGGTCTGCACAAAAATCATTGGAAGCAGCAGAAATGTGGTTTATTAGAAGAATGTTGCGAATCCCATGGACAGCAAAAATAACTAATGAAGAGTGTATGAGAAGAGGTAGAGAGACAAAAAAAAAAAAAACTTGTCAAAAAGATAAGAGAGAGACAAAGTAATTTCATAGGACATGCAATGAAAAGAGGGGATATTGAAAATATTATAACAATAGGAAAAATAGAAGGAAGAAGATCAAGAGGAAGACCAAGAGAAATGATACTGGACAGTCTGACGGGATGGTGTGAGAGGAGATCACCAACTGAGCTGATGGCCTGCATGAAGGATCGTGTACTCTGGAGAAGCATAATAGCCAACGCCAGTCGGCACGGCACATGATGATGATGAACTATTTGCTTCGTTTGCCTAATTGGTTTTGAAAATAAATTATTTCATAAACATAAAACTGTAGCATTGCTTGTTTATAGGTATTTGTAGTAGGTGTTATCGGCCAGACTTGCAGACAGCATAAAGAGATGGTCGGGCCCAGTGTTTAAACAGAGCCAGTTGAACTGCCACCGTGCCAGCGGAAATGGCACAGGATAAAGTGACCGGCCCGCCCAGTATTTTAACGGCAGTTCCATCTGTCCCGGAAATCGTATTGCTTTGGTCCTAATGCTTAAATGTCCCGTATTTTAAAACGTATGTCCCATATTGTCCTGTATTCTTGTCTTTGGTCGCCGGAAATACTTATAATCTTAGGGGAATTCTTGTTATTTTGAAATTCAGAGAAGTACAAGTAGGCTTGATTGGCACATCTGTAAGTGTGAGTTATAATCCTAGGCCTACTGGTTAAACTTTTGGATTAAAATTGTAATCTCTCTCTCTCTCTCTCTCTCTCTCTCTCTATCTGTCTATCTATCTCCTCTCCATGCGCTTGGATGAAAGTTCCGTTTTTTAACTTACAAAAGATGGTCAGGTTAGCGCAGGTGCAGAAAAGCTGAATTCGGCAGCTGCTTAAAGAAGAAGAAGAAAGAGGAAGAAATGTTTAATCATTTGGATTAACTACGTTAAAAATCTTTCCTTATGTACTGTATATGTAACCAGAATATAGGAAACGTGAAAGAAAGCTAAGCAAAGCGAAGTCGCAGATAAACGGGATTCTAGAGAAAAGCTTCATTTTTAAAAAGTGGGTTGAGAAGGGTTAAATTGATTTTATTGTCAAGAAAAGTATGAATTTATGGAGGTTGCACATGGTAAATTAAAGAGGAAAAAAATTGATTTACCTCAGCTGTTAAAGTTAGATGTGTTGCTTGTGTCAGATTATACAGAAGTGGGTTTCTGCTACATTTCTTTGTCATTAATTTGTATCATATTTCCTCACGCAGAGCTTCTGCCATTGTTTCTCATTGGTAGTTGTTCGTCAGACAGGTAGCAGTATGATTATTTAACAGATTGAAGCCCGCTAATGAGGTTGTCTAATGGCCTTTCGTGACATCCTTCAGTCGTTGACAGTAAATGTTTGTCCAGGTTGTAGCCTGCCAGGATAATCAGAATATAGAACAGTAATCTTATCTTTCATTCCCGTCCGTCCGTCCGTGTCAGGATGGAACATTTTTCTGTTTGTAACTCCTTCTGTCTTAATGTTTTCGTGTCTTATCCTGTCTTGTCTTTTTTGTCTCTCTGGAACTGCGAGCTGGTGATTTTTGCAGCCGATGCCGTGAATGTGTTGGGGCACAGCATCGTCTCGGAGTGGGAGCGGGTTATGGCAGCTGTTTTTTTTTCAGCCTCTGAGTGCAGCTAAAGAGCGGGGGAGGGGGGGGGGTGTGCAGTACTTCCTTTAGAAGACTCCGTCACTGTGGGGACTATGGTCATCCCAGCCCTGTTAAGACAGGCCGGGCCGGTTACTGGGGGTACGAACGGAGAGGTGGGACAGGGTCTTGGTCAGCTATGTTTTGCCAACCCTGACGCTAGCATATCAGCTATGGGTCGCTAACCCTGACACTAGCATAGCAGCTATGGGTCGCTAACCCTGACCTAGCATAGCAGCTATGGGTCGCTAACCCTGACACTAGCATAGCAGCTATGGGTCGCTAACCCTGACCTAACATAACAGCTATGGGTCGCTAACCTTGGCACTAGCATATCAGCTATGGGTCGCTAACCCCGACGCTAACATATCAGCTATGGGTCGCTAACTTTGACGCTAGCATATCAGCCATAGGTCGCTAACCCTGACGTTAACATTTCAGCTATGGGTCGCTATCCCCGACGCTAGCATATCAGCTATGGGTCGTTAACCCTGACGCTAGCATATCAGCTATGGGTCGTTAACCCTGACGCTAGCATATCAGCTATGGGTTGCTAACCCTGACGCTAACATATCAGCTACGGATGGGTTGCTAACCCTAACATATCAGCTACGCATGGGTCGCTAACTCTGACGCTAACATATCGGCTACGCATTGGTTGCTAACCCTGACGCAAACATATCAGCTATGGGTTGCTAACCCTGACGCAAACATATCAGCTATGGGTTGCTAACCCTGACGCTAACATATCAGCTATGGGTCGCTAACCCCGCCGCTAACATATCACCTATGGGTCGCTAACCCCGCCGCTAACATATCAGCTATGGGTCACTAACCCTGACGCTAACATATCAGCTATGGGTCACTAACCCTGACGCTAACATATCAGCTATGGGTCACTAACCCTGACGCTAACATATCAGCTATGGGTCACTAACCCTGACGCTAACATATCAGCTATGGGTCACTAACCCTGACGCTAACATATCAGCTATGGGTCACTAACCCTGACGCTAACATATCAGCTATGGGTCACTAACCCTGACGCTAACATATCAGCTATGGGTCACTAACCCTGACGCTAACATATCAGCTATGGGTTGGAGCTGCCGCATCGGACAGCGTCTTCGTCCTTGATGTTTTCATAAAAATAAAAAAAAAAAGAATTTCTATACGCGACTTCCGCGGCTTCCAAACAAAACATGTACATCATCTCTTCACGGCTTCCAAACAAAACATGTACATCATCTCTTCACGGCTTCCAAACAAAACATGTACATCATCTCTTCATGGAAAGTTTGTGTTTTTAAATTTATGAGTCGTGTGATGAAGCAGTCACCTGTGTCACGCATGCTGTTCAGCGAAGCGTGCCATTATTAAGTGCTTAAAGTGGTTCATGCTTCTTATCATGTTAACTTAAAAAAAAACAATGTGGCTTTATCAGTCGTGAATAACATAAGCTGACTGTACTCCAGTCTGTAAGGTGAAGGAGTGTGTTGTTATATTTTGATTGTTCTGTGGATGTAAAATCTGTTTTGTTTTAATATTTATTTCTCCTGATAGCTTTGAGATTGTATGAGGATATGGCAGCTGCTTTTAATTTTTTTTTTTTTACTTGTGTCATGTAAGTTTATTACATTTAACTGTGCTAGTTATATCAAGGAGGTGTGTTACATTTAACTGTGCTAGTTATATCAAGGAGGTGTGTTGCATTTAACTGTGATAGTTATATCAAGGAGGTGTGTTGCATTTAACTGTGCTAGTTATATCAAGGAGGTGTGTTACATTTAACTCTGCTAGTTATATCTTTAGCAGATATTTTAGTCTCACACATTATGCTTATCTTTTTATATATTCGTACTGTGAGTTCTGTCAGTTCATGTTAAGGAATGAACAGATGAACGATAAGGCATGCAGGCTTGTCTGGCGTTCTAAAGTGACTCTCATTATTCTCTCTTCCCAATCATTCAGTTTAATTCAAGTATGTAAAAAAACAAAAACAAAAACATAAGGAGCTTGGATAAAATGTCATATAACAAAACAGTTATCCACTTATCCATACATTCACAAACATTTACAATAACCAGGACATTGGATTGACATGTTCTCATGCACACTTACAATGAAATTATTTCACACTTTTGGGAGGGGAAAAAAACAAAACATGGATTATTGGATAAAAGGGAAGAGGTGGATATGCAGACCCATTTAACATTACAGCCTTTGTTACTCAGCATTAAACAGTCAGGGGGAGAGAGAGGGAGAGAGAGAGAGAGAGAGAGAGAGGAACATAACAGGTTTATATCATGTATTGTGACATACTGAGATAGCTTTCTCAGCATTGGTCATTGCTGAACACATTGTGATATAATTATTCCTTGAGCCGTTGATACTTCTCTGCGTGTGTGTGGTTTGTTGTTTGTGATAGGTTAAAGGTTGTTCTGTGCAGGTTGGGACTAGGAATATGTCATGTTTTAAAAAAAAATATGCAATATATTTGATTTTAAATCTTTCATGTTTGTAAAGGGGATCAGTAATCATAGCTCCTGTACCTCAGCTGTAGCACAGATCTTAGCTTCTGTACCTCAGCTGTAGCACAGATCTTAGCTTCTGTACCTCATATGTAGCACGGATCCTAGCTCCTGTTCTGTACCTTATCTGTAGCACAGATCCTATCTCCTGTTCTGTACCTCATCTGTAGCACAGATCCTAGCTCCCGTTCTGTACCTTAGCTGTAGCACAGGTCCTAGCTCCTGTATCTCAGCTGTAGCACAAATCCTAGCTACTGTACCTCTACTGTAGCACAGATCCTATTTCTTGTTTCAGATTCATAGATCTTTAGTCCAGATTTTAAATTAATTCTTATTGATTTAGATTTATTAATTTATTATGTCCACAACCGAATTAAATTCTGTCGATATGGGTTTATTTGAATGTGATTTGATATAAAGTGTTTAATCTCTTATCTCCAAAGAGCTGGCAACTCTATAAGCTATGAAGCTGGATTTTCTTCTATATTACTATTCTTGATTTTTTTTTTTCGGGGTTCATTTTTTTTTCATCTTTTGTCTTTAATTTCTGTGTCCACTTATTTTGTGTGAATTTCCTTGATGCTGATTGAGCATCCCAGGTCAAAGTGCTCTGGAATCAGAAGCCTTTTAAGTGCTGACATGATGGTGGGAGTAGACAGTTACATGCTTGATCTGATGAACGTTATTCTGTGGCATGCTGTCCGGCGGTAGTTGGGTAACATGGCCAGAACCATTTGACTGGTTTCTGGATCAGGACAGGAAACTCTGTTGTAGAGAGCAAACTCAGATCATCAGAGAAGTTCCCCCCTTCCATCCTCCTTTTTTTTCAGCCATGGTGGCTCAGCTTCCATAAAATTAACCATTATACTAGTTTTGGATGACTCAGCTTCCAGAAAATTAACCATTATACTAGTTTTGGGTAACTCAACATCCAGAAAATGAACCACGATGCCAGTTCTATGAGTAACTCAACATCCAGAAAATTAACCATGATGCCAATTTTAAGGTTAACTCAACATCCAGAAAATGAACCACGATGCCAGTTCTATGAGTAACTCAACATCCAGAAAGTTAACCATGATGCCAGTTTTAAGGGTAACTCAACATCCAGAAAATGAACCACGATGCCAGTTCTATGAGTAACTCAACATCCAGAAAATTAACCATGATGCCAGTTTTAAGGGCAACTCAACATCCAGAAAATTAACCATGATTCTGAGTTTTATGGGTAACTCAGCATCCACAGAATTAACCATGGTTGATGCCAGTTCTGTAGGTAACAGTGATAAGATAAAGAGGAAACATTTATGTTTATCTATAACACAGAAAGTCAGGCTGTTGGAGAAACTGGAGACAGACATTGTTTCATGCACACAGTTATTAAAAAAATGTTAAATAAAATTACCTTCAAAATATAAATGAACTTCATGTTTAGACTTAGGTCCTACCAACCAGATGTCTCATTATGTATATGCAAATATTCCAAAATCTTTTTAAAAAAAAAAAAAGTCCTAAATCCAAAACACTCCTGGTCCCAAGCATTTTGGGTAAGGGACACTCGAGCTGTATTATTTTGATTTTCTTTGTCTTGTGACTTCTTGGAGGCAAAGACTCGAGCTGCGTTATTTTGATTTTCTTTGTCTTGTGACTTCTTGGAGGCAAAGACTCGAGCTGCGTTATTTTGATTTTCTTTGTCTTGTGACTTCTTGGAGGCAAAGACTCGAGCTGCGTTATTTTGATTTTCTTTGTCTTGTGACTTCTTGGAGGCAAAGACTCGAGCTGTGTTATTTTGATTTTCTTTGGCTCGTAACTTCTTGGAGGCAAAGACTTGAGCTGCATTATTTTGATTTTCTTTGTCTTGTGACTTCTTGGAGGCAAAGACTCGAGCTGCGTTATTTTGATTTTCTTTGTCTTGTGACTTCTTGGAGGCAAAGACTCGAGCTGCGTTATTTTGATTTTCTTTGGCTCGTAACTTCTTGGAGGCAAAGACTTGAGCTGCATTATTTTGATTTTCTTCGTCTTGTGACTTCTTGGAGGCAAAGACTTGAGCTGCATTATTTTGATTTTCTTCGTCTTGTGACTTCTTGGAGGCAAAGACTCGAGCTGTGTTATTTTGATTTTCTTCGTCTTGTGACTTCTTGGAGGCAAAGGCTCGAGCTGCGTTATTTTGATTTTCTTCGGCTCGTAACTTCTTGGAGGCAAAGACTCGAGCTGAGTTGTTTTGATTTTCTTCGTCTTGTGACTTCTTGGAGGCAAAGACTCGAGCTGCGTTATTTTGATTTTCTTAGTCTTGTGACTTCATGGAGGCAAAGACTCGAGCTGCGTTATTTTGATTTTCTTCATCGTGTAACGTCTTGGAGGCAAAGACTTGAGCTGCGTTATTTTGATTTTCTTTGTCTTGTAACTTCTTGGAGGCAAAGACTCGAGCTGTGTGAGAGGCGTGAGTTTGCTGACTGCTTGCGTCAAGGTTGATGAACCACAGCCTCCTCTGGAAAGGACAGCAGTCTGGCCAAGAGGATATAAAGAGGGGGGGGGGGTTTGAACTTGGTCCTAGAAATATGTTTAATCATAGTCATATGTGTTGGACCAAGAGGCATGTAACTGTGACACAAGTGCATCCAGCATTTTGAGAGTGAATGATGAAGATCAGGAAGGAGACAGAACAAAATGTCTATTTTCTTTCTTTTTTTTTTACTTTGATGATATTTTCTTTCTTTTTACTCTGATGACATTTTCTTTCTTTTTTTTACTTTGATGATATTTTCTTTCTTTTTTTTTACTTTGATGATATTTTCTTTCTTTTTTTTTACTTTGATGATATTTTCTTTCTTTTTACTCTGATGATATTTTCTTTCTTTTTACTCTTAATGTTTTTGTTTGTTTTGTTTTGTTCCATAGAGTTAGACTATGACAGCAGCACTCCAGTAAAATTTTCAAACTTTGAAACTTCTACCCATGGAAGGACAGGTGAATCCATAGCAACTTCAGTATCCAAATACTTCAAGATGGACAGTGATGATGACGGAGCACCATCTTTGTATGAATCATCGCCAAGACTTCAGAAAGGTAACAAGAAAGGTCACTGTAGTGGTTCTTGGCCATTAACCATTTAGTGCGAAGTAGTTTACATTTTCTCAGCAAAATAAGGGGCACTGTGTGGAAAACAAAAACACACATACGTTGTAAGTAACTCTTGTATAATTTTTTTTTTTTTCATAGAAGATGAAGGCATAATGTTGGCAGGATTGTTTTGAGTTTCCATTGATTATTATTATGTGCCATGCTGGATGGTATTTGTGATCGTGCTTTTCCATCTTCTGCAGTCCTTCATGTTTCCAGTTAGTTCAGATGCTTTTCCTTTTCCATGCTACTTGGGCAGTCCAGTGAGGCATTTTTCTCTTGGTCTTCCTCTTTTCATTTTCCTCATGAATTTTCCAGTAATTACTAGGTTCTCCGTCTTCTCATGTCCAAGAAAATTTGATTGTCTTTTTTTTCTTATCATTTTGTTTGGTTTTCGTTGATCTAAAACTTCCAGTAGGTCTCGGAAAAGATGAACGCTAAGTGTTCCACAGTGTACCTCGGAAACATGGAGCTGTGTTTCCGTCTAAGCCAGTCAGATGACGGAGTTTATTTAGGTTTTCCAGGACATTTATAGTGACAGCTACTTAAAGGTGCAAGAAGAGGAGAACCAGGTAAAACTACAGATGTCCTGGTCACATACCTCCAGGTGTAGCATGACCCTCTACTTGAAAGAACAGAAAAAAAATGATACTTTTAATTGCTTGTCAGTTACAAGCATTCAGAATTTTTTTTTTTTTTTAAATACACCGTTTGTGGGATGCGCTGATATAAGTTTCATAAGATTGATTTGAATAACTGAAATGAGTATGAACCCTATATTGCACGTAAGTGCTTCAGTTGTGTAGTAGGGAGTGCACCTGCCTGGCAGTGAGAAGGTCCCTGGTTTGACTTTGCACTCACATGGAATTTTTTCCTGACTGGCCAGCACTGACCCCTCTTTCCCCCTCCCCCCCCCCCCCCCCCCCAAAAGGGTCTCTGGGGTTATTACGGCAGCGAGGACAGGTGTTAGCATCTCTACCTCAAATGCTGCAGTGGCCTAGAAATGTGAAGGTGACCACTTCACACTTCTACAGCATACAGATGCTACGTGGCCTAGATTAGATTTTATACTGCAGTTATGGAGACTTGCTGTATCATTTTTGTCTTTTTTTTTTTGATGCCATTAGAGGATATTTCTGCAGTAGTAACCTAGAGAAAAATATGGATAGAAAAAGGAAGAAGAGCATAGGCGTTATGCATTAGTAACTGTAACTGTAAAAGAGGGGCCCATCTTTGTTGCTGGTCATGGAGAGGGGCTTCATTACACTCGCAGCATGTCCATACGTGACCAGCCTTTGACTTCAGGATGTCCTTTAGTGTTTTCAGGGAGATGACTCCAGTGTTGTGTGTTGCTCATGATCTAGCATTTAATTGGGATTTGCAATCACTGCCCTTGGCTACATGTAATGCATTGAGTCGTACATGATGGGTACTTTGGAGGAAGTTGCCGTGCATTTGTTTGTTGAGGTGTATCTTGATAGATTTGTACAGGCCTGATTTGTCCATTTTGTTGAGGCCCTCTGCTTTGGCCCTTGCTGCTAGCTGGTTGGCTTTGTTGTTTCCTGCCGATTCCGGCATGGCCTGGGCAGTATACCCATGTGATGTGTTTGATGTGGTTTATATTATTTCTTGCCATTCTCATCTAATGGCTTTTTGTTCCACTTTCCTTAACAGATTTCAAGAGTTAGTGATGCTGTGTTATGTAAAAGGCATATGGCTAAAGTTAGAAAATTTCATATTTTATATTGCTAAAGATCAAAATGAAATTTCCACTGAAAATATGAGGGTCATACAGAAAGTTGTGAGGAAAAATTTTTTTTTAAATTCAGAGCCGGAACGGAATTCTACCGGGAAATTATTTTCACACTTTCAGAGTGATGGGAAAAATGTGTGCAGAGAAATGGAGATTATGTTGAAAAGTGAAGAAAAAGACTCGGATTAAGGCGATACATTTATATTTTATCTGTCTATAAATTCTGATTTTTAAAACTTTTTGCTAAAGATTCAGGTCACTGGGTCATTCGTACCACCATGTCTTCTAAAATGTTTTTGTTTTCTATAACAGGAGAGCAGTACAGTATGGATGGGATGGAACAAAGAGAAAGCGTGGTCACCTTTGATAGCAGTGCTGAGTCAACACCCAAAAAGCTGACCATGAAGCCCAGATCTTTCAGCTCCACCCCCCAGATATCATCACCCCGAGGGCAGGATCTGAGCATGGTGGACATGAAGACCTCGTGGGATGGCAGCACTCCTAGCGGCAGTAATAGTAAGGGTGAGACAGCTCATGGTAATACAGAGTATAAAGCCACCATCAAGTATCGAGGTAGGGAGACAAGACAAAATGGCTGCAGTTGTAGACTAACTGCTGCATGGTGCGTGGACCTTGGAGTGGACAATAACCCCTTTACTTTTCTCAGCGCTTGACAGAAATGAACAGATTGCATATTTTTTTTTTCTTCTTTTATTGAAAACTTTTTTTGATTCTTGGTGAATTTGTTTTATTTTTCATGGGTGAATCAAATGAAAGTTAGAAAATGGGAATACAATTTCGGAAAGAACAGATAGAAATTTCTTTGTAGTTTGTGACATTTTTAACTACATATTGTCACTGTCGCTAAACAGCAAGCTGAGAATAGTGCATGCAAAGATGACAGCTATGTTGCCAGATATACTTGAAGGAAGAAGAGCACTCTGTCATTTGATTCTTGTCTGCCAAAGGTCTGAACCTCAGACGTGAAACATCTCCAGTGTTCGGCGATGAGTGCTTGCACCAGGCTCAAGTCTGTAAAATTGGGTTACAAAATTCAAAACAAGTATGATGAGCTTACATGACACCAACCGTCTTGGGCAACCACACAAGGCACTCGATGTGCCTGTGGCTGAGAAGTCAGGAGAAATGATTTTTCTTACTGGATTTCAGGCACTGTTTTTCAACTCTGGACTGGATGGGCAACCATCTCTCACCCAGCGGGGATATACTGATATCCAAAACACGTCGAGGCTTTCCATTGAGGAAGTCCAACTCTAGGCTGGATGGGCAACCACCTCTCACCCAGCGGGAATATACTGATATCCAAAACACGTCGAGGCTTTCCAGTGAGGAAGTCCTACTCTAGGCTGGATGGGCAACCACCTCTCACCCAGCGGGAATATACTGATATCCAAAACACATCGAGGCTTTCCAGTGAGGAAGTCCAACTCTAGGCTGGATGGGCAACCACCTCTCACCCGGCAGGGATATTTTCACATCCAAACCACATTGAGGTTTTTGGTGAGAAAGTCCAACTCTGGAATAAACTGGTGCAAGGAAAACCACAGTGTCACACAATGCTGCTTCTGAGACCCACCAAGAATAAAGGCCCAAGTCCCACAATGCTCTGAGCCTCCATCCTACATGAGACTATCGTGAGAACCACAGGAGTAAATTTAGTAGGATCACGGGGCGATCTTAGTGGTAGAAGCTAACGAAGAAGAAGAAGCACTGTTTCACAGTGGCATAAATGTATTACAAAGCAATAGGACCATATTGGAAAAAGAAAGGTGTTATTTTTCCTGTACCAAAATGTCACATTTTTTAAAACTTTCGTTTGGTAAACTCATAAGTTATTCTTTGTGTTCCTTGTAACTGTTGTTATTTCTCATTCATGTGAGTCATGATGTTAAAGTAGTGTGTGTTCTGTTGCTTAAGTTTGTTTTCATGTATACTAATTTAGAACAGGAGTTGTTCGCTTATAGTGAACTGGCTTTTCGTGTGAAGATTTCAGGCATACAAGTTTTAGCAAGCGGTACTTGATGAATTTGTGTTGGGGAAGCTTTCTTGAAAGTTAAAATAAAAAAAAATGTCTGCAAGACAAGTTGCACCAAACCACATTGTACATAGCTGTCAGTGTATTAAGGGATAAAGAATTTAAAAATTAGCTTCAAGAGGTACACTGACAATGAAATTTTGTTTTTGTGACAGAAAATATTAGTGCTCTGCCTTTTCATGGCAGTTGTAGGCAATATCTTCTGCATATTCTCATATGAGGGGTGTGTTTACTTGTCAGAAAATATTGCTGCTCCGCCTCTGTGTGACAGGCTGTAAGCAGTATATTCTGTGTATATGAGAGGTGTGTTTACTTGTCAGAAAATAATGCTGCTCCGCCTCTGTGTGACAGGCTGTAAGCAGTATATTCTGTGTATATGAGAGGTGTGTTTACTTGTCAGAAAATATTGCTGCTCCGCCTCTGTGTGACAGGTTGTAGACGGTGTCTTCTATGTATATACTCATATAGGAGGTGTATTTACTTATCAGGAACATTTTTTGTGGTGCCCCCCCAACTTTGTGTCAGTTATAGGAGAAGAACATATTTATTTATTTCTTTTATTTCCTGTACACTTTTGCCTTATATTTGTAGATATATTGGAGCTAACGAAATTGATCTACTTTTATAAATGGTGATTTGGTGATTTATTTTCCTAACAGGGACAGTTTGAAGGATAAACACACTGTCAAGTAGCTCATTTTTATTTATCTATTTATTGTGTAATTTCTGTTTTAGAATTAGCAGTTTAAGCTAATGTTTTTTTTTTTTTTAATTGTTGGAGGATTTCTTGATTTTTTTTTTTTTAAAATCATTTCAGCGTTGAGTTTCTGAATCTTCTAACTGAATTGTGACTTCCGAGTGAAATTGGAAACTAGAATATTTTACTTGTGCTAAATATAGATTATATAATATAGTAATATATAAAGTGAAATTAGAAACTAGAATATTTTACTTGTGCACAATATAGGTTATATTAAACAGTAATATATAAAGTGAAATTAGAGACTAGAATATTTTAATTGTGCACAATCTAGGTTATATATTAATATATAAAGGAAGAAAGTCGGAACCCTTCTATATAAGACCTGATTTAAAACAAGGTGATACGTTATCTCAGGCCAAGTCAGCATTCCAGAAAATGAGAAACATCTTGTGCAACAGATCCATATCAATGGAAACAAGATTCCGAGTACTTAAATGTTACATCGAGTCAGTTTTGATTTATAGATGTGAAACATGGTCCATGAATAAGAGAGTACAGCGAGAAGTGGAGGCCATGGAAATGTGGTTCATAAGAAGGATGTTGAAGGTACCATGAACGTTTAAGAAAATCAACGAAGAAGTCTTAAGAGAGGCTGGAGTTAAAAGGCAAATTACAGCAAATATCAGAGGCAGGCAAGCGAGATTTGTAGGACATTTTCTGAGAAGAGGAAAATTGGAACACATTGTGGCAACTGGAAAAATTGAAAGACAGAAAGAGAAGTTACTGGATGAGTTGTCAGTGCGGCTAGGAAGAAAGTCACCGGTAGATCTCATAATCAAGTCTATAGACAGGGAATTGTGGAGAGAAATGATCGCCTACGCCACAATGCACAGCACTTGATTGATTGATAGAAAACTGTTTTTTTAACATTCTTTCACTTAAAACAGCACTGGCAGGGTTAGTGAATCTTGCACATTCATGTGAATGAGTGCTCAGGGCAGTGTTTAACCAAAGTCTAAATAAAATAAGCGAAATGTTTCTAACCCAATCTTTAGGTTTAAATTTAACTTCCTGCAAGTTAATTTCTACCAGAATTCCTCATCAAAATTTATTCTGTTGGAGCATGTACCTTAATGCAGGAGTGAAAGGGTTCAGATGCCTTCAGTTATAGACAGCCATGTTTCTGAAAACACTTGCAATCAAAAACATAGTAAACTGTGCTTTTGAAAATGCCTTCAGTTATAGACAGCCATGTTTCTGAAAACACTTGCAATCAAAAACATAGTAAACTGTGCTTTTGAAAATGCTTTCAGAATTTTCACAATATAGAAAAGTGTAAAATCATAATGAAATTATAGGAACATTTACACAAACCCTGTGAAAGCAGCATTAAAAAAAAAAATTGATAATCACAGGAATATTCAAGACAAACAGAAAAGAAAAAAAGACATGGTGATGTAGGGACATTAAAGTAGACAAAATGTTAGAGGAAGGATTAAATGTTGAAGAATTTAAATGATGTGATTTCCTAAAGTTGTTGGAGCAGCCTCCATGACATCATAGAATGAGAGTAGAGGGGAGGTTGTGTATGTTCATGCAGATTATTTTACTTCATTGCTTTTCCATAAGATTATAGAGGGCAGTTTGTTGTAGTGAGCATAGTTCACAAATGTTTAGCAGGATTCTCATTAGTACATGTGTGTTTCTAATCAGGTAGAAGATTGTTGATATTGTTCTCAGAGAGCATTTAACTGGGAAAAGTAATTCGGGTAAAAATCTTGTTTTCATTTCTCCTTTTCACCATTTTTTAAAGTGTTAGATCTTTCAGATAGCTCAGAAATCAGTTATTTGTAACTGAAATGAGGTTTTAGAAATAGTTATTTGTAACTGAAGTAAGGTTTTAGAAATCAGTTATTTGTAACTGAAGTGAGGTATCAGAGATCAGTTATTTGTAACTGAAGTGAGGTTTTAGAAATAGTTATTTGTAACTGAAGTGATGTTTTAGAAATAGTTATTTGTAACTGAAGTGAGGTATCAGAGATCAGTTATTTGTAACTGAAGTAAGGTTTTAGAAATCAGTTATTTGTAACAGAAGTGAGGTATCAGAGATCAGTTATTTGTAACTGAAGTGAGGTATCAGAGATTAATTATTTGTAACTGAAGTGAGGTATCAGAGATTAATTATTTGTAACTGAAGTGAGGTATCATAGATCAGTCATTTGTAACTGAAGTGAGGTATCAGAGATTAATTATTTGTAACTGAAGTGAGGTATCAGAGATCAGTTATTTGTAACTGAAGTGAGGTATCAGAGATCAGTTATTTGTAACTGAAGTAAGGTTTTAGAAATCAGTTATTTGTAACAGAAGTGAGGTATCAGAGATCAGTTATTTGTAACTGAAGTGAGGTATCAGAGATTAATTATTTGTAACTGAAGTGAGGTATCAGAGATTAATTATTTGTAACTGAAGTGAGGTATCAGAGATCAGTTATTTGTAACTGAAGTGAGGTATCAGAGATTAATTATTTGTAACTGAAGTGAGGTATCAGAAATCAGTTATTTGTAACTGAAGTGAGGTATCAGAAATCAGTTATTTGTAACTGAAGTAAGGTTTTAGAAATCAGTTATTTGTAACAGAAGTGAGGTATCAGAGATCAGTTATTTGTAACTGAAGTGAGGTATCAGAGATTAATTATTTGTAACTGAAGTGAGGTATCAGAGATTAATTATTTGTAACTGAAGTGAGGTATCAGAGATCAGTTATTTGTAACTGAAGTGAGGTATCAGAGATTAATTATTTGTAACTGAAGTGAGGTATCAGAAATCAGTTATTTGTAACTGAAGTGAGGTATCAGAAATCAGTTATTTGTAACTGAAGTGAAGTTCAGAAATCAGTTATTTGTAACTGAAGTGAGGTTCAGTAACTAAAAGCTTGTCCTTTGTTTCATCTATCAGCTGGAATACTCGCTGACCCTGCCAAAATTGCCAAGGAGCGGGAGAAGGAGGAGCGTGTTCGGCAGGCCCGGGAGCGCCTCCTGGAGGAGAGGCAGAAGAAAATGTTAGAACTGAGAGAGCAGCAGAGACTGGCCCAGGAGAACAGAGAAAAGCAGCTTGAGATGAGGAGGAAGAAGATCGAGGACTTGCGAAGGAGGGACATTGAGAGAAGACAAGCTGTAGAAGAGCGCAGAAAGATGAAAGAGGAAGTGGAAAGAGTAAGTGCCATGGATTTTTGAAAGAGCATGTCTGCAGTGGCCTATCTCTGGCTTTGAGAAAAGAGCATGTCTGCAGTGGCTTATCTCTATCTTTGAGAAAAGAGCATGTCTGCAGTGGCCTATATCTAGCTTTGAGAAAAGAGCATGTCTGCAGTGGCTTATCTCTATCTTTGAGAAAAGAGCATGTCTGCAGTGGCCTATCTCTGGCTTTAAGAAAAGAGCATGTCTGCAGTGGCTTATCTCTAGCTTTGAGAAAAGAGCATGTCTGCAGTGGCTTATCTCTAGCTTTGAGAAAAGAGCATGTCTGCAGTGGCCTATCTCTGGCTTTGAGAAAAGAGCATGTCTGCAGTGGCCTATCTCTAGCTTTGAGAAAAGAGCATGTCTGCAGTGGCCTATCTCTGGCTTTGAGAAAAGAGCATATCTGCAGTGGCTTATCTCTATCTTTGAGAAAAGAGCATGTCTCCAGTGGCCTATCTCTGGCTTTAAGAAAAGAGCATGTCTGCAGTGGCTTATCTCTAGCTTTGAGAAAAGAGCATGTCTGCAGTGGCTTATCTCTAGCTTTGAGAAAAGAGCATGTCTGCAGTGGCCTATCTCTGGGTTTAAGAAAAGAGCTTGTCTGCAGTGGCCTATCTCTAGCTTTGAGAAAAGAGCATGTCTGCAGTGGCCTATCTCTAGCTTTGAGAAAAGAGCATGTCTGCAGTGGCCTATCTCTGGCTTTGAGAAAAGAGCATGTCTGCAGTGGCCTATCTCTGGCTTTGAGAAAAGAGCATGTCTGCAGTGGCCTTTCTCTGGCTTTGAGAAAAGAGCACGTCTGCAGTGGCTTATCTCTATCTTTGAGAAAAGAGCATGTCTGCAGTGGCCTATCTCTAGCTTTGAGAAAAAAGCATGTCTGCAGTGGCCTATCTCTAGCTTTGAGAAAAGAGCATGTCTGCAGTGGCTTATCTCTATCTTTGAGAAAAGAGCATGTCTGCAGTGGCCTATCTCTAGCTTTGAGAAAAGTGACTGAAAATTGTTTTAGAGGAGCTGGAGGATGCAAGAATGAGGTTTTAAAAATCTGTGTTTGTTTCAAGAGTGCTCAGCTTGTTAAGAATGAAGAACTCGCTCGTGGTCAGCATCAGCGCCAGTCTGTTAGAAGCTCTACGGAAAGTACTCTAGGGCTAGTCACAACATTTATTTGTTCCATTCTGTTCTGGTGAATGCCCTGGATTGAGTGAGTAGCTCTTCTGGCCATCTTAACTGTCCAAGCCTAGGATTTGTGAGCCATGCCGGTGAAAGGTGGCTTGTACTTAGTGTGGTGTGAAAGGTGGCATGTACCTAGTATGGTGTGAAAGGTGGCTTGTACCTAGTGTGGTGTGAAAGGTGGCTTGTACCTAGTGTGGTGTGAAAGGTGGCTTGTACCTAGTGTGGTGTGAAAGGTGGCTTGTATCTAGTGTGGTGTAAAGCAGTTTATCGTAATTTTTCTCTTGATCTGGGCTTGTAGAAACTTGGGCTGTTGCCAGAAGCCATGCTTTGCTATTGGCTATGCTAGTGGGGGTAACATATTTCTCAAATACATCTTATATCCTTCCTGTGCCGTTAAACGTCACGTAGGGCTCAAATGTATACGATGTCCAAAAATATTTGTGGAAACCAGAGAGAATGAGCAGACATATATAGTTGTTACAGCTGAGTTGGCTGCATCAGTAATTTGCTGTTGTGTCGTGGAAGATAAGCTAAGCTGGATGGTATTATCCAGTGCTCCAGACAGCGTGCAAGACAGGTATTGTGATATGCTGCTTGTAACCAGTGCAGATCTAAAAATGGAAACAACAGCGAACCAGATTCAGTGCACCAAATACAAAGACATCAGCAACCCATCCTCTCTTGTCCAAGGACAGGCCACTACAGATTACTGAGCCACCTTTATTGACCTCAAAATGTCTCACACAGATGAGTGTCCATGTGGCAGTGAAGTCCAGACTCTGGAACGTATCTTCAAGAGTGCCCAAACCGTGTGAGCATGAGACATGGCCAGAGGACACACTTTGGGGCTCCCGTCATGATCTGGAGAGGACTGCGGGCTCTGCCTTGTTGACAGGGATCAGGATCTGACGTGACCAACAGCCTCGAGCAGCACAGGAGAAGAAGAAAAAAGATCTGTTGCTTGTGAAGCTAGATTAGAGATTTGTTGTCACAAGTCCACTCCTGAAAGTCACCAAATCCATGTTTCACGATGGCTTTCATCATCATTGTCTATAAATTTATATGTTAATACTGACATATTGATTCCTTATGTTCATATATAGAGTATAGCAAAAGAGTTTTGTTCATCACTTCATTTATTTATTGATAGATTTTGATTATTTAGAGTTAGATTTTTGATCCGACTCACTTGTGTGTGTTTTCAACAGGTACGTCGTGAATCCATCCTTCAGAAAGCGGAGGAGCGTGTTGCACGTTACGAAGCCTGGAAGGCTGGAGGTCGTAAAGGTGGGAGGGGTCACGTATTAGGTTTCGGTAGTGCCACCCCTCGTGACATCTGCCAGCCCCTTGAGCGGCCTAGGCGCTCATCCTCTCAAAGTGCCCTTCAAAGGCGTTCCCCCAGTGGGTCCGATATGGACTCGGTGCGCCCACAAAGGCGTGCCCTGTCGGCATGCAGTGCGGTGCGCAGACATTGCTGTGTGTATATTAATCGAAGTGGTATGTGGCTAACCAAAGCTTTACTAACCCCATTATCTAGCTTTACTAAAAAAAAAAAAATGGAATCCGTTTCAAAATTTACAGTTTTTCAAGGTTTTTAAGTACAGCCGTTTTCCTGCTCATTTAGTAACCCTTTCCTATTCCAAAAAAGAAGAAGTAAAGAATGATGAGTAAAGAATGATGGTAAAATCTAACTCATTTTACAGCCACACTATTGAATTTTGGTTCATTCATATCTTTCTTTAAATAAGATGGCTAAGTTAAATTTGTGACAGATAATGTTTTTATATGATGACCTTCCATTTGTTTTCCAACATATACATAATATACATAATAAACACATTTTTATACATGTAACACAACAAGGATAAAAAAATAAACTGTTTGTCTAGGGTGCCACAATTGGCTGTCTTAAAAAATCTTTGCGGGATAGAAAAGGGTTATATGGTAAAGGACCTAGATACTAATTGGGGTTTAAATGAAAATTCCTAAAGATAGGGTTTTTTTTTAAAAAGGTAAATTACATGTAATTTTGGTGGAGGGTTGAAATAATGGGATTGCTTTATTTTGCTTTGGCGCTAGAGTTTTTTAAAACTTTGTTAAGAGCATCTTTGAGTAGTTTGTGAATTGTGGTTTTCTGAGATCTGCAGTCAGTAAACCAAAGTGGTATTTCATTGTACATTTCTTGATGTTCCATTGAGCATCTTCTGTAGTTGTTGGCATCAGTCATTGATAGAGAATCTTTCAAGATTTGGAGAGAGATAAACACCTTTGAACTGTAAGCAAGGAGGTGAGGATGCTGTCCATTTTGACAGTCAGTGACATGCTAATGTCAGGGTTGGTGAATCATAACTGACCAAAATCCTGTATCACCTCTTCGTTGATACTCCCAGTAACAGCCCTAGCTTGGCTAACATGGCAGGAGTTGTTGTAGTCCTCATGGCAGTGGAGCCTGCTAAAGAAGTACTGCCTAGCCCCTGCTTTATAGCTGCACTCAGAGACTGGAGAGAGAAAAAAAAAAAGATAGCTGCCATGACCCACTCTCAAGCTAGCATGATGCTTTGCTTCAGTGTCTTCTCAGCATCGGCTAAAGAGAACACCGGCGTGCAGTTCTTGGGAGATATAAGAGCAACAACAACAACAACAAGAAGCAGATATGGACAGAAACCATGATGTCTGGTTTTTTTTCCCACATGGTTGAAATTGTTCATGGTAACATAAACCATATTTCAGATTATGTTTAAAATCGTTTTGCAATGAAACGTGCTCGTAGCTTGTCATAAAAATTGTACGTTGATGTTTCTTAAAAAGTAATAATTCATAAAAGTGATTCATAAAAGTAATGTGGCCGTAAATCCTGACTCTTAAGTGTGAATGAAAACTCTGGAGACAAAATCTTATTTTCTTCAAAAAAAGAAATAAAAACAAGTTTTAGATTTACTAGAACAGTTTTAATATATCAGAACGTTAGACTGCAGAAGTAGTGCTTTAGTCAACTACATCCCCTGCCTGATTTGACATTTGATAATGATCTTGCGTTTCTTATTATTGATGCCACAGTATCTAAATATTACTAGGTTGTGTTACTACCAGTAGAATGTATAGGCCTAGGATGAAACATTTAGCCTTCCCTGAAACTTTATAGATAAGAGCAAATATGTCCAGTTAATTCTCAGTTAGAATTGGTGCATGGTCTGTCCTTCAGTATTTGGAAGGAGAGCAGGACCTGAAGTGACACACTGCTCCCACAAAGTGTAAGAAATGACATACGGCTCCCACAAAGTGTAAGAAATGACATACGGCTCCCACAAAGTGTAAGAAATGACATACAGCTCCCACAAAGTGTAAGAAGTGACATACGGCTCCCACAAAGTGTAAGAAGTGACATACGGCTCCCACAAAGTGTAAGAAATTACATACGACTCTCACAAAGTGTAAGTCAAAATAGATCAAGAGATGCAGTTCTAAAGAGTTTTTTTTCTTTTTGGTTCTGAATTTGCAAAGCTTAACAGGTGGAACATCTTCTATTGACTGTCATATAAGATTGCAAATAATACATTTTGTGGGGGGGGGGGGAAGTGGCAGTGTTGGGAAAACTGTGATATGTTGGGTAATGAGGTTTACAGATGAAGAAGTGGAAGAGAAGGAAGTTTAAGCCATAAACCACCTTGGTAGTTAGTTGTTTTGTCCTACACTGCACAGGAGCTGTGAGGAGTTTAACTTTCCCCCACACCTCACAGGAGCTGTGAGGAGTTTAACTTTCCCCCCACACTTCTAAATGGTGGAGGACAGACCACACACACATGCCTAAAAGCCAGCGTTAACTGAATTATCAGCCTTGACATATTCCAGAGAATCAGTCCTTCACTTCCTCTTGTAAATAATATAGAGAGCTCTACCATAGATTTTAGTAGAGATTTATAGAGATACTATAGATTTATAGAGATACTATAGATTTACCAGAGATTATAGATTTATAGAGATACTATAGATTTACTAGAGATGATAGATTTATAGAGATACTATATATTCACCAGATATAGATGTATAGATATACTATAGATTTACCAGAGAGACTAGATTTAGTAGAGAGACTTTAGATTTAGTAGAGATTATAGATTTAGTGACTATAGTTTTAGTAGAAAGATTATAGATTTAGTAGGGAGACTATAGTTTTAATAGAAAGATTATAGATTTAGTAGAGACTATAGTTTTAATAGAGTGATTGTAAATTTAGTAGAGATACTGTAGATTTTGTAGAGAGACCATAGGTTTAGTAGAGACTACAGATTTAGTAGAGACTCTAGATTTAGTAGAGAGATTATAAACTTAGCAGAGAGATTATAAGCTTAGTAGAGAGACTGTAGATTTTGTAGAGCGGCTATAGATTTAGCAATTCTAATCGAGCTTTATGAAACACTGGTAACCTGCTGCTGGATCTTGCAGTACTAGGTTTATATTCATAATTTTCACAGTGCCTGATATGTGAACTTACAGAAGAGAAAGAGTAAAGATCTTGATCAGGTACTGATAGAAGTACAGGTGGTTCAGTGGAGTCATCCCACATGCCATAAGGGATGTAGAAATATTGAAAGAGCATTTTAACTGAGATAAAAGCACTGCATATTTAAAACACTAACATTCATTTCATTATTTTCATCTTTCTGGAAAAAGTTTTATCTGCTCTTACTCCTTTTTTTGGAATATCTATCTTCTTCTTGGGGACTGAATTTTATTTTGTGTATTTTTTTTATATTAATTCTTTGAATAATTCCAGTGTATACATTTAGTTCTTTTTTTCACAATATCTGTTCAAATAAGGAAAAATGTTTGAAATGGTTTATGAAGGCAGTGTACAGATTTACCCACCATCACAGACATAGATTATGTTTTGCTGTGTGCCCCCCAGCCCCCTCCTTTTTTTTTTTTAACTTTTAACTGCATGTACAGATGTATAATGTGTAAACTTTATTTCGAAGTTTACATGTCTTCTTATGCTAATCTCGTGTGATTGTAATCCTTTGTCATCCGCCACATCCATTTGCAATAATTTTGGGCTTCTGTCTCTGTTTTCATAGTTCATTTCCTGTGTGCTGTCGGTGTTTGTACAGTGTTTATTCGCAGTATAATTTTGATGTGCTGTCATTATTTTCACGGTTTAATTCTGGTGTGCTGTCAGATTTCTCAGATTTTAGTGTATTCACATTGGTAGGGCTTTAACCATTATTAGGATGTGAAGATTTCATTTACTGTCGCTTACTAGTACTGGAGAACAGAAGACTTGATACTTGTCTTTAGAATGCAGATACCTCTGTCAATATAAAGACATTCTTTACTGTTACTAGAATACAAAGGCATCATGCTGCCATTAGAACATAAAGACCTTTGACTGTCATTGCGATAGAAGGACCTCTTTTTGTTGTCATTGGAATACAAAGACCACTCAGCATAATTAGAATACAAAAACCTTTTATTGTTATGAGAATACAAAGACCTCTCAGTATTAGATTACAAAGACCTCTCAGTATTAGAATACAAAGACCTCTCAGTATTAGAATGCAAAGACCTCTCAGTATTGAATGCAAAGACCTCTCAGTATTAGAATGCAAAGACCTCTAAGTATTAGAATACTGAAAAATCACCAAAACCATAGAAAACAAGTTGAATTCTTTCCAGACTAAATGTTTACAAAGAATTAGAAAAATATTTTGGCCATACACCATAAGAAATAACATCTTGTTGGCAGAAATGCAGATGAAGCCACTGACAGCAATTATTGAGGACAGATGCTGGCGATGGTTGGGACATGTGCTCCAAATGACTGACAACTCACTACCAAAAATAGCACTAAGATGGACACCACAAGGGAACAGAAGTAAGGGTAGAACAAAAGAGACATGGAGAAGAACAGAGAGGATGTTGAGAAATAAAGGGTTCACCTGGGCAAGAGCAGAAAAAAAGGCAAAGGACAGGCATTTATGAAAAACCCTTGCGGAAGCCTCATGTGCCCTGGGCACTTAAGTTTCAGAGAGATTAGAATTAAAAATTCCTCTCAGTATTAAAATGCAAAAACATCTCATTATTAGAATACAAAAACCTCTCAGTTTGAGAATACAAAGACCTCCAAGTAATAGAATACAAAAATCTCTGGGTATTAAAATGCAAAGACCCTCAGTATTAGAATACAAAGACTGCCCAGTGAGAAGCTGATGTTTTGTTTTATTATACTTGACTTTAGGATGTAAGAAACACAGAGAGAAGATGATATTTTATTGTACTTGCCTTTAAGATGTAAGAGACACAGAGAGAGAAGCTGATGTTTCATTTTATTGTACTTTAGGATATAAGACACACAAGAGAAAAGCTGATGTTTCATTTTATTGTACTTGACTTTAGGATGTAAGAGACAGAGAGAAGCTGATGTTTAGTTTTAGCACACTGTTGCTAGGATGTAGTATGGAGGCAGTTAATAAATAAAGTTATATTAAAAAGTAAAGACCATATACATTTGAGCCTGTATGTAGAAGGCCATGCTTACTTTTGTCACTAATAATATACTAATTTACAAATACTAGTTCTTGCTACAAAATAGTTAAATATGTTTTCTTTTGAATTGTTATAACTTAAGTACATTTTTATCAGCACACTCTTCTCTTTTTTCTCCTCCCCAAGTCATTTGTTTTTTCTGAATGAAAAGCTCTCTCTCTGTCTCTCTCTATATATATATATATATATATGTTATTTTTACATAAAGATATTACAGCTCTACTTGTTAGCTTCATAGCTGTAGTTCTTTAAAGAAAATTATTTCTGTTTTTTTTTTTTTTTAATGTCCTCTGCTTCCTGATGATAGTATTCAGAACAGTAAACTAGTTTTTTCTCATTGTTTCCTCACTTGATATCTTTTTGTAAGCCTCAGCTTCGGTCTCTCTGTCAGTTTCCTCATCTGATTTTTTTGTCTGTTTCTGGCAACATCACATCATATTGTGTCATCCACACAGCTTAGCTTCAGCACTTCATCGATCAAGCGTGTAACTGCATGCCAGCTTGACCTAGCATGTTTTTTGCTTCACTAACCCTAAATATAACTAATACAGTGTTGTCTGCTGCACAGACTGCCCCCCCCCCCCCCCCCCCCCCCCAATGCCTGCATGTCACTTCAGGAATACATTTGAAAACCGAGATATATTTCATGCCATGAAGAACTTACCATTAATGTGGCCATTACTAAATATTTTGAAGATTCCTGGCAAATCTTCTGTGCACACTCTTATACCATTTCACATTGGACCTTACAGGGTTTCTCAAGGATTTTCAACTTGTGGCAGCCCATTCTGTAGAGGAATATTATTTATGTCTTCTAGTCATGGCTTCCTTTTTTGCTTTTTGTCTTTGGAGATCATAAGTTTCCCGTTGGAAAACCATGGACTAGAATTTTTTAAAAAGTGTTCTTCCTGTTAAACACAAAGCATGTTGCCCTTTTAGGAAATGGTGGTATTTCTTTTCTAAGTAATGGTAGTACTTTCATGGTAGGGTAGCCTGCAGCAGGGTATGAAGTATTATGTACTTTCATGGTGGCTCACAGCAGGGTATGAAGTAATACATCTTATAGTGAGCTTACTTGTTATACAAAAGCTTTGGGCTGCAAAATGTTCCAGACACGTTTGTTAAAAGTGGATGGATGTCTGACGCAGTTGCGTGAAGATGTTGCCTGCAGGACAAGGCAGACCACTGTACATACAGTTGTCAGTGAATTATGACCTCATATAAAAAAAAAGCATACACATTGTCAATATGTGAATGTTGGTCTGTGCAGCTGAAGGATAAAGAAAGCTGGTAATATTCTCCATGTGGAAGTAAGTGCTGGTGTTACCATATTAGTTCTCAGTATTAGTTCCAGATATTTCTTTCTAGTTCACAGGTCTTTTTTAGTTCATGGCATTAGTTCCGGGTATTTCCAGTTTACAGTGTTGGTTCTGGGTCTTTCTCTCATGTTGTCTTCTTTTATCCATCCATTCATCCTCTGCTGTCATTTCTTGCGTTGCCTTTCCCTAAACGTCCCTGGCAGATTGTCCGAAGTGTGATAATTAAGATGATAAATGTAATGTGATGATATTAAAATTGTTTGTTGGAGATGATGAAAAGGAATTAGTTTGTTCCGTATTTTTTCATGTTTGTTTTTTTTTTGCGCAGTAAAACCCTTTATTTTGTTGTTTTCATCATTATTATTTAAGCATTTTTGTATTCAGAAATGTGCATTGTTGTTGTGTTTTGATGTGTATTTTGTTAAGCCTTGATGTTTGCATCTTTGGGCCCGAATATCGACATTGTTGTTGTGTTTTGATGTATATTTTGTTAAGCCTTGATGTTTGCATCTTTGGACCCGAATATCTGCATTGTTGTACTTGCATTATGTGCATTATTCTCTGATACTTTTGTTAGTGTATTTCAGTGTGAGTGTATTTCATTGTGTGAGTTCTTCTTATTTTGTGCACTTATATTGTGTGGTGACGTTTAGTATATGTATTATTGTATCTAATATCATGGTAGAAAGTATGTTTCTCCTTTTTTTTTTTTTTTTTAAACAAAATTTAGAGCCAAATTATTTAATTCCCGTATCATTTGGCACATATTTGTTCCACATGGCTAGTATCACTTTTATTTAAGATTCCTTTTATAATTCTAAACAAATTTTGATTAATTTTCATCATGAAAGATGATTACTGTTGTATTTTGAACATTTTTTTTCACGAATGGTTTCCGAGATAAACATAAATTATTTCTCGTCTTCAGAGATTTTTTTTTTTCTTCTAAAACTCAGGATTTTGTTTTTCTTCTTTTTTTTTCTTCTTTTTTTTTTAAGGCAGAAACTGTTTGAGATAATGATAATTATTTTTCTTAGTTTCTTCCTTTAAAGGTTTCAGTATTCGTTTTCACCGTCAACTGTCAAGGCGAAGATTTTCATAGTTTATCATCATCGAGGAACTTTACTGTATGGTTGCTGTAATATCATATAATGATAATTGCATGATTTGTTACTGTTACTGGTCTGCCATGATAAGAAACTTGTAATTGCGTTAGTAAATATGTTTCGTTCAGTATTCATTTTATGTGGTACATGTTAATTTTGTAGCGGTTATCTTATACATACATTTATTGCCATTCTGTTTGCTGGCTTCAACATTCGAAGGGCTTTTTGTAGAGTTTATTTTCTTTAAATGCCGAGAGATTACAAAGAGAGTGTTATTCTTGAGTGGGAAAATTTAATGGAGTTTCTGTAGTAAATATGCTTGAAAGAAGGTGAAATACTAAAAAAGAAAACTGAAATGAAATTTTTGAATGAAACAAATTAAAGCTCTTAAATGTTTTTTGACGTCAGCAAAAGGCATGCATAAAATTCACCCAAGCATCATTGAATTCCGAGTGTTCTAATTTGCATGCATTTTGCCTCTTTGTTTCATGCCCATTGCCCTTGTTATGCTCACCATCACTGCTACTTGTGTTGCCACCACTGCCACAATATGTGTAGGAGCATTTGGTGGAGGCGACAGCCCACCCAAGCAACTGTCTGCATCCACAAGTGTTCTGTATGCAAAACACGGTCAGGAGTACTCCTCCATGAACACCCTTCACCCTTACTATAGACCTGGCACAAGTAATGGTAAGAGCTTGTTGGTGATGTTCATGTTGTTTGCCTAGTTCTAGTGTCAGAGATTGTTGGTGATGTTCACGTTGTTTGCCTAGTTCTAGTGTCAGAGATTGTTGGTGATGTTCACATTGTTTGTGCCTAGTTCTAGTGTCAGAGATTGTTGGTGATGTTTATGTTGTTTGTGCCCAGTTCTAGTGTCTGAGATTGTTGGTGATGTTCACATTGTTTGTGCCCAGTTCTAATGTCAGAGATTGTTGGTGATGTTCACGTTGTTTGTGCCTAGTTCTAGTGTCAGAGATTGTTGGTGATGTTCACATTGTTTGCCTAGTTCTAGTGTCAGAGATTGTTGGTGATGTTCACATTGTTTGCCTAGTTCTTCTGTCTGAGATTGTTGGTGATGTTCACATTGTTTGTGCCTAGTTCTTCTGTCTGAGATTGTTGATGATGTTCACGTTGTTTGTGCCTAGTTCTGCTGACTGAGATTGTTACATATATTCACTTCCTTTGCCTTTAAAGAAGTGGTTTAGTGCATTACCCGCAACCAGTGTGTGGTTGGCTCCGTTAGAAGGCATACACCTCAGTGGGTGTTGGCACAGAAGGCAGAGCACACATGGGAATGCCCGGAGTGCAGAGATGCCAGTCTTTGATTGGTTACTTCTTTTGCCTCAGTCTAATCAAAAAGTTGTTATTAATATTCACTGTTCACCCACAATTACTGTCTGAAGTTATTAGTGTTTCCCCATATTAATGCTTGAAATTGTTACAGATGTTTGCTCAGTGTTAACAAATGTGTGTTCATGTCTGTTTTTGTAGGCAGTTATCACTTAGTGTCATTAATTACATCAGTGACACATTGTCACAAATTTATTGCAACTGATTTTATTTTTCACACAATCACCGTTTGTCACTGAATGTTTTATGAACACTTTTTTTTTTTTTTTAGGTCAGTATCTTTGTATTTTTCACTATGCTTACACCATGTATGAGTTTTAATTGCACATAAAACTTTTGTCAGCATTTTGAAGTTTTGAACATTTGATGGCAGAAAGTTTTGCAGCGGGAATGCTTAACAAAGTACAAAAGACATGTGAATTTGTGAATGAAAGGAAAGGAATGTCCAAAAAATGTTAAGCTCCAAGTAATGACTCTCATGTTATACGACCAGAAATCCCAAGACTACACAAACAGTTTGATAAGAAATACATTTGATATATATTTATATATTTTTTTTAACCAAGATAAAGACATGTTCAGCTTATATTATAGTTTGAAAATCCAGTCTTCAGAAACCAGTATAAAACATAACCAGGCAGTTAATTTGAATGAATTACTCTTGCATATATAGTAATTATGATGTAATAATAATTCAGTAATAATGTATAGTAATTTACTAGTAATAAAATTTATATTTACTTGTGGAACACCTGCCTAAGAAAACTTAACACAAGATTGGGCTGTCATGGTTAAAGAAACTTTGCCAAAGATAGGGACATTTTATAGGGACACCATCAGAATGGAAGGAACTGGTTGCAGCACTTTATTTCAGGGGTTCTCAAACAGGTAGGGGGTTCCAGGGTTTGGGAGGGGGAAATTGGGGCTACAGACTGAGAGACTGACTGCTGGAATATCTATGCTACAGATTCTACATATATTGGGGCGGGATGGGGACATGACTCTCTGACATTCTGTGAAATGTGTGCATGGTAGAAAAAAAGGGTTGAGAACAACATCAGTATTTGATATTTTGATTGCATCCCAGGTAGAGCTAAGTGTAAATTAAAAAAAAAACAAAATAAAAAACGGCAGCACTTGGCACTGGAACTGAATGTTGTGGTCGTTGCTTGTTATTTGAGTCACAAATTCTTCAAGTATTGTAGTTAGTCTACAGAAGGAGTTGTGATTTCCCTTTGACGGCAAATATAGAAACACAATGTTTAGTATGAAGATTTTAGTATAGATGTGTGGCCATTACCTGTTTTCAGTATGGATTTTACGTTAATTTAACCTGTTGTTTATATTGCATGGTGCATTATTCTACTGCTTGAATTATGTGCATTTTCACATAACCAAGTCATTATGATATCTAATTTTGCATGATGAAGTGGAACATTTAAGTGATGTTATAATGCAATTTAAACATAACTTGGGTTCATATACAAATCGCCCTCTTTGTGCGTCATTAAATGCTAATAAGAAGCTGTATATGAACAAGATTTATCTGTGAACGTTAACATAAGAATAAATAAATTGTACCATTGCACAAAATTATATCGAAGTCAATAGAATTTAGTTGCAACATTTTTGTTCGCACTCGGCACAAACACACGTAAGAGGGACAAAAAGAAATGTGTTAAGAATACATTTGTGAAGAAAAGTCACATGACCAGTGTCATTTTTTTTTTTAACTATATATATTTGAAGTTAGCTGTCCTTGTGCACTGAATTTTCTGTTTGTGTCTAGAATTGGCATCATTTTTTTTTCTGCATAGAGGTTGGCAGCCAAGATTTATGTCCCAGGGCATATTATTTTTTTTTCTGTATAGAGGTTGGCAGCCAAGATTTCTGTCCTAGGGCATATCATTTGTTTTTCTGTATAGAGCTTGGCAGCCAAGATTTCTGTCCTAGGGCATATTATTTTTTTTTTCTGTATAGAGTTTGGTAGCCAAGATTTCTGTCTTAGGGCATATTATTTTTTTTTTTTCTGTATAGAGGTTGGCAGCCAAGATTTCTGTCCCAGGGCATATTATTTTTTTTTCTGTATAGAGGTTGGCAACCAAGATTTCTGTCCTACGGCATATTATTTCTTTTTTCTGTATAGAGGTTGGCAGCCAAGATTTCTGTCCCAGGGCATATTATTTTTTCTTCTGTATAGAGGTTTGGCAGCCAAGATTTCTGTCCCAGGGTATATTATTTTTTTTTCTGTATAGAGGTTGGCGGCCAAGATTTCTGTCCTAGGGCATATTATTATTATTTTCTTCTGTATAGAGGTTGGCAGCCAAGATTTCTGTCATATTGTATCATGTTTTTTTTTCTGTATAGAGGTTGGCAGTCCTAGGGCATATTATTTTTTTTCTGTATAGAGGTTGGCAGCCAAGATTTCTGTCCCAGGGCATATTTTTTTTCTGTATATAGGTTGGCAGTCAAGATTTCTGTCCCAGGGCATATTATTATTTTTTTCTGTATAGAGATTGGCAGCCAAGATTTCTGTCCTAAGGCATATTATTTTTTTTTCCGTGATTGAGGTTGGCAGCCAAGATTTCTGTCCTATGGCATATTATTATTCTTTTTTTTCCTGTATATAGGTTGGCAGCCAAGATTTCTGTCCTAGGGCATATTATTTTTTTTTTTCGTGATTGAGGTTGGCAGCCAAGATTTCTGTCCTACGGCATATTATTATTCTTTTTTTTCCTGTATAGAGGTTGGCAGCCAAGATTTCTGTCCTAGGGCATATTATTTTTTTTTCTTGTATAGAGTTTGGCAGCCAAGATTTCTGTCCTAGGGCATATTTTTTTTTCTGTATAGAGGTTTGGCAGCCAAGATTTCTATCCTAAGGCATATTTTTTTTGTCTGTATAGAGGTTTGGCAGCCAAGATTTCTGTCCTAGGGCATATTATTTTTTTTTCTGTATAGAGGTTGGCAGCCAAGATTTCTGACCTGTTGTATCATGGTTTTTTTTTTCCTGTATAAAGGTTGATGACGAAGCTTTCGAGATTTTCTGACATCAGGATTCTCTGTTCCGATGTGAAGTTTGCTATAAAAATTCTTTATCTAGTGCTGGAAGTTACACTGCTTTCAAGTTCATATATATATATTTTTTGGTCATAAATAGATGAATTATCTTAACTTGAACCACATGCTCCAGTAAGATGAGCAGCAGTATAGCCATGAGGAGACAGCTCATTATCCGCTGTGCTACAACATTTTTACTGCACAAAAGCTTTATAGTTTCTCATTTGAAAAATTTCAAATAATTTTCATACTCAGAAGCTGTCTTTATGTAAAAGAAAAAAATGGTTTGTTTATTTGTTGTTGTCCGGTCAACACTAGAAGACATTTGCAGGAGACCATGTGTATGTGTCTGTGTCTGTGGAAGATTAAACTTAAGTGACAGATTGTTTATGTCATGACCTTTCCTTTATGACAGTTGTGATCTCAGACATGCATTAAAGATTAGACTATCAGACTTCTTGTTTTGGAGGTGTTAAGTGGCAGAGTAGGTAGAGTGATGTTTTCTAGTGGCTAGGGTGGTTGATTGTTCGGATGGAGTCTGTAGTTGGAGTCATGGTCATTTTCTTACTATTTTCTTTCTCTTTTTATCATCTTTAAAGTGCTGTGTTTACTTTTCTTTGAAGGCTAACCATACAACACTGTGAAAGCTTCATTGTTAAGATATAAGATATGTAATATAATTAGTGGAGATTATTATAGGAAGGTGCATTTCTTGTACACTGTTTTCACTTATGAAATATTCTCTTTGATGATTTGAGTGTAACATTTTGAGGAAATAATGTATATGATGGTTACTAAACATCTTTCTACATTCTCTCTTCATTTTTTTTTTTTTTCACAATTGACCTATGTCACATCCATAATGAGGTGTCTGTTTTATTGAGTATTTTTAATTAATGGTTGATTATTTTCATGATCTAGGTGCTATTTTTGTTAGCTGAGGTGTTTAATCTTGTTTCTTTGAAATGTTTGGTTATGTTGGACTTGAGAATTGCACAGTGTCATGGGGGGGGGGGGCCGGTGGCCGAACTGTGGTTCAGAAAATAAACCGTTACCTTCAGGCGATGGAGAAGTTTTACTAGTAGCTGCGTCACATACTAGTAGCTGCGTCACATTACATCTTGACACTTTACAGAACTGAAGCATAATACATATGCAGTATAACATAAGAAAAAGGATTTACAAACAAGTAAAGGGTGGCAGTTTTGTTTTGTTAAACATTCCTCATAAAAAGGTTTTCTTGGCAATGAATATATGTGTATTTTTCTTGAATCTTGTTGCATGCAGCTGCATATTGCTTTCTGTATGTTTCTGTACAATTATGATAATGTCTGTGATGGTGGGACATGTTTAATAAGGTATTCTAGAAAACATATATTGTAGAAGACTTAATTTCCTGGCGTGGGTTCCGAGCGGTAAAATTCTTGTTGGTTCTTTTTTTTTTTCTTCTGCATTATGTAATTATCTTTAGCGTTCTTCGTCCTTGTCACCTTTTCCGGATTCATGAACAAAGAACTGTTCTGTATATTTGGGATATATTTTTTAATACTGAGTTTTGCGTGATATATAGGATATGTTTTGGTATTGTATCTCGTTTGCTTACTTGCCATTTAAGGCCCTGACACTTTTATGCAATGAAGCAGATATTTTTGTAGGAACATTCACATCATCACCAGTCATACCTGCAGCCACACACCATTACCAGCGCCCGTCAAATGCTGGTAGTGTGCTCAGCCGAGCCTCGATGACTGCTAGCTTGCCAAATCCAGTGAGGATGAGAGAGAAGCGCAGTCACAAGCCACGACCTGCCAGCGTAGCCTCCTCAATGCCAAGTAGCTTATCTGGGGAGCTGGCCAAGTCATCACGTAGCAGAAGCTCCGATCGTACAGGCAGAGGTAGAGTTGTGCCACAAAATCTACATACTAATCATCAGTGCCAGATTTCTCAAACCGTGAAGCTTAATTATTACATTTTTCTTCATTTGTCAGTTTGGATATACCATATTTTCATGCATATAACGTGCATAATGTGTATAATGTGCACATGCTGAAAATCCGCTTTCCTATAAAAATAACAGTGTATAATGTACACATACATGTATGTAGTGCACATGTGTATGTATGTATTTATTTGTGCATATATATGTTTATGCTTGTGTGGGTGTGTGTGTGTGAGAGAGAGAGAAATAGAATCATGCTTATTGTGAGTTCGGCACATGGTCTTGACCACACACACATTGAAAAAAATTCATTAAAAAAGCAAAGAATTGATTGAAACTTTTGAACAAGCTGTCAATAAACAGGTAATCATACAGGGATGTTTAAGGGATGCTACAACAATTGTTGTGAAATTAATTCAGTGGCATACTGTTAACAATAACTTCTGCTGAAAATTCAAGGCTGTAACTTTGATCATTCCTTGGAAGGCTGACCATCTGGACTCAGTCTCTGGGGAGGGGGGGGGGGGTTACATCAAATGACCAAGGGGGAAATTTCAACAGAAGCAACATAGTAAGCGAGGAAATTAAAATCAGAGTACAGATAGGGAATAAAATATACTTTGCCGTGCAACACCTGTTAAAAATCCAAAATCCTGTCCCAAAACAGCAAAATAACAATCTACAAAACTATAATAAGACCAGCCATCATGTATGGATCAGAAACATAGAGTACAACAAAGAAAGATGAACAACAGTTACAGATCTTTGAGAACTATATACTCAGAAAAATCTGTGGGCTGATAAAGGATACCATCAGTGGAGAATGGAGAGCTAGAAAGATCACTGAACTGGATAGCTTATTCAAATCCCAACGAACTTTATATGTTTTGAAAATGAACAGACTACCTGGGTGGGGCATGTAGAAAGAATGGAAGAGAACAGACAAACGAAAATGATGTATGCACAAGAGATGAGGGAAACAAGACCAAGGGGTAGACCAAGACAGAGATGGAAACAACATAGAAGAGGATATAAAAGAAATTTGTGTCACCAACTGGAGATAGAAGATTAGGAATAGAGAGGAATGGAGGCGTACTTTATCTGAAGCAATGAGCCTTAATGGCTCGGAAAGCTGAAGAAGAAGAAGAAGAATGAATGGTATGGTTGTCACTTTTAAATGCATCACATAGGCAAAATCTTATTTGCAGTTTTACATACATTAGAGTAAACAGGAAAAGTTGTATATTGTTTTTCTAATAAAATTGTTAGTTTGTTGTTAGTATAGAACAGAAAAAAGAGCTAAGAATTGAGAAGAATGAATGGAAAATGAAGAAATGCAATTGTTTTCTCACTTACTCCACTGTCAGTCAGTTGGTCAGTCATCTACATGTCCCTTGCGGAACTTTGCCTCCCTAACAGCTCTCCTGTAGGCCTCTTAGTTGTAAGCACGATTCCCTGCTGCTGATGCATCCATTTGAAGATTATCAATGATGTCTTGCAGCCATCTTCGCCTTGGTCATTCTCTCTTTCTTTTTCCCATTATGTACCTTTCCATATGCCTGTGAGACCTGGACACTTAACAAAACAGCTGAGAAACACATAAATGCCTTTGAATGTAAATGCTACAGAAGAGTTCTTCAGATATCATGGACACAAAAAAGAACAAATATATCCATACTACAAGAACATAATATTGAAGAAGGCTGGCTAGCAAAGAGGATTAAACAGAAAACTTAAATATTTTGGACATATTGAACATCATGATAATTCAACGCTGCTAGTACAAGGTTTTTCTCTTGGAATGCATCCTCAGTCTCTTGAGAGAGATGGGTCACTTGATCTTCTGTACTGTAATACTGCCTAAATCGTGATTGTTGTGGAATGAGAAGATTTTCACTCCCTAGGCACCATTTTAGCCTCAGGTCAATGATGCATTCCATTGTTTTGCAGAGGCAGCTAGTGAGACTGATTGGCTTGTAGCTGGAGACCGTATCACTGTTTTTCCCTGGCTTTAGCAGTGGTACCATGCTTGCTTCCTTCCAGATTTGAGGTAACTTACCTGTGCTCCAGCACATATTGAAAATATCCAACAGCTTTCCAATTGCTGCCATTCCGAGGTTCTTGATCATTTCATTGGACACTCCATCTGGTCCTGGTGATTTCCTTGGTTTCAGTTTACTGACTGCTAGGTCTAACTCGCTGTGTGTGATTGGTGCATCCATGACCTCCACTTTTCTGACTTGTTCCTCTTCTTTCTGTGGGTTAATGCACACTGTACGCTCTTTCTCTGGATGGATATCAATGTTGCAGTTTTGTGTAAACATGCGAGCATAGTGATCTGCTACCTGCTTACCTGTAAGAGTTTTCCCATCCTCTATTAGTGTAATCTTTGTACTTCTTCCAGTGCTCTCATCGTTTAACTATTGGATTAGTTTCCAGTTTTCTTCCATCTTTTTCAAAGTTTAGGGATACTTTTTCTCTCTCTCCAACTTTCCCGTCTGGCTTGCAGCTTGGCTGTCTGAAATTTGGCCTTAGCATGTTGGTAATTGTTGTGATGTTCTTGCACGGTCTATTTTCTGCTTGCTTTAGAGCTGCTTCCACGTCATCATGGAATTTTCCCAGCTCACTAGACCAGTATGGTTTATAGTCCCTGCGAGCTCCTCTGGGAATGGTTTCACGGGCAGCCTGAAGGACACAAGCATTGAATTCCTTCACTATGCTGTTAATATCCTTACCTTCTATAGACAGCTGTCCCACCAGGATACCTGTACGATGTCTGTACATTGTCTAGTTTGCTTTTTTATAGTTCCATCTGGGAAGAGGGCTACTGGTCTTCTTCTTCTTCTTCGTTCGCTTGGGCTACTGGTGTTAAGGAGTTCATTTTCTGTTGTCAGAAAAACTGGTTGATGGTCGCTACCTCCAAGTTGTTTTCCAACTTCACGTGTAATGTTCCACTTCAGGTCTGGAGAGTGGAGTGCCAGATCTGGTGTTGGGGTTGTATGCCAAGCCTTTAAGTAAAATGTTGGGGGATCCGTTGGCTGGTTGATCAGGAGAAGTCCATTATCATCCTGCCAGCTCTCAACTTCCTCTCCTCTCTTGTCTATGTTGTCATAGCCCCAGCTCTGGGGGTGGCTGTTAAAATTGCTAGAGACCATCAGTCTCTCTTTGTGTGGGATTGTTTCTAGTTTGTTGTTCTTGATTTTTTCAAGTAGGCGGTCATTAGGACAGTAATAGTTAAGGAGGTGGAAGTTTGTATTACTAGTTTTTAGATGGATCATCTGGTATTCAGCTCCTTCCATGTACACTCTCAACTGACATGCGCTGATGTTATTCTTAACAAGTGTGAGTACTCCTCTTTTTCTTCTGTCCTGTCGGTCTGATCTAAAACACTGGTAGCCTCTGATTTTAAAGGTGGCATCTTTGGTTAGGTGCGTCTCCTGTATGCAGCATATACTTATCTGCTCTGCAAAGAGTATGTTCTCTAGTTCCACCTTTTTGCTATAACACTGAATTCAATATCCTACATGCCTTCTGGTCAGTTTTGACAAAGAAAGAAAGCAGGACAACCGGGCTTGCCAGATTTTTAGGCGTAGTGAGGTTAAATTCAAAATTTGAAACCAATTAGAGACCACCATGCTACGTGGCGATGGTAATCTGAAAAATAACCCATCAACGCAAGAAACATTGACTGGTAGACAAAGAGTTAATTTGGATTCACCCAGGACCTCAATTTTTGTTCTTCACTGATTTATGTTTGTGTTTTCTGTGTTAGGTGAATGAAATATTTAAAACATTTTCTCTTACTTTAGTTTTGTTTTCTGTGTAATTGCTCTTAATACTGTTGGTTGAAAGACCATGGCCAAACTACTATTTATAGTCTAATCATAAACCTTTGTTAAGTTAACAAAACAGCTGAGAAACACATAAATGCCTTTGAATGTAAATGCTACAGAAGAGTTCTTCAAATAAAATGGACACAAAAAAGAACAAATATATCCATACTACAAGAACTTAATATTGAAGAAGGCTGGCTAGTAAAGAGGATTAAACAGAGAAAACTTAAATATTTTGGACACATTAAACTTCATGATAATCTAGAGAAAACCGTCTTGGAAGGGTACATAATGGGAAAAAGAAAGAGAGGAAGACCAAGGCGAAGATGGCTGCAGGCCTTCTTGCTCACAACCTAGAGGCTTGCAGGAGTGCTGTTAGGGAGGCAAAGTTCCGCAAGGGACATGCAAATGAATGAATGAATGCATAAACCTTTACCGTTGTAAAAAAAACTTTGTGTACAACGCACATACAAGTGTAAAACACAGTAGGGTCTTTGGTTTGCTAAACGTGCGTTATATGCATAAAAATATGGTATTCCTAATACTGACCTGCAGAGCAGAGATAGTCAGAGATATATGTTGCAGTTTTACAGAGGAAAGAAAAAGGAAAGAAAGAAGTAAAGATGAGGACTGGCAAATGAGGTAGTAAGATGAGCTCGTAGAAATGTAAAACAAACAGTAGCAAACCGAAACTGTGCCATGTACCTCTGAGTATCTCTGCTAGAACCAGAACTACTGCAGACCTCAACTTGTCTAACATTAACATGCAAGATTCAAGAAAAGATAACTCTGAATTCCTTTTCTTTCAAATTACTGATTTTTGAAATAGTAACACTTTGTTATAAAGGAATTGGAAGTATCTTTTCTGAGGTTTTTTTTTTTTTTCATTTTGATTTTTTTTTTTTTTTGCCTCATTTTTTTTCCATTTTTCTTTTTTTTCTCTTCTTTCTTTTTTTTTTTTTTTTTGGGTTTTGCACTTCTTTTCTGTGATAATAAAAATCTGGGTGGTCTTCAGATGCTTGAGAAACATTCCTTTCAAAAGCAACATGGCATTGGTTTCTTGCCACTTTTAATTTTTTAAATTTTAAATTCTCTCTTCCACCCCGTTTCTTTCTTTTTTTCTTCTTGTTTTCTGGCAGCTATAAAGTCTGGCTGAAACATATTATCTAGTGCTAGTCTGCGGATTAATATTTTTTTTTCCTTGACTTTTTATGATTTTTATAAGAAAAATTTTTCTTGTGACAGTTCTAGAACTTCAGAGCCAGCTCTGTGTTATGTTTAGGTTTATTTGTTCTTGATCCAGAGTCTCTTAATCCGTGTTTTTATCTGTGGATGTAGGAGAAGTGCAGGTGAATGTTGTGTGTTTTAATAAAATATTGTATGAATGAAGGCTTTGAAGGTTTGTTATTGGAGTTATTGTTCATGGAGAGTGTTGCAAGATTTTTACTTGAAGATGAGTAGTACAAGAGTTTATATATGAGTGAGCTGACATAACATTGATAATCGAGTAAGATTGATTTGAACATTGGTGTAAGATATGATTGATGCTTTAAGATGGGCTTTGAGACCATTAACTTAACATTGTCAATGTGATGAAAAGAAGAATTGACATAAGATTAATAGTTGAACTATACTCTGGCATAAGGTCAGTGGTTTAATAATCGTGGTACAAAAATTGAAAACTGATAAATTCAGCATCAGCATTTTAATTTAGTCACATTCATAATATATTAGGAATGGTACAAGATTAAATATTGTGGTTTAAACTTTGAATATGAAACCCTACAGCTGTAAATTTCCAAGAAAAGGCATTATTCTAATTCATGTGTAACATTTTACTATTCATTTCAGCATAAATGTCTAGGCAACTGAAATTCTCTGCCCAGTAGAATCCAGATCTTATATATAGTCAAGATGGCCAATGTTGTCAGCACAGTAAAAGCCATATCTTAAATATGCAGTCTAGGCAACCGAAACTGTCCACTCAGTAGAACTCAAAGCTTAAATATACAGTTGAGATGACTAGCAGTGTCAACCCACTAGAACTCAAAGCTTAAATATACAGTTGAGATGACTAGCAGTGTCAACCCACTAGAACTCAAAGCTTAAATATACAGTTGAGATGACTAGCAGTGTCAACCCACTAGAACTCAAAGCTTAAATATACAGTTGAGATGACTAGCAGTGTCAACCCACTAGAACTCAAAGCTTAAATATACAGTTGAGATGACTAGCAGTGTCAACCCACTAGAACTCAAAGCTTAAATATACAGTTGAGATGACTAGCAGTGTCAACCCACTAGAACTCAAAGCTTAAATATACAGTTGAGATGACTAGCAGTGTCAACCCACTAGAACTCAAAGCTTAAATATACAGTTGAGATGACTAGCAGTGTCAACCCACTAGAACTCAAAGCTTAAATATACAGTTGAGATGACTAGCAGTGTCAACCCACTAGAACTCAAAGCTTAAATATACAGTTGAGATGACTAGCAGTGTCAACCCACTAGAACTCAAAGCTTAAATATACAGTTGAGATGACTAGCAGTGTCAACCCACTAGAACTCAAAGCTTAAATATACAGTTGAGATGACTAGCAGTGTCAGCCCACTAGAACTCAAAGCTTAAATATACAGTTGAGATGACCAGCAGTGTCAGCCCACTAGAACTCAAAGCTTAAATATACAGTTGAGATGACCAGCAGTGTCAGCCTACTAGAACTCAAAGCTTAAATATACAGTTGAGATGACTAGCAGTGTCAGCCCACTAGAACTCAAAGCTTAAATATACAGTTGAGATGACCAGCAGTGTCAGCCCACTAGAACTCAAAGCTTAAATATACAGTTGAGATGACCAGCAGTGTCAGCCCACTAGAACTCAAAGCTTAAATATACAGTTGAGATGACCAGCAGTGTCAGCCCAGTAGAACTCAAAGCTTAAATATACAGTTGAGATGACTAGCAGTGTCAGCCCAGTAGAACTCAAAGCTTAAATATACAGTTGAGATGACTAGCAGTGTCAGCCCAGTAGAACTCAAAGCTTAAATATACAGTTGAGATGACTAGCAGTGTCAGCCCAGTAGAACTCAAAGCTTAAATATACAGTTGAGATGACTAGCAGTGTCAGCCCAGTAGAACTCAAAGCTTAAATATACAGTTGAGATGACTAGCAGTGTCAGCCCAGTAGAACTCAAAGCTTAAATATACAGTTGAGATGACTAGCAGTGTCAGCCCAGTAGAACTCAAAGCTTAAATATACAGTTGAGATGACTAGCAGTGTCAGCCCAGTAGAACTCAAAGCTTAAATATACAGTTGAGATGACTAGCAGTGTCAGCCCACTAGAACTCAAAGCTTAAATATACAGTTGAGATGACTAGCAGTGTCAGCCCACTAGAACTCAAAGCTTAAATATACAGTTGAGATGACTAGCAGTGTCAACCCAGTAGAACTCAAAGCTTAAATATACAGTTGAGATGACTAGCAGTGTCAGCCCAGTAGAACTCAAAGCTTAAATATACAGTTGAGATGACTAGCAGTGTCAGCCCACTAGAACTCAAAGCTTAAATATACAGTTGAGATGACTAGCAGTGTCAACCCACTAGAACTCAAACCTTAAATATACAGTCTGAATTCCAACACTCCAACCAGTAGAAAATTATCAAGTGTATGTGAAACAGCTCATTACCAGGTTTGATCTTAATGTATATGACCACAATGTGAGGTTAGATACCCTGAAATGCTGAGCCTGCAGATAAGAAAGGATATCTGCAGTGCTTAGTGTATAGTTGTATACTTATACACTAATTATTGTGTGTTACTAAGAAAGGAAATATATCTTCACTGGAGGGACCAGACCTACATCTGAAGAAACAGGTTAGGATTTCACATTTTGCAGTTTTAGCTTGTGGTAGATGGCTCTCATGTAATCAAGAATGGTAAATCACATTCAGTCTCATGGATTTTGCACGTCTTTCATAGTGAAGGTTGGTGGCTCAGATCTGGAAGGAGGTCCCGTGGGCTCCCAGCTGTAGAAGTGGGTATTGTGGTCCTTTTGCTGACAACACAACCCTGGTGTTCTGACAGATTATAAAGAAAATGGACATTAAAACCATATTCACTGTGTCTGCATGGCACATACAGTTTTTAAGCCTTTGCATATATATATCATGTCTAGAAAAAGACAAGTTGAAGAGCATATGTGAGCAGAACCTTTTAATTAATGAAAGTGATGAAGATGATACTTTAGTGCAGATTATAGTTGATTATAAGTAGTGGGTGGCAGAATGTTGAATGTTCTAGAGTAGTGGTTCTTATTTTACTGCAGATTATATTTGATTTTCAGTAGTGGGTGGCAGAATGTTGAATGTTCTAGAGTAGTGGTTCTTATTTTACTGCAGATTATATTTGATTTTCAGTAGTGGTTGGCAGAATGTTGAATGTTCTAGAATAGTGGTTCGTACATTACTGCAGATTATAGTTGATCATCAGTAGTGGGTGGCAGAATGTTGAATGTTCTAGAATAGTGGTTCGTACGTTACTGCAGATTATATTTGATTTTCAGTAGTGGTTGGCAGAATGTTGAACGTTCTAGAATAGTGGTTCGTACATTACTGCAGATTATAGTTGATCATCAGTAGTGGGTGGCAGAATGTTGAATGTTCTAGAATAGTGGTTCGTACGTTACTGCAGATTATATTTGATTATCAGTAGTTGTTGGCAGAATGTTGAATGTTCTAGAATAGTGGTTCTTGACCCTTTTGGGGTCATGGATCCTCTTCAGGCTGAAAATAGCTGTGGGCTTCTCATAAAAAGTAGAGCAGTGAATAGAACAAGATGATGCTAGGATTTTTGTTTTGTTTTGTTTTGTTTTTAAATAAAGGCCAATCCATTTTCTGTTCCATGGACACCAAAAAAAAAAAAAAATCATTCTGTGGACTCCAGATTAAGAACGTCTGTTCTAGAAAGTTATTGAACCATAACTGGCATAACCCTGTGGCATATCATCATAGGACTTGTACTAGCAGGCTGTTGTGTTCATTGAGCCTGGGTCACAATGTAGGGATCAGTGTTTTATATCTTATATCTCACTGTTGTAGTGAGTGTTCTGAGGGGCATGTTTTGGGCCCTCTTCAGGGACCTGAGTGACCCACTTCCTTCCCATATGTCACCTCAGTTCTTGTGCTTTAAGATCTTCGTGCCTTTGGATGCACAGAACTCGGGTTTTCAGTTACAGAAGATACCAGCAATGGGATCAGTAGTGGACAGGAGTGTGGGGCCCCACCATCAGGTAAAATGTATTGTGGCATCATGTAGAATGTTTTTATTTTCATACTTAAGGATTGTTTTAAACCATGAAATTATATCCTGTCTATGTGTATATGTCCAAGTACAGAAAGAAAATAGGATCCAACAACGTACAAACCCCTGAGAGCCAGGACCCAGATGGGGGGGGGGGGTCTTATCACCTAAATATATACATATTTAAAATAGGTTAACTTCTCGTTCCATACATCTCTATTCTGATACCAGATCGCTCAAAGACTCGAGTGTCTCAGGGCGGAGAGAAGACAGCGAAAGTCAGAGATAGTGAGAGGTCACAGAAAGCAGACCAGAGAGAAGAGAAGGCTGAGGAGAGGGACCAGGGCCCAGATGTTGTGAAGGAGCATGGAGGCAAAAAGGAGAAGAAGGAAAGGGTCTCCCTCACTTTCTTCGACCGCTTGTCCGCACCCAAATATGGCAGGAAGGACTCTGACTACACAAGTCCTTCAAAGAAAGATGTTCCAATTATACAGGTATGGGCTTTGTTGTGTGCTTATTATGTTGATACTTTAAATAATAAAATATTATACGGCAGTTATTTTGTTATTTGATGCATATTGTGAAGCTTAGATTGTGACATTTCATAAGGGAATTAATGTTTTCTGTGAGGATAAATATGTTGCTTTCATTCTTCTTTTTGCATGAATGTGTGATTTAGCACCACAAAATAAGCCTTATGTCAGCATTTTTGATACTGTGATGTTGTTGTCATAAGAAAGACAGATCATAGGTCTTTGTTATTGGAGTTAGGGGTGGGTATGGGAAGGGGGGTAAAATAATTAAATTCTAGCAGTTTGGTGAAGATCACATTTTGCGCCAGGCTAAATATTTTACATTTGGCGGACAAAAAAAGACATGATTCAGAATGAATAATTATTTATAAATGTAATTTAAATGGATTTTTAAGGTAATATATATATATATATATATATACATATATATATTTTTTAAAGGGGAGTTGAATTTTAAGAGAAACATTTTACAGAAAATAGTGCTGATTTAAAACTCATTTTGTTGTGTCTTATCATGTGCACTTATTCTACTCAGAAGTGCAGACAATGTTTATAGATCTTTGTTAATTAGGCATGTAAGAACTTAGACCACACATTTGTTGTATAATTATTTTGTTTGTAGAGTGCATTAATCTGCCAAACAAGAGACAGTGTTGCAGTCATAAGATAGTACATAAGATAATAAAACATTTGGAAACATCTGAAGTTGTATTCATAATGATGACTCTTTCCTCTTAGAAGGTGATTTTGAAGCAGGTGAATGTCAAGCGTTTGTGGAAGTTGCTGAGTGTGATTTTTTGCTAATTATCAAGCTGTTTATGTCCTAAAGCATCAGATGTTTGGACGCTGGCTTTTTTGTTGTTTGTCATCAGATGCCAGCATGGATTATTTTTTATGGAGGCATTAGTTTCTCTACAGTTTTCATTTGTCTTGCCATTGAATTGACTCTCTCCCCCCTTCTATCCCCCTCTCTCTTCCCCTCTCTCTCATTCTCGCTTCTTCTCCCTCTCTCTCACTCCTTTCTCCCTCTCACTCTCCATCTTTCTCTCCCTCTCCCCTCTCTATTCTTCTCCTCACTCTTCCCCCTCTCTTCCTCCCTCTCCCCTCTCACTTCCCTTGCCCCTCTCTCCCTCTTCTTCTTCTCTCTCCCCCTCTCCCCCTCTCTATCTCCCCTATCTCTTTCCCTCTCCCCCCTCTCACTTCCCTTGCCCCTCTCTCCTCCTCTTCTTCTCTCTCTCTCCCCCCCTCTTCCTCTTCCACTCCCCCCTCCCCCCTCTGTTCTCAGCAAACACACTATCATCATTTCATTTCTGGCTTGCCAGTTCCTAGCTTGTTGAAATTATATCTCACTTTTCTGATAACCCATATCCAGTCTTAATTATTTTTGTTCGATATTTTGACAAAAACTAGAACTTTAACAGAAGCAGAACAGTCCAGTATCACCCTGATGAAGCAAGAGACAGCAGACCTTTGTTAACACATGCCAAAGGAAGATCTTTCAGATTAGATGGCCAGATACCATCAGTAATGAAGAGCTATGGCAGAAAACAAACCAACCCACAGTGAAAGAAATGATAATGGAAAGATGCTGGAGATGGATAGAATATACACTTTGAAGGCCTACCACCAACATAACCAATCAGACTCTCAGCTGGAATGCCCAGGGTAAGAGGAAGGAATACCTGTAAACACCTGGTGAAGGAGGAAGGAGTCTTGAAGCAGAGATCAAAAAGATTGACTACACCTGGAGACAGAAGAAGAAACAGCCCAGGACAGAAATAAATGGAGAGCCTTTGTCATTAGTCTGTGCCCCCAGATAGGGGTAAAGAAAGCGAGAAGGAGGAGGAAGATGTAAACCAACATCCTCTGCTCAGTTTGATTAACAGTTTTTATATTTCTGTTGTATTTTCTGATTTGTAATAAACTGAAGTCAATACTTATGGAAGAAAATTCCCATGATTACTGTGAATCTGTTCATCCATTTTTCTCATTGAACTCTGATGGATAAGGATGCTCTGTGGTTTCTCAAAGGCAGCAGAAATGTCACTCGGTTTCTTATAGTTCGCATCCAGTGTTTGTATTGTGCCCTAGCCACTTCGTATAGTGTGGATCCAGTGTTTGTATGATGCCCTAGGTACCTTTTATAGTGTGCATCCAGTGTTTGTATAATGCCCTAGCTATATTGCATGCTGCCTTTCAGTAACTCTCTTTGCCAGATTTGTCCTTGAACAGGCACTGTTTCTCCTTCCTTTAGTTAACTGAACACACAGCAGTCCTTGGAATGCTTTTGGAGTTTTATGTTCAGAATATGAAACCAGCCCATCTGCAGGGCCTTTCTAACTTTGCATGTCACCTTGCTTACTTTGAGCAAGTAGGTCTTTCTTTTACTGTCTGTAGCCAGGCAGTTTTCAGAATCTTTCTTAAGCAGGCTGTGTGCAGTGAGAACATTCGGGACATGTTTGTTACATTTCTTGGAATAAACTGTCGAGAAGTTGTAGATTCATGTAAGTTTTTAAAATATGTGGAAAGAGTGTAAGAAAATTTTGAAGAACGTTACATTTTCTGAAAAAGTTCATGAGAAAAGAAAAAAAACGAAAACATTTCAGATTCATCTTGCTGATGACAGCGACGAGGATGGGATGGTTGCTGATGAGGTTATTTTGCTTTGCTTCATTTCTTTCCAAGTTTTTCTTTTTTTTTTTTTTTTTCTTTTCAAGCCATTTATAAATCAGCACCTGCAGATATGGGCAAGGTAGAAAGTTCTAGAGCTTACATAGTGTACTTACCACGGATCATAAAGAGTTATGTACACAACACAAGAATTTATAGATAGAAAGCTGTTTCTGTTTTTTGCGAGCAAGATCATGATGGGAGAGCATGCAGTGGATATAGTCAGCTGTTAGTAGTGGTCAGCGTTACTTGAAGTGGCTGAATTGAAAATATATGAGTTTATCATAGTGACCGTAATTTATTAGACATTTTGTGTCCTTTTTTTTCAAAGACATACCAGTTTTCCACAGCCAGTTTCTTTTCAACGAATTATTTATTTCAAATTTTCTTTTATTGTTAATCATATAAATGAGGAAAATATTTCACTAAGACTTGTTATCAGTTTATCTTCAAAATTTTATCCATAAGAATTTTGTATCTCGAATACCCAGAAGCATAAAAACACCGAAAATATCATGCTAAATGAAGTAAATCAAGCAAAATATTTGTAAACCAGATTTTTGCAGTCTAAAAACTTTCTGGAAGTGCTTAATGTTTAGATTTGTCTTCAGCTACTTCTTGCTACAAGATAACAATGAAATATTCTGCACACAGTTTGTGTGAAATGGCAGTGAAGTGTTCACAGAAGCGTTTATTTAACTCTGTGTTTTTTTCTTTTTGTGTGTTTGGGATAGTAAACTGTTGCCCGTCTTTGTATTTTACTGTTGTCGTAATAGTAAAATGTTGCTCATCTTTGTATTTTACAGTTGTCATAATAGTAAACTGCTTTCCGTCTTTGTATTTTACAGTTGTCATAATAGTAAACTGTTGCCCGTCTTTGTATTTTACAGTTGTCATAATAGTAAACTGTTGCCCGTCTTTGTATTTTACAGTTGTCATAATAGTAAACTGTTGCCCGTCTTTGTATTTTACAGTTGTCATAATAGTAAACTATTGCCCGTTTTTGTATTTTACAGTTGTCATAATAGTAAACTGCTGTCCATCTTTGTATTTTACTGTTGTTGTAATAGTATACTGCTGCCCTTCTTTGTCTTTTGGCAGTTGACATACTAGTAAACTGCTGTCTGTCTTTGTCTTTTGCAGTTGTCTTTTTTCATGTAGTTGGTATAAATGTAAAATATAAAAATGTTTTTCGTCTTTTAGCAGTTTTTATAATTGTAGATAATTATCCTTTCTCATTTAGTTATTGTAAACAATTTGTTTGTCTTTTACAATTATTGTAAACTTTAGTCTTTCTTTGTTTTTTTTTTTTTAACACTTACTATAATTTGTGCAAAATTCTTAAAAACTAGTTAACTAACAATGGTAGAATTAGCATTGTTAGATATAGCATATTTTGTAGTCACTTTTCATAATGGAGATGTCTCAATTATTTTCTTACAATTGATTTCCCGTATTCATTGGATCTAAAAAAAAAAGTCTGCCATTCGTCAAGTCACAGCTCTTTTCAAATATCTTCTAAAGTTCTCAGAAGTGTTCAAAGCAAAACAATTTCTCAAGCCAATTTCTGAGTGTCAGGTGGTCAGACTTTTTGTTGTTGTTGTTGTTGTTGTTGTTGGTTAAACTTGATTAGTTTCATTAGCATGTCACATATACCAGTTTACACCAGTTTATAGTAAAATTCTCGTTTCCAAGCCATTGAGGCGTACTGGGGATACGGTGTTAGGCCTATATTTTTCATGACCTTAGGCACATGAAAGTGTGATGTGGTCAGTATCACGCCTGGCTGCTTTATCTTCCCAGATTTCTCTGGTACACATTTTTAGAGGCTGGGTTGACCCCGGGGCCATTTTGGTGTGTACAAGAAAAAGAATCCCATGCTGGTGCTGAACTCGGTACCACAGGATTAGTAAACAGAGTACCTAACCACTCGGCTAACCAGGCCACTTTTCACACGAGTAGCTGTTGTTGTACTGACACACATTCTCACAAAATTTAATCATAATGCATTAAATAGGAATGAAAACTTTATAAAATGAAGTTGAATTTCCAATGGGAAGTATTTTAAATCTGATATTTTGCTTGTTTTTGTTTGTAATTAAGTAACATTGTTAGTTGCAGTAGTAAAAGCACGGTTAAATGTATTACTTTTTCATCTAGAATATCATGATTTATGAAATTCGTGGACCGAAAATGTGTTCTTCTGCCTCTAGCACTGCTTTGGCCAGCATTAGAGTTTAATGAAGAAAAGATAAAAACTGCTATAAATCTTATAGGAAGCATCTTTATGTTCCTTAGCTTGTTCTGTGCATTTTCCTGCATGTTTGCTTTAGCATATTGTGATGCTTATGTTTTTTTTGTAGCTCACTGTTCCTTGTTTTTTTTTTTTTCTTAATGTCTACCACAGCAGCTTTCACCAAGGAAAGCATACTCCACCAGCAATCTTGCCGTGATGAGAAAGGTTTGCCTTTCAGCTTCTTTTTCTTCTTGTAGATTCTAAAAATGTTACTGAAGATACAGAGACTAACCAAAGCCTTTCGGTTGTTCTTAAGTGGTTATGATGTCAGGAACAGCTTTGAAAGACTTCCTTAGTAATGCATACATTTATAGCTCACTGAGTGAATTGGGTGTAGTTTCTGAAGTAACGTTTCTTGTAAGGTAGACATTCTTACATTGAAGGAGAGAGATATATATAGTCAGTCAGTCGGAGGCAAAGCCACTGTCTGTCTTGTCAGTCAGCGCCACATAGCTGACATGCCAGCGTCAGGGTTAGCGAACCACAGCTGACCAAGACCCTGTCCCACCTCTCTGTTGGAAGCCCCCAGTAACAAGCCTAGCCTGACTAACGGGGCAGGGATCACCATAGTCCCCATGGTGGTGGAGTCTGCTAAAGAAGCATTGCACACCCCTCCTGCTTTTTAGCTACACTCCAGGACTGAAAGAAATACCCGCCGTAACCCGCTCCAAAGCCAGTATGATGTTGTGCCCCAACATCTTCACAGCATCAGCTGCAAAGAACACCAGCCCCCAGTTACAGGGAGTTCGAAGACAAGACAGGACACGTAATCGTTCATTCACGTACACCACGTACCAAGTTTTAGCTGTGTGACTGAGTAATGACGGTATTTGTGAATTGATATGCTTTTGTTTTTTTTTTGTAGCTGAGTACTGTATTCCCTGCATCTCCAACATGTGCCTTGTTTTTTCCTAACGTAAAATATATGTGCTTTACCTTAGAATTAATATTTGCTTCTAATTTTATTTGCTTGTACTTTAGACTTACGCATTTTGTGTTAATTTATTTGCCTCTACCTTAGAATTACAGATTTTATGTTTATTTATTGATTTTATGTTTTATATAAATTCTAGAAGCAATCGTAGAAGGGTAATTTAGTGGGAAGCTGAGACCCATGGGTATGCTAAAGGCTGATGTAGTCAGCATCATGCCTAGCGGCCTTTCCTTCCCACCCAAGCTCTAAGAGAAGTCAGGAACCTATTTTTGGATATGCTGGGGTGTCTCTAATTTGAACCAGCAGCCTTCATCATGAGAGTCAAGTGCACTAACCACATCACCACTCGGGCAAATCATTTGGAAGAGAACAAATATTTTCATGCTCATTTAGAAGTAAAATGTTGTCTAAATGTCTGAAGAAAGTGACATTTTCATTACCGTTATTTATTTCTTTATTGTTACAAGTTGAGTATCCCTTGCCCGGAAATTCCTCATATCTGGTTTGTTCCAAAATTGAAACCTTTTGAGCACCAACGTGATGTCACTCCTGATCTTGCGTGATGTGTCCAAGTCAAGATGCAGGCACGTAACAGACAATTTATAAAAGCAACACACACATATGCATATATGCTATGGTGTCTCTCCCAAAGGATTGGCTGCTAAGAGAAGAAAGACTCTCCCAGCCATCTTCAGCTGCAGTATTCATATTTTGTAATTGTTACATGTTTATGTGTAAGAACGTGATTGATTATCAACAGCATATACATTCAGAGTAAGGGATGATGGTCATGCCACATAACCACAGATTGTCCACGTGGGGTGGGTGAGATAGTGATACCTTTGATTTCTGGTGGTGCAACATAACCACAGATTGTCCACGTGGGGTGGCTGAGATTGTGATACCTTTGATTTCTGGTGGTGCGACATAACCACAGATTGTTCACGTGGGGTGGCTGAGATTGTGATACCTTTGATTTCTGGTGGTGCAACATAACCACAGATTGTCCACATGGGGTGGCTGAGATAGTGACACCTTTGATTTCTGGTGGTGCGACATAACCACAGATTGTTCACATGGGGTGGCTGAGATAGTGACACCTTTGATTTCTGGTGGTGCAACATAACCACAGATTGTCCACATGGGGTGGCTGAGATAGTGACACCTTTGATTTCTGGTGGTGCAACATAACCACAGATTGTCCACATGGGGTGGCTGAGATAGTGACACCTTTGATTTCTGGTGGTGCAACATAACCACAGATTGTCCACATGGGGTGGCTGAGATAGTGACACCTTTGATTTCTGGTGGTGCGACATAACCACAGATTGTTCACGTGGGGTGGCTGAGATTGTGATACCTTTGATTTCTGGTTGTGCAACATAACCACAGATTGTTCACGTGGGGTGGCTGAGATAGTGACATCTTTGATTTCTGGTGGTGCAACATAACCACAGATTGTCCACGTGTGGCTGCTGAGATAGTGACACCTTTGATTTCTGGTGGTGCAACATAACCACATATTGTCCACAAGGGGTGGCTGAGATAGTGACACCTTTGATTTCTGGTGGTGCAACATAACCACAGATTGTCCACGTGTGGTGACTGAGATAGTGACACCTTTGCTTTCTGATGATGCCACGTAACCACAGGTTGTTCATGTGAGGTGGGTGAGATAGTGACACTTTTGCTTTCTGACAGTTCAGTGTGCACAAACTTTATTTCATGTTGAAAATTGTTAAAAATGTTGTATAAAGCTACCTCCAGGCTACGTGGATGTGAAGCATAAATGAATTTCATATTTACACTTGAGCGCAGTTCATATTTGATTATGTATGAGTATATGCAAATATCCCAGATCCAAAACATTTGTGATCGTGAGCATTCCAGATAAAGGATACTCAACATGTATTTACTTGTTTACGCTGTTACTGTAGTGAGCATTAATTACCTGTAGTCAGCGATTGACCTATTTGTTTATGCTTTCACAAATTTGGTTATTTTATGTCCATCAAATTAAATATCTTGTGGGTGATACCGATCCATTGATTTATTAAAAAAAAAAAAAAGAATTCCATACCCCTTTTTTTATAGTAGTTGTATAATAGTCTGAAATGACCTTGTTTATATTTCAGTTAGAAGCTGTACCGCCCAATAGATTTATTAGTTTTTACATTTAGTGTATTACTGGGATTAGCATAATCAGAATTAGCATTTGTTTGTTTTTGTTTTAGATGATCACAGGTGTTAAGTTTTAGTCTTGTTCGTTTGAAAGTATAGAGGACAAACGAAAGCTGATTATAGATAAGCTAAAGTGTGCTGCATATAGAATGATGATGCTAGAGTTAGTTGCATATTAAATAGTAGGAAATGTTGGGATCAAGAAATGATGTAATGTGTGCAGGGGTTCTTAAGCTGTGGAGAATTAGGACCACAGATTGATAAGACCCAGACTTTTGAAATATTGATTTACAATATAGGCAGATCAGTAATCCAGCCCCCCGTGTGGTACCCGGGATCTTCAAAGAATAGGACCACTGTACCCTACCATGCATGATCGTAAAAGGCGACTAAGGAGGGTTCAGCATAGGGCCAGCAGCCCTATCTGGTAAAAAAACTATCAGACTGCTACAGAAACGGAAGCAAGGGAAAAAGCAAATGTAGGTGGAAGGAGAAATGCGTATCAGGAAACTGAGCCCATGAAGGTTGTGGATGAAAGCCAGCCACTGGAAGTCCCCAGCCCAACTGCAGACCTCCTGGAACCTAAACACAAGATGCAAATAGGCAGCTGGAATGTAAGAACACTAAACCAGACTGGAAAACTAGCACAAACCATCAAGGAAATGCACAGATACAAACTAGACATACTAGGAATACAAGAAGCAAGATGGATAGGACAAGGCAGAAGGAAATTAACAACACAGCACACAGAAGATACAATAATATGGCCAGGTAAAGAAGATCTTAATGAGGGAGGAGTAGCATTGATTATAACAAAAGAAGCATCAAGAGCATTGCTGAAATGGACCCCAATAAATGAGAGATTATTATATGCACGCTTCAACTCAAGATTCACGAAGCTGTCTATTGTAGTTTGTTATGCACCAACAGAAGCAGCTGAAGAGGAATTAAAAGAAGATTTTTACAACAGCCTCCAAGCAACAGTAGAAACAATACCCAAGCATGATATGCTATTCATCTTGGGCGACTTCAATGCAAAAGTAGGTGAAGGAAATGAAGATAGATGAAGAATCATGGGAAGAGAAGGAATCGGAGAAATAAATGAAAATGGAGAAAGACTGTGCAGTTTCTGTGAAGAAAACATGATGACCATCGGAGGGACAATTTTCCAACACAAAAACATCCATAAGGTGACTTGGAGGTCACCAGATAAAACCACAGAAAACCAAATCGATCACATACTAATAAACAACAAGTGGAAACGGTCACTACAAGATGTGCGAGCAAGGAAAGGAGCAGATGTAGGAAGTGATCACAACCTTCTGGTAGCAAAAATAAAACTAAAATTAAGGAAAGCCAAAATCGGAGAACACAGAAAGATACATTTTGATACAAGAAAACTGATAGACCAGCAGACAAGAAATGAATTCTCAATAGTACTTAAGAACCACTTCAGTGTCCTACAAGACGAAGCAGAAATGTCCATATTAGAGTTCAGTAAAACACTACAGGAAACAGCAAAAGAAGTGCTGGGATATCGGAAAAGGAGAAAAGAGGAATGGATAAGTGAGACCACATGGGAAAAGATAGAGCAAAGAAAAGAAATCAAGAAAAAATTACTGAACACCAAATCACAACGGCTTAAAGAACGAGTTTTAAGTAATTATGCACAAAAAGACAAAGAAGTGAAGGAATCATGCCGTCAAGATAAACGTCAATATTATGACAACTTAGCAGAAACAGCAGAGAAAGCAACATATACAAATGACATGAAAACCATATATAAAATCACAAAGCAGATGACAGGTAACTTCAACACAAGATGTGAAAGTGCAGTAAGAACACAAAATGGACAACTGGTCAGTGGAGAAAGAGAAAAAATTGAAAGATGGAGGGAATACTTTAACACCCTACTAAACAGAACACAAGCAGCACAAACAATAGACATACCTGAAGCAAAAACGGAACTAAACATCAATACAGGACCAATAACAATAAATGAAGTAAAGGAAGCGATAAAGAAGCTAAAATCAAGCAGGGCACCAGGTGAAGATGAAATGACTGCGGAGATGTTGAAAGCAGAAGAAACAGAAACACCAAAACAACTTTGCCGGATATTACAATAAATTTGGGATCTAGAAAAAGCCACAGAGGAGTGGAAAACTGGCCTTATAGTAAAACTACCAAAGAAGGGTGACCTCAGAGATTGCGGGAACTGGAGAGGCATTACCCTACTGCCACTCACCAGTAAAGTATTTTGCAGAATAATCATCAACAGAATTGTACCAACACTTGAGGAAAAACTTCGGAAAGAGCAGGCAGGATTTAGGAAAGGAAGATCATGCATAGACCACATATTTGTACTTAGACAAATATTAGAACAGGCAAATGAGTGGCATAGCACAACATATGCATTATTCATAGATTTTGAGAAAGTCTTTGACAGTGTCAACAGAGATGCACTGTGGAAAATCCTAAGATGGCATGGCCTCACCCATAAAATAGTTAATGTAATCAAAGCCCTATACGAGGGTTTTCAGTGCAAAGTTATCTGTGGAGAACGTACCTCCAGCAGCTTTAGGGTACAAACAGGAGTGAAACAGGGATGTGTACTATCACCAACATTATTTATCTTGGCAGTAGACTGGTTAATGAAGGAGGCAACATCAGACAAACGCAGAGGATTACAATGGACCATTGACACAGTGCTGGAGGACTTTGACTTTGCGGACGACATTTGTCTGTTATCAAGTAGTCACAAAGATATGCAAGATAAAATAAACAAGCTAACTCAGAATGCAAACAACATAGGACTAAAGATCAACGTAGGAAAGACAGAGTTAATGAAGCAAAATGTGAACAACAGAAATGTACTCAGAGTTGATAGCAAGTTAGTGGAGGAGGTCAACAAATTTGTATACCTTGGCAGCAGAGTAGTAGAAAATGGAGACAGCACAGAGGACATCAACAGCAGACTTACTAGAGCAAACCAGGCTTTTGCAATGCTGCAGACTATATGGAAATAAAAAAAACTAAGCATAAATATGAAAATCAGGATATTTAAGAGTAATGTTCTAAGTGTACTACTCTATGGAAGTGAATGCTGGAAAATCACCAAAACCATAGAAAACAAGTTGAATTCTTTCCAGACTAAATGTTTATGAAGAATTAGAAAAATATTTTGGCCAAACACCATAAGAAATAACATCTTATTAGCAGAAATGCAGATGAAACTACTGACAACAGTTATTGAGGAAAGACGCTGGTGATGGTTGGGACATGTGCTCCGAATGACTGACAACTCACTACCAAAAATAGCACTAAGATGGACACCACAGGGGAACAGAAGTAAGGGTAGACCAAAAGAGACATGGAGAAGAACAACAGAGAGGATGTTGAGCAATAGAGGGCTCACCTGGGCAAGAGCAGAAAAAAAGGCAAAGGACAGGCATTTGTGGAAAACCCTTGCGGAAGCCCCATGTGCCCTGGGCACTTAAGGTTCAGAGAGAGAGAGAGTAATCCAGCAGTTTGAGTCTGTCAATCTCTCTCTCTCGTCCTTCCCCACCCCCCCTCTCTCCCCAAGGGGAATTCTTCACTGTTTCCTGATGTAGTCGTTTGTGGGGGGCGGGGGAAACTTCAAATTTTATATTGACATAAATAAACAGGAGAAAGGAGTAAATACAAAGGGAAAAATAATAAAGGCTTGTTTCATCATAGAAGAGAGTTTTTGCAGCAAGTAGAAGTTTGCTGTTTGTAGAAGTTTGCTAAAAATTGAAACAGCCAGAAGTTTGTTGTTTGTGGAAGTTTGCTGAAAATTGAAACAGGCAAAAAGTTTGCTGTTTGTGGAAGTTTTCTGAGAATTGAAACAGCCAGAAGTTTTCTGAGAATCAAAACAGGCAGAAGTTTTCTGAGAATTGAAACAGGCAGAAGTTTGCTGAGAATTGAAACAGGCAGAAGTTTTCTGAGAATTGAAACAGGCAGAAGTTTTCTGAGAATTGAAACAGGCAGAAGTTTTCTGAGAATCGAAACAGGTAGAAGTTTGCTGTTTGTGGAAGTTTTCTGAGAATTGAAACAGGCAGAAGTTTGCTGTTTGTGGAAGTTTTCTGAGAATTGAAACAGGTAGAAGTTTTCTGAGAATTGAAACAGGCAGAAGTTTGCTGAGAATTGAAACAGCCAGAAGTTTGCTGTTTGTGGAAGTTTGCTGAGAATTGGAACAGCCAGAAGTTTGCTGTTTGTGGAAGTTGCTGAGGATTATTTTGCAGAGTAGTTTCCCCTCAGGATTTATTTTTAGCAGTGTTTGATTGCCATTATTGGCCACGAGTTGTAAAATCATCATGTTCTTTTGGGCCAGGACCAATCTCTTTATGGTTGTGCTGTCTTAAATTGTGGCCCATGTTTCCACTGCCTGTAATGCTGTGCCCCTTACACTGAGTTGCTCTCAGTGTGATACAGATAGAATAATCAGTAGAAGAATGTAGTTTCATTCAGCTTAATAACATATAGATAGCATAACTGAAAAATATGAACTGAGTTTGCTCTGTTACTTGTTAAAAAATAAATGAAAGCCTCTCAAATGGTTGTTTTAATAAAGACCTGTTATTTTATATTTAAATGTTTTTTTTTTTATAGAGTTATGTAAGCTGGCATTGACAGTTGTTGTATGTTTTGTGTACCTTTTGTTTTATACAGAGACCATCATTGCGAGAAAAACCATCCCCGTCTCATATAAAAGATGCAACATCTAAGACTGTTCCATCTAAAGAAGCACATCGTGGTACAACACCTACAAATGGTGGATCTGCTCCTGTGGCTTCTGTCAGATCAGCTTCTCCTGCTAGGAAGGAAGTGGAGAAGCCCGCAATCAAGATTGCCTCTCCAAGTCACAAAAAAATTGATAAGACGGTTACAACCCCTCCGCCTTCTGCCATTTCAACACCCACACAGGGGCCCGCACCGGCACTTGCCATGTCACCGTCACCGGTTCCTGCCGCTGCCGTAACCACGCAGCCTGTTGCCGATGATGGGACCACAGTGCCACGTCCCGCGGCCGCACCGGCGCAGGACATCTCAGCTGAGGAATACAAGGCTCGACTTGCAGAGAAGAGAAGGCAGGCCAGAGAGAGGGCGGAGAGAGAGGCAGAAGAGGAGAGAAGACGGCAAGAAGAGGCCAGGTAAGTCCACATTTTGTTGTGTTAAATATTGAAGTGATGTGAGTTCCAGTAATAGTTTTCTTGAAGTGGGTTACCTGAAGCACAGAGAGTGCGAGCGAATCTTTCCACTATTTTATACAGCCCAGTATTCTGTACAGTCCAGTATTCTATACATCCCAGTATTCTATACAGCTTTCATGAGAACAAATCTTTTCCTGGTTGGTGGGGGGGAGTGGGTTGAGCTGTTATATTGACAGACCTTACAGAGAAGTCTGCTTGTTGAGTGTATTCTAAAAAGTTATGATAGCCGTTACCCTGATACTTCTCCAAAATCTTCACGTGGCATCAGCTGCTAGAACCTATCCTGCAGCACCAAGAGATAATCAGTGAAACCTGTAGTATACTGTGACCTAGCTTGTAGGAGAGTGATGTGCTAAGCATTCATGCCTGACCGCTTTCTCTGCCACATTTTCCAGAAGTGTTTCCCAATTCCCTCTTTCCGTAGCTAGGTGCCGGGGGATTTCTGGCCAGATTCAAACTGTAACATTCAGAGTTGAGTGCACTACTCAGGTTTTTGTAGTGAATTAACTTGAGACTGTAGTCACATTTGCACAGGATATGATCAAATTATTTTACATTTTTGGGTGTAGGTGAAAAGAGAGGCCTTATAAACTGATCTCTGACTCGTGAAAGCTGCCGTTAGCTTTCCTGAGATGGTCTGGCTCGCAGAAGCTGTTAAAATTGGTCAGAGAATTTTGTGATGTGATTAATTTGGTATTCTGTATGTATGGACTGATAAGCCTTTGGGTCAAAATTCTCACAGATGTGTCCCAGTTCCATAATACTGTAGTGGTAGGATCTTATTTTTACGTAAGTGACAAACGTGAGATAGCTAGAGGACACAAAGCCGTAGCAGATCACTTGGTAAATTCATGCACAGTTTAGAATGATTCTTCCTTGCTTTGTCTCTTTCCTCGTGTATCTCTCTCTCAGTGTGGAGGGGGGAAATTGACTTGTTGATAAGGCTGGGTAGTTTGCTTACTTTGATCTGAAATTTGGAATCCAGTGTTTTTGTTTTTTTTTTATTGAATATCAGATTGTTGTCACAGTAGCTACCATCCCTCTTATAGGATACTTTGTGGTTTGGTTGAAATATGGTTCTTGTATTCATAGCCAAGTAATGACACAGCTTATAGACTAGCAAAGGAAGGCACAAAGAAAGAACAATTCAGGCACAGAATATCACAAAAGGAAGTAAAAACCGTAGTTATGAGGAAATACCGAAACACCTGGAGGCAGACAGCAGGTACCCACAGGACCTAGTACTAAGACTGAACAAACAGTAACAAAACACAGCCCCCAGGTTGTGTACCAGACACTACAGACTCGATGCTCATCTCCACAAGATAAAGGCTGCAACCGTCAGCCCAGTGCACATGCTACAACAGCCCCCAGACCCTGGAAAACATGCTTCAGACCTGCACCATACACAGAGACCCCAGAGCCAGGGTGTGTTCCTGAGAGAAAAGCACTGAGAAACTCTGGGTTCCTGCAAAGACCTCCTGCTGACAGTGGGATTCATAGAGGCAGCCTGATTTCCTGTTTAGAAAGCTGAGCATACAAAACTGAGTGCGGAAGAGTATTCATAGTGTTAAAAAAAGCGTTGGGTTAAATAAATATTGGTTTACATCTTTCTTTCCATGGCTTCTTCAGACTGATAGCTGTTGTTGCATGTATAATCTTCCATCAAACAGATTGGCTGAAGAGGAGAGACAGAGGCAAGAAGAAGAGGAAGAGAAGAAATTCGAAGAAGAAGCTCTTCGTGTTGCTGAGGAGGCCCAGAGGGCTGAGGAGGAGAGGTTACAAAAAGCCATTGAGGCAGAAGAGAGGAGGAGAAAGGAAGAGGCAGAGAAGCAGGAACAAGAGAGAAAGGCTGTAAGTAACAAAAATAAATACTCATTTTCAGCAACAAATGATTCAGTATTTAGTACAAACTAACTGTACACTATCAAAAATCATGGGAAAAGAAATGAAAATGAGATGTTATATACAAGGGGTGATTGATAAGTTCTCGGCCTAAGGTACAACGGATTACTTGTGAACAACTTTTTTGGGTTATTTCTCAACATAGTCCCCCTGTAGGTTTGTGCACTTAGTCCAGCGATCCTGGAGCATAAGGATCCCTTCTTTGTAAAAGTCAGCATCTTGTGCCAGTAGAAAGTGGTCTACACCATGAATGACATCATCATGTGAAGCAAATTTGTGACCACTGAGCTCCTTTTTGAGTTTGGTAAACAGGTAATAGTCCGAATGGGTCAAATCAGGGGAATAAGGAGGATGTTCAAGAAGCTGGAAGCTGCATTCATGAATGGCAGCCATTGCCACTGCTGACATGTGAACTGGAGCATTGTCTTGCTGAAAGATGACTCCTCTCATCAATTTCTCTCGACGCTTTTCCTTCAGTTTGACCTGCAGTTGCTTCACAAGAATAGCATAATAGGCTTTGGTGACCATTCTGCCCTTTTGAAGATAGTCTACCAATAGCATAGCTTCTGAATCCCAAAAGATGGTCTGCCAATAGCATAGCTTCTGAATCCCAAAAGATGGAAACCATCACTTTGTCTGCAGACAGAACCACCCTTGCTTTCTTTGGAGGTGGGGATCTATGATGTTTCCACTGCTTTGACTGTTCTTTGGTTTCTGGTTGAAAATGATGAACCCAAATCTCATCCATAGTCACAAATTGCTGAAGAAACTTTTCAGGATCTGCAGAAAAATTGCCAAGATTGTTTCTTGACATGTTGAGACGCTGTCGTTTGTGATCAGCTCCAAGAAGTTTCAGAACCCATCGAGCAGAGACCTTTGTCATTTGAAGATCATTGTGAATAATGGCATGAACACATTCCTGGGAGATGCCTAACTCAGTAGCAATGTACTGCTCAGTTAGTTGTCGATCCTTCATAATCATGTCATGGATTCTGGCGGTGGTTTCATTGGTGGTTACCGTTCTTTCTTTTCCTGGAATGGGATCATCTTCCAGACTCTACCTTCCATGTTTGAATTGAGCTGCCCATTTCTTCACTGTGCCGTAGGAAGGGGCACCCTCCCCTAGTCTCCATCATATCCTCATGGATCTCCTTCGATGATAAGCCCTTGATGCAGAGGTAGCGAACGGCTGCTCAATGAGAAATTGTATCTGTGTTCTCAATTTCTGCTACCCCTTTCCACTTCAGTAGCCTGTAAAAAAAAATTGGTTGCTGTTAATTTCTTGAAATTTGGTGTTTAATCTTACATTAACCTAATCTACAAATGCACCTAATTACTGTGTGTTTCAAATATTTGTACCTTATGCCGAGAACTTATCAATCACCCCTCATACTTGAAGCTAAGAAAGCTTTATCCAGCTAATAAGCTCGTTTTGCCCAGATGAACATTTGTTGATGATAAGACCACAATCCTTAATACTGAACCAAAAAGATGAGCTTTGCACATAAACAATGCTTACAGGATGTCCATAAATTACTATCCTGATAACTGTTGTCTATTTAAAAAAAAAAATATTGTAATCAAGGTGTAGTGGAGTTGGTTTATAGTAAGATTGACATCAGAAATTTTTTTCCATGAGGTTAGCAACACTCTGCACCATCATGCATTGTGACAAAACAGAAAAAATGGTGACCATCAAGAAAAGGTAATATGCATCTTGAAGTTATGGGAAACAAAATCTCCTGTAACTGTTAAGCATTTTTATAGGAAGGAATTCAAGAAGAAGGATCCGCCTTCTGAACAATCACTGATGCATTGGTTAAAACAATTTCAAGAAACTGGCAGCGTATTACACCAATAGAGAGCAGGCAGGCCAAGCGTTTCAACAGGTGAATAATTTGTGGACACCCTGTAGATTGTTGATTCTTATGGAGAATTGTTGGTTATCTGACGCCACTAAGATAATGTCTGTCAGCATGTGGATGCTTGTCGTTCACACTGTTTACATCAGAACATGATCTCTTACTTCAGCTGAGTGGAGCAGCAAGTGTTGCTGCTCTGTAGGGACAGCTTGATTTATAAGATGGAATTTGACAGTCAAAAACATAGACAGAATATATTTATGGGACAAAGCTTATCTTTTCTTGTTAGCACATAGATGAGAACAGTTATGTTTAATCCATGGATATATTTCATTAGACTTTAGGCTGATGTGTGGGTATAGAAAAATAGTTGTGGACTTACATATAGTTTTGGCAAATTTTATGTGCTTGCATGAGTATAAAAGAAAGGAAGTTGTAATTCGAGTTGCAGAAGTAGCACTGACCTTAAAGAATCTCGAGAACACATGGCATTCAAAAGTTATAAGCACACAAACTAAGTTAAGATTATTCAATTCAAATGTAATATCCACCCACACTTATGCATGTGAAAACTGGAAAACAACTAAAGAAATAAACAAGAAATTAGACTCTTTCGAAAACATATGTCTAAGGAAAATACTCGGTATAAAGTGGAATGAATTCAAGAACAAAGCAGAGATAAGGCGGATAAGCAAACAACAACTTGTCTCATGGGTGATCAGAAAAATAGATTGACATGTGTCAGTCATATGATAAGAAGAAACAATCAGAGGATCCCCAAACAAGCTGTCAAGTGGAACACAACAGGCCAAAGAAAAAGAGGTCGACCACGTGAAACTCTAAAGAGGACATTGTTAAGAGAGGCCAGTTTAGTGGGCATAACATCCCTTGATTGAAAAATTCGCCAAAGAGAGGAATTCTTGGCAAACTACCATGTGGGCCCTATGTGACGTTTAGTGGCATGGGAAGGATGTAAGGTGTGTATTATATAAGTACAGAAATTAGTGGTAGACACCACTGAAATATAGAGGAGAAAACTTGAGGAATTATGTATATAAGAAAAGACCATTCTCAGTATTTTCTAGACTGGTGATAGCATTTTTGTTATTATTATTATTTTTTGTTTTTTTGTAAGTGAAATTTCTATTCACAGAAAGAGGAAGCAGAGAGGAGGACAAAGTTGGAGGCAGAAAGGCTGGAGAAGGAGAAGCAGGAGAGGGCCAGGAAAGAGGAAGAGGAAAGACTTGAGAGGAAGAGGGTAAGTAAAGCACATGTTCTGCTACAAATGTCTTGTATCTTAAAAAAGAAATGAGAGAGTAAATGTCCTGTGACTTATATAGGTAAAGGTTAAGGGTGAAATCCCCATTTCCAAGCTGTTAAGACATGTAGGATACAGTGTTAGGCCTGTATTTCCAGGACCGTCGGCACATGAAAGTGTGATGTGCCTGGCTGTGTTTACCTTCCCAGATTTCTTTGGCACCCATTTTTAGAAGCTGGGTGAACCCCAGGGCCTTCTTGGTGTGGTGGTACCAGAAAAAAAATCCCGCTGCTGGGATTTGAGCCTGGCACCACCAGATTAGTTGAAAGTATCATGAAGTATTCGTCCAAGACAGTGGCTCCAAAACTTTTGTGCAGCTGCTGCCCCCTTGCCTCCAAGGACACTTACCTGGTGCTGACCAGAAACTTTTTTCACTGAACCAGCTCTGATCCCACTGCTGCCTTTTCCTTCACCACCCCTATGGATCTTCTGTCCACCTCTGAGGAGGAGGAGAGGGGGTGGTACAGCCGAGTTTGAGAATCACTGATCTAAGACTAGTTGTGTGTCAGCACTGCTCCTGTCATTCTACATTCATAAAGTGAGGTTCGCAGATGAGCCATTATAGTCAGCATGGCTGAACTGTGATGAGTCAATCTTCCTTCGGCTTTTCCATTTCTGGTTTTGTTGCCGTTATCTCACGGCACGATTCTTCCACAGACTCTCTTGAAACAAGTATAACATTTCATCTTCCTGTTATAATAAAATAATATAGGTGCTGCAGTGTAGGAAATTTTTAAAAAACTCTCGTGCAAGATAAATTTCATTTTTAAAATTCTCCACAAAATGATACACATTGCTCGAGGCCCGCCTCAGGTCACTTGATTCCTGGGAATCGTTGAAGGGTCATGTGGAAGTCCACATATGCAAGTCTAGTTTTAATTTTTGTTTCTTTTAATATAAAAAACAAACCCAGTGCTATAAGTTCTCAGAATATGATTGTTTTGTAAGTAAATGCCATATACTTGAAAGGGGGGGGCCTCCACGGGGTCATTGCCTGGGGAAAAAAAACAAACATTTGAGGGTCTCTGTTCTAACAAGTACATTCATGTTAGTTATTTCTCTTGGAATGACTGGAGTTTGTACACTTGTTTATTTATAGAAACTAGAGATGATAATGAAGAGGGTCAAGGTTGACACAGAGAGTCCAGCGAAAACAGAGACTCCACCTAAGCCAGTCAGCGCCTTTCCCAGTGTCACCCATCTGGATTCTTCCCATAGTTCACCAGAAGAAGATCAGGAGAAGTCAGAAGCTTCCACTGAAGCATCAGGTGATGGCAGCGGTCTGTCAGTGATGGAGGGGTCAGCTGTGGAAGTGTACAGTGCGGCCATGACCATGTCGTTCATGCAGGATATGGAGGATTCCAGCTTGACACAGTCTTCGTCTTCATCTGAAGCAACGGTTGCCCACAGCATGCCATCAAAGAGCATTCTAGATGGATCATCATACCATGATGAAAGCCATGGCGATAACGTTGAAGAGAAACCGCCACATGTCGTCGATACAACGCCATCAAAGACAGAAGAGAAAGTTCTATCTTCTGAGCCACCTACAGAATCCAGATTCAGGTCTCCGCTGCTGCAGCAGCTGGTAGAGAGCAAGGACACTGACTCGGGCTCTCCAAAGTTCAAGTCTCCTTTGCTGCAGAATCTCCTTGGTAAAACTAGAATTGGAGCTCACGTGAGTTCATCTGTGAGCACGGGGGACCTCAGTAGAGACCAGGTTTCCACTCCAAGCCTGGCTGCCGCAGAGGATGCCACAAGTGTGGCACCTTCAGCTTCAGCACAGGATAGCAGTGGGTCAGTGAATGAGATTTCTAAAGAGAAATCCGGTGATGGTATCAAAGGTGAAGAATCGTCTGTTACTCAGCCAAGCTCTTCTCAGAATTCGCCTGATGAAGAGCAAGAGAAATCTCTAGCATCCAGTGATGTTTCGTCTGAAGAGGGTAGCAGCATGGCAGTAATGGAGGGATCAGCTGTAGAAGTATATAGTGCAGACATGACAACATCATTCATGCAAGACATGGAAGAACCTGGAATGACATCCTCTACTAAATTGTCATCCGCAGTTTCCAACAGAGTGACATCTGGCAGTATTCTTGATGAACCTTTGCCTCTTGTTGAGATACATGGTAGTGATAGTGAGAAGAGGTCGCTTGACTCTGACTCAACACCATCAGAGCCAGAGGAGACAGCCTTACCATCTGATCTTTCCTCAGCCAGAAAGCCCAGACTTGAATCCCCACTGCTTCAGCAGTCAGTGGAAAACAAAGACGGTCAATTAGCTTCAGGTTCTCCAAAGTTCAAGTCTCCGTTGTTACAGAACCTCCTTGGCAAGACCAAAGTTGGAGCACGTTTGGGCCTGTCTGCAAGTATGGGGGATCTGGCCAGCGGCAGAGAAACTACATCAGCTCAGAGCCAACCTAGTGTTGCTGAGACCAGATATGCATCTCTTTCAGTCTCCTCAGATGATAGCAGTGGCTCAGCAAAGGTTTATAAACAGAGATCTGATGACAGTGATAAAGATGAAGAATTGCCTGTTACCCAGCCAAGCTCTTCTCAGATTTCGCCTGAAGAAGAGCAGGAGAAGTCTATACCATCCAGTGATGTTTCGTCTGAAGAGGGTAACGGTCTGCCGGTCATGGAGGGATCAGCAGTAGAAGTGTACAGTTCAGCCATGACAACGTCATTCATGCAAGATTTCGAGGAACCAAGTTTGACAGCCTCCACCTCCTCGTCCGCATCAACAGTTACCAGAAGTGCATCATCTGGGAACATTATCGAAGGATCATCATCATCTCGTCATGATGATGCCGAGGAGAGACTGTCACGCAGTGCTGATACAACACCATCGAAGAGTGAGGAGAAGATATTGACTTCTTCCACTGAGTCTAAGCCCCGATTTAAATCCCCTCTGCTACAACAGTTGATGGAGAACAGGGGATCTGATCCAGCCTCTGGTGGTACTAGATTTAGTTCCCCTCTGATACAGAACCTTCTTGGCAAGACCAAGGTTGGAGCTCGTTTGGGTTTGTCTGCAAGTATGGGGGACCTCACCACCAAGAAAGAAACACCCCCCTCCGAAAGCCAAGCCACCGCAACAGGCAGTTACACGAGTCTTACAGCCTCATCTCAAGACAGCAGTGACTCACACAAGGAGATGTTCACACAGGGTCCAAGTTATGAGGACAAAAGCAGAAACCAAGAGACATCAGGATTTGGACAAATGCCTTTCGAAAACTATGCTATGACAAATGGCACTGGGAGAGATTCAGGATTTAGAACTACCTCATCAAAGTTATCATTTGATTCCTCACCTTTCGAAACCCCCACGCTGCCAGATATGAGGACAAGTGATCCTGGTTTGGGTACCAGCAGTGACCTGCATGGAGATCCCTGGCTGATGTCTCAATCTTTCATCTTCAACGGTCATGGGAACCATGGAAGTTATGACACTGGAAACTCCAGGTGAGAGTAGTAGTAGTTTTTAGGTTTCTTCTTCCATTGTCAGTATTTTCCTCCTTTTTTTTGGGGGGAGGGGGGTATTTTAGTTAGATATTTGATTCTAAATTATTTTAGTTAGATATTTCTATGTTTGATTCTAGATTATTTTAGTTAGATTGTTTGATTCTAAATTATTTTAGTTAGATATTTCTATGTTTGATTCTAGATTATTTTAGTTAGATATTTCTATGTTTGATTCTAGATTATTTTAGTTAGATATTTCTGTGTTTGATTCTAGATTATTTTAGTTAGATATTTCTATGTTTGATTCTAGATTATTTTAGTTAGATATTTCTATGTTTGATTCTAGATTATTTTAATTAGATATTTCTGTGTTTGATTCTAGATTATTTTAGTTAGATATTTCTGTGTTTGATTCTAGAGTAGTAGGTGCCCATCAAAAAATGACAGGAAAAGAAATGGAAGATATGATTTTTACTCCAGATTTTGACAATATTATTGAGGTGTAAAATTTCTCAGAACACTGTGCCTTTTTTCCGTGAAGCAGTTGACAAAGCAAAAATTGTTCATGCCTCATTCCCTTAAGTCAGTGTTTCCCAACCTTTCTACTGGATCATGCTCCACTCTAGATTTTGATGTATTTCTTCTTCCCAGCCCACAGCGTAATAGTCAAGGAAGTTCTGAAAAACTGTAAAATAAATCTATTCTAATTATGTTGGAAACACTGCTTTAAATTAATGCTTATGTTTGCAGACGTGATAATCATCATCAAGTGCCATGTCAGAAGGCTTTGGCAGTCATACCTCTTCACAGATTCTAATTCTTTGATATTTTCTGTCAAGTTTATTTTTACAGTGTGATCACATTAGACTGTTCATGGTCTTCCCCTGCCTCTCTTCTTCCCATTTGTCTTCTGAGAAACCTTATCTCTGTTGCCTCTAGTGTTCTTGCTATTAACCTTCTGAGAAACCTTATCTCTGTTGCCTCTATTGTCCTTGCTCTTAAACTTCTGAGAAACCTTATCTCTGTTACATCTAGTGTCCTTGCTCTTAGAAACCTGATCTCTGTTGCCTCTAATGTCCTTGCACTTAAACTTCTGAGAAACCTTATCTCTGTTGCATCTAGTGTCCTTTCTCTTAAACTTCTGAGAAACCTTATCTCTGTTGCCTCTAATGTCCTTGCTCTTAACCTTCTGAGAAACTTTATCTCTGTTGCCTCTAATGTCCTTGCTCTTAACATTCTGAGAAACCTTATCTCTGTTGCGTCTAGTGTCCTTGCTCTCAAACTTCTGAGAAACCTTATCTCTGTTGCCTCTAATGTCCTTGCTCTTAACCTTCTGAGAATCTTTATCTCTGTTGCCTCTAATGTCCTTGCTCTTAACATTCTGAGAAACCTTATCTCTGTTGCCTCTAATGTCCTTGCTCTTAACATTCTGAGAAACCTTATCTCTGTTGCATCTAGTGTCCTTTCTCTTAAACGTCTGAGAAACCTTATCTCTGTTGCATCTAGTGTCCTCACATTGATCACATCATGTTTTTGTTTTTTTCATGGTTACCGCACAGTGAAAGAGGAACAAAACAAAAAACGAAAGAATCTGTAATCCTAAACTAAAGGAAAGCGACTGTAGTTAGAAAAAAAAAACACTGAGTACGATCATTGTACTGTCACCCCCCCCCCCCTTTTTTCCCCCCTTTTCTTTGACCAGAACGCTTTTTGAGTTGGACGTACGCGCAAAGTATGTGTCACAGAACATTATAGTACAGTACTGAGGTGTTTTTTTTCCCCCCGTTGTCAGTTTGCTTTGTGTTGTAGTGTGAGGATTACTTCTCTGAACATTGCGTGCTGTATTGAGAAACTATTTTTGTCAAAGTCCACTGACTTCTCTCAGGTGTGGTCGCCTTGGCTGTCTTGTATTCTGACGGCCTGGTTTTGTCTCATACCGTACATTCCGGCCCAGTGGCGTCCTAGTTATGTAGCCAGCGTTGGGGAGTGTTTCCCTGGTGTCATTTGTCCTAGCGTTCTTGGCATTCCTGGATGTTTGCTCGTGTCCGGACCACAGTGACCTCCTCCTATCTTATACTTCTCTTATATTTCTTTCTTATATTTCTGTTGTTTTTTCTTTCTTTCTCTTTCTTTTGTTCTTTCTTTCTTTCTTATATTTCTTTTTTCCTTCTTTCTTTCCTTATATTTCTTTCTTTCTTTCCTTCCTTATATTTCTTTCTTTCTTTCCTTCCTTATATTTCTTTCTTTATATTTCTTTATATTTCTTTCTTTCTTATTTCTTTTTATATTTCTTTCGTTCTCTTTCTTTCTTTCTTTCTGAACATCATCTTATCTTCCCATGTGCACTACACAAGAAACTACTATTTAATACCTCAATGTTGGCCATCACTGAGACAGTGTTACGTGATAGTAACGAGTCAGTGAGTGAGAAGAGCCAGCCAGCTTAACACATTTTTACAATGCTTTACTTACATAAGAGTGTCAGTTCTCACGCGCGCGCGCACGCACACGCACTGCCGCGCCTTTTCACCGTGCTAGGATAGTAGTAGTGGTAGCGTAACATGGCCTTGTAAGTAATGATTATAGTTTTTATTGTTGTTATTAATGAATACGATTATGAGTATATTGTAGGCATAATAGTAACATCTAATGGCAACAGAAAAAGTGAATAGGAAAATTAGAGCGAGGTAGAAAAACAAACTTCCATGGCATTAGTATGACTGGACGCTGACACAAGTAAACAGAATAGAAAAGGCAGACACAGTGAAAAGCGAGGACGCAATAAAACCTCCAACATCAAAGAGCAAGATAATGAATTAGGTAAATGACAATTGTATAGACGGAATTGGTGCAGACTGACACGCATGACACATATTAGCGTTAGGACGCTATTGCACACGGTTTTTAAATAAAGGAGTGACCATCTCGGCCAGATGACCAATTAAATATTTAGAGGCGTGGCCTATTGGACAATTGACTTCCGACATATAAGTCACGGGGCAGTTTGAATGACGGACAGTCAGAACACTCATGGAAACCAGTGGGCATCTGAAGGGTGGAGCCAAAATACTTATTGGTTAATCCATCAAGCTGGACTTGAAGATAAAAAAGGCGAGTGGAGAGACATGAAAGGAAGAAGAAGTACAGAAGTCTAGGAGAGGACGGAGCCTGAAGATGGAGGAACAAGGACAGTCAGTGAATAGAGACCGGTCCAGACGTCAAAGTATTGAGCATGAGAAGGGAGGAGCCCCCAAGAAGAGGAAGTCCAGAGACTAGCGGACAGTGAGGGGGATCGTCAGAAGTAGACAGAGAAGAGCAGCAGATGGAGAATCAGAAAATCAGACGATCAGAGAGGATCAGACAGACAAGAGGAGAATCAGATAAGAACAGCAGGAGGGGCAGACAAGAAAAAGAACAGAATAACAGTAGAGTGGAGGGGGCAGACAAGAACAAGAACAGAAGAACAGTAGAGCGGAAGGGGCAGACAACAAGAACAGAATAACAGTAGAGCAGAGGGGGCAGACAACAAGAACAGAAGAACAGTAGAGCGGAGGGGGCAGACAAGAACAAGAACAGAAGAACAGTAGAGCGGAGGGGGCAGACAACAAGAACAGAAGAACAGTAGAGCAGAGGGGGCAGACAAGAACAAGAACAGAAGAACAGTAGAGCGGAGGGGGCAGACAAGAACAGAAGAACAGTAGAGCGGAGGGGGCAGACAAGAAAAAGAACAGAATAACAGTAGAGTGGAGGGGCAAACAAGAACAGTAGAGCGGAGGGGGCAGACAAGAACAGAAGAACAGTAGAGCGGAGGGGGCAGACAAGAACAAGAACAGAATAACAGTAGAGCGGAGGGGGCAGACAAGAACAAGAACAGTAGAGCAGAGGGGGCAGACAAGAAAAAGAACAGTAGAGTGGAGCGGGCAGACAAGGACAAGAACAGAATAACAGTAGAGTGGAGGGGGCAGACAAGAACAAGAACAGTAGAGCGGAGGGGGCAGACAAGAAAAAGAACAGTAGAGCAGAGGGGGCAGACACAGAAGAACAAGAAAGAGAATGAGATGATATAGAATCAGAAGTAGTGTTAGACTGAAGATGTGTTTCAAGTGATTAAGAAGATCTGATACTTTTAGAACTTCGAGTAAAGCAATTTTAGACGAGAAGCTAGTTGACCACGTGGTGCAGATCTATTAGAAAACAGTGTTTAGAATCGTCCTAGTATCACATGTAGAATATCTTGAAGTTGAGAACATTGAAGAAATGCTGCATGTAGAATATGATAGAGTTTGATATTGTGAACAAATGATTAAGTGATTCAATCCAAATGATGTTGTCGACAATACATCTTGAACTTATTTGTCAGAATGAAATAATGCAGTGAACGTTTCATCGGACTTGATTTTAGTGAAGTGGTACTGTTTGTGAGACCTAATCTAAACAACAGGAATCAGGTTGTGCATGAAGATACAAGACACTAAACTCAACAAAGAGCAGCTTAATCATCTTCATTCTTCATCAGTAATGTGACAGTTCGAAAAGGAGATGGACATATGTTGGCCACTTGATGAGAAGAAATGAGCAGAGAATCCCAAAACAAGCTATCAAGTGGAACACAACAGGCCGAAGAAAAAGGGGCAGACCGCGTGAAACTCTGAAGAGAACATTATTAAGAGAGGCCAAGTTAACAGGCATAAAATCCTTTGTTGAGGTTGAAAGACTCGCCGAAGACAGGAAATATTGGCGAACTACTTTGCGAGCCCTATGTGACGTCTAACGGCACGGGAAGGATATAAGATATAAGAATGTGACAGTTCAGAGCCAGCCAATGTTATAGTAGCAGTGGGGGGGGGGGGGGGGAGGAGCAGACTTAAGGGACAAGGAAAAGGCGTCAGTTTTGATGGGAGAGTGAAGAAGAAGAATTGAGGCTTGAGTTTTGATAGGAGAGTGGAGAGGGAGAATTGAGGCTTGAGTTTTAATAGGAGAGTGGAGAGGAAGAATTGAGGCTTGAGTTATGATAGGAGAGTGGAGAGAAAGAATTGAGGCTTGAGTTTTGATAGGAGAGTGGAGAGGAAGAATTGAGGCTTGAGTTTAGATAATGGAGAGGAAGAATTGAGGCTTGAGTTTTGATAGGAGAGTGGAGAGGAAGAAGTGAGTCTTGAGTTTTGATAGGAGAGTGGAGAGGAAGAATTGAGGCTTGAATTTTGATAGGAGAGTGGAGAGGAAGAATTGAGGCTTGAGTTTAGATAGGAGAGTGGAGAGGAAGAATTGAGGCTTGAGTTTTGATAGGAGAGTGGAGAGGAAGAATTGAGGCTTGAGTTTTGATGGAAACGTACAGAAAACAAAACAAACAAACAAAATGGACGCACATCTTGTGAGGTGGTTGAGGTCTCAGCTTCGTAGACTAGGTAATCTTGTTAACGTGTAACCTGTGAGAAAGTGGTCACATGCTTTTCCAAACGGTTTGGCACGAGAGAGCCAGAGCAGTGCCGCCACATATTTAAGTGATAAATAGTCGGGCCCAGGTAGAGAACCCACAGCAGTTTTCTTTTTTCATTAGTCCCAGTCCAGCCAGAGATCCGTGCCTCCAAGCAGATGACTTTTATAATAAAACTTGAAATCGCCCTAAGCTTTTTAATGTATATATGTGGATGTGGCTTTATGTAGGTGGTTGGTTTAAAGTTGGGGGGGGGGGGTAACTATGTTTGAACAGTGGTCACTGGATGTAATTAGATTGGGAACCGCTGGTGTCTGTTATTTCAAACTAATTATATCGCTGGTTGTTTGCTTTAATGTATAACACAGGGGACTATCTGGAGATAATTTATGTTTATAGATGTTATCTTTTGTCTTTGAGTGTGAAGTTTTTGTTTTGTTTTCCACTTTAAACCAAGAAAAGATTTTCCACGATGTTTAAATTATCATTTGAGCATCATTTGAAGAAAACTTTCTCGTTTGAGTGATATTGCAGCTTCCTGCACAGGTTGGCAACCCCGTCGGCTATTAACATAACGTGTTTGCCTGAGTAGAGGTTTGTTGAGCAGTGATCTGTTTCATAAACCGACAGAAAACCCGTCCCATAACACAGACAGCACATAGCCGCGCTTATTTCTACGGTTTGTGAAGTTGTAGATTGTGATGTGTGAATGTGCTGAGTTTGTGAAGAATGTAGTATTATATCAGTGGATATTTGACGCGATCGATCTGATGTGTCCAGTTTGGCGTAAGGTAAGAAAGATAGAGGTGGTAGCCGCGTGTCAGGCCATTGTGGCATATAGGGCATCTGAGTCTGTATTTTCCTTGACCTATTCCACATTGTTAAATCACACAGTGGATAGAGTATTAGTATCTTATCTGTATATTCCTTGATTCATGGACACGGTACAAAAGGACGTGGCAGTATCACATGTACGTTGCCATGCCTTCTTCGGTTCTAAAACAAATATCCATTTATACATGAAGGTTGACTGCCATGCAACGACATCAAAGCGAGTGTATAACAAGCTCTAGTGTACGGACGCTGTTTTAACAAAAAGCGTTCGTAGAATCGTTTGTTTTTTAACAAAAACATTATAGTGTTTGTTTTCACAAAGCATACATCAACGTTGTTTTACTGAAATGATGAGGCGGTGTTTTAATAAAACACACGAGAACTTTGTTTTAACGAACGAAAGTGTATGAACGTCTGTTAACGAAACGCAAGTGTTCTTAAACTTCAGTGTTGTTTTAACTGAGCACCATGTTAACATTCATTCATTCATTCATTTGCATGTCCCATGTGGAACTTTGCCTCCCTAACAGCTCTCCTGTAGGCCTCTCGGTTGTGAGCAAGATGGCCTGCTGCTGATGCATCCATTTGCAGATCATCAACGATGTGTTGCAGCCATCTTCGCCTTGGTCTTCCTCTCTTTCTTTTTCCCATTATGTACCCTTCCAGGACGGTCTTCTCTAGATTATCATGACGTTTAATGTGTCCAAAATATTTAAGTTTTCTCTCTTTAATCCTCTTTACTAGCCAGCCTTCTTCAATATTAAGTTCTTGTGGTATGGATATATTTGTTCTTTTTTGTGTCCATGATATTTGAAGAACTCTTCTGTAGCATTTACATTCAAAGGCATTTATGTGTTTCTCTGCTGTTTTGTTAAGTGCCCAGGTCTCACAGGCATATGTCGCGATTGGAAAAATGCATGCCCTTAAAAATCTTATTTTTGTAGTTCTGTCTGTTCCTCTCCACATATTCTTTAGTTGTTTTACTTTCTGAAGAGCTGTAGATATCCTTCTTTTAATTTCCCTCGTTATATCTCCATTATTAGTTAGCAGTGATCTAAGATATTCAAAACTCTCCACTTCTTCCAGTTTTTCCTCATTGCAACAATCAGCTGCCTTGTTTGTTTTGTCAGTCGTCACCAGTTTAGTCTTCTTCGCATTAAGATAAAGGTTTTGCTCTTCACTGTTCTTACGGACTGACATAATTAGTTTTTCGTAATGTTAACATTACGATTTTGAAAAAAAAAACCATCAATGTTAGCTGTCTTGTGTTAACAAATGGCTGGTATTGCAGTTTTAACAGACAGTGCAACGGCCGTGTTATAGCAGCGCACATAGTATCAGTTTATTCTCCCAGGTCAAGCGTAAATTTTGATGAGAACTTTTTGGTTGAGAGAAACTGGAAGGTGGTTGATGTATAAAAACACGAGTTGGCTTAGAAATGTGCTACTCTTCGTTTTATTTAGACTGCCTGAGTATCGCTGTGGGTGTTGGTTCGCGTAGAGGAGCAAGATCTACCACCACTGCTAGTGTTGCTTTGAAGTGAAAGAGTTAAGAAAGCTCAGTTGCGTAGCTCGCCAGATCATCATGACTCGTCATAGCCTCAGCCACATCGATCGCTTGTCGGAAATTATTGTTTAAAATGTCAGTCATTGTACAAGCTCCGGCATAGCCGCGTGTGTTCCGTGCTGTTGTATAATTTAACAGTTCTTGCTTCGTACAGAATGTTTGATTTTCATTCAGTACAGGGATCTTCAAACTGCCAGTAGCAGTAACCCAGTGGAACGAGTGTGGAGATGAAGCTCTCAGGCCCTGGTGATAGCAGAGTTTGTGGAGTCGGTACATACCTTCTAATCCGACTTGGTACATACCTTCTACTTCGACTAGTCGGTACATACCTTCTGCTCCTCAGTTTGTTTGTTTTTTTATGAAACACAGCTCCTCCGTTTTTCTGTTCTCTGGCTCTGAAGCTCATTCATTCATTTGCATGTCCCATGCGAAACTTTGCCTCCCTAACAGCTCTCCTGTAGGCCTCTCGGTTGTAAGCAAGGTGGCCTGCTGCTGATGCGTCCATTTGCAGATCATCAACGATGTCTTGCAGCCATCTTCGCCTTGGTCTTCCTATCTTTCTTTTTTCCATTATGCACCCTTCCAAGACGGTCTTCGCTAGATTATCATGTCGTTTAATGTGTCCAAAATGTTTAAGTTTTCCCTCTTTAATCCTCTGTACTAGCCGGCTCTGAAGTTACACTTTCATCATTTTTTCGTTTACACTGACTCCACCCAGACTTGCTTGCGGTTCTAACTCCTCTGTTTTTGTGCTTTTGTGACTCCTGTTTCTTTCTACTTAAAAAAAAAGTAGAACGTCAGGCCAGAGAGTGAACTGAAATGGAGTACGGTCGCCTATCACTAGAAGAAAAAAAACCCATCCAAGATAGCGACCTGCAGAAAGCCACAAACGCTACCACATGATGATTATCACATGATGACTATCACATGATGATTATCACATGCGAAACAGAAATAAACAAGTCATCATTTTCCGCCTCAGAACATGACACAACCGACGCTGGAATCACATGTACGCAGTTTAAGGTTGGCCATTTCCTTCCTTGGTCATGTTCCCAGGCGCCTAAAAGCTGGGATACACCGCCCAGAGCTTCACCAGCCATGCGACAATGAGGCGATGTTACTGGCACAGAGAAGCCACTCAAGAAGTCGAACTCTGGGGGTTCTATAAAGAGTCCACAAGAAACAAATTTATCCAAGAGACAAAACGGAAGGTATAAACCGTAAATGCGTACACATGAGGAGGAGGAGAAGGAGGAGGTACATTTCAACCGACTCAGTGACTTAAATTCCTGTACCGGAACCCTACTTGATAGCCCGAGTCCCGTAAGCTTGCAGCTACAAATATATATATATATATATATATATATATATATATACAGCAGCATAAACACAATCTCGGGCCTTTACAAATGACCCATCTTTTTTTGTATTACCTGTGAAAGTTCAAGACTTGACTGTTCTTCACATCGTCCCGAACACACACATAATATATACAGGTAATATATGGCTCAGTGTCTCGGAACAGCAGAAGTGGCTGGGGCTTTGTTGTCTACCGCAGTGGAAAAGTAGTGGCACAGGGTTCAGGAGCCTTTGAAGTTAGCACTTCAAGCATGAAAATGAGAACTCAGGCCATGTCGGCGGCAGTGGAATGGTTAGTTGCTCGTGATGTGGTTAATGGTGTCATTGTGACGGATTCACAGAGTGTGCTTCGTAAGATTGAGAAAAAAAAAATTGCTTCGAAAAGAATGGTTTCATCTGTTAAGCCAGTCAGCCGTGATGAGCCTAACGTGGCTTTATTGTCTAGGGCATGCGAGAGTACATGGCAGTGATATGACGTATGGATTTGCATGACAGGCTGAGAATGGACAAGGGCGACATTGCTGAAGTCGTGTTGGAAAGACTGGGAGAAAATAAAGAGCAGGAATGGAAGAACAATGTAGTTGTGAAGCGATTGCTGGAACTACGACAAATTATAGGTGCTGGTGGGGAATCTGAACTCTCTGGGCAGAAAACGCATCGTAAATGACCAGCACTTGATGGGAAATATTAGCAGACATACCCTTAGATGAACGCTGCGGCATGAGGCGGGGCCATATATGGGAATGTCCTGAAAGCAACGACGCCGAAGTCTGGTTTTGAACCTTTGAACGAACACACAAAAGTTATGGCGGCGTATACGTGAGAGAAGTGGAGTTAGTAGTTAACACAAAACAAACATGTCCCAGCTTTAAAACTGAACGCTGACTTAAAGTAACAGACGTGCAGGTCTCTTCCTTCATACATAACTCGTAGACTGGTACATCCTAGACCTGTAGTCTTTTACAGTTTAGTGAAGCTACGGTTTATCTCCACATCTTCTCATGTGTGCGCTACAGTTTATCTCCACATCTTCTCCTGTGTGCACTACGGTTTATCTCCACATCTTCTCCTGTGTGCGCTACGGTTTATCTCCACATCTTCTCATATGTGCGCTGCAGTTTATCTCCACATCTTCTCTTGTGTGCGCTACGGTTTATCTCCACATCTTATCATATGTGCGCTGCGGTTTATCTCCATATCTTCTCTTGTGTGCGCTACGGTTTATCTCCATATCTTCTTCAGTCTGCGCCGGTGTTTTTAGTTAATGCGTTAGGCCTGGCTTGTTCTGAGAAAAGTTTTCAAGTAAAGTCTGTGAACCCAGTCAGAGCCAGCTCGTACGGCCAGTTATGTTGGTGAATGTATCAGATATCAATCCAGGCATGATGTGCGTAAGTGCGTTATCAGTAGCCATTCACATAAAGTGCTTGTGCACTTTGGATAACTTACTTATTGTTCAGTCATTTGCATGTCTCTTGCGGAACTTTGCCTTCCTGACAGATCTCATGTAGGCCTCTCAGTTATAAGTTGTTTTTATGGGTTTATGTATGGGGGCCAAGACGCTGTTCGATTTGGTAGTCGGCGACCCACAGCTGACATGCTGGCGTCAGGGTTGGCGAACCATAGTTGACATGCTGGCGTCAGGGTTGGCGAACCATAGTTGACATGCTGGCGTCAGGGTTGGCGACCCACAGCTGACATGCTGGCGTCAGGGTTGGCGATCCACAGCTGACATGCTGGCGTCAGGGTTGGGGAACCATAGCTGACATGCTGGCGTCAGGGTTGGGGAACCATAGCTGACAAAGATGCTGTCCCACCTCTCCGTTGGCATCCCCAGTAACAGACCTAGACTGGCTACCGGGGCAGAGATTGTCGTAGTGGCGGAGCCTGCTAAAGAAGTACTGCACACCCCCTGGGTTTTAGCTGCACACAGGAACTGAACAGTCAGCTGACATGACCTGCCCTGAAGCCGAGACGATGCTTTCCTCAACATTTTCACCGCATCGGCCGCAAAGAACACCAACTCTCAGGGAGACAGAAGATATATCATGAGCGCTGGATACATGGAATTGATTTAGTTGCACTTAAACGTGTTTCTAGGAACGCTTTTAAAAAAAGCCCCTCTCTGTGCAGACCGATTATAATTTCTAAGTGACGGATTCTGCTCCACGATGAGGAAAAGGTTGAGAAGCCGTGTACAAGAATTAAACAGTATCCGGGAATCACAGCCGTACATTTTGCGAGAAAATATGGCCCTCAAGCGAGTTACAGTATCACTATTCTCAGCGTGAAGGAGATCCCTCGCTCGTTTGACTGTTGTGCCACAGCTTGTAACCACTGCCAGGAGTTGATTCAAGGACATAGCCCTGCCACTGACGGCGTTAGATTTGTGTGCTGTAAAGCTGACAGTAGCTTCGGCCCTTGCCGTCTTGACCCCTTGCCTTTGATCTGTTTAGACAAACTTGAATGTTGTTTGTACAGCCGGTATTTGACACCGGGGATTGTTGCTGGCTGTGGCCGACCAGTATTTACCTACAGCTCAACAGCGACTTGTGACGCGCACGCCAAAGACATGTTTATGTCGGCCGTTTTATTTTACATCAGAAAACTAGTGAAATTACTCGTTGTATTATCATCTCAGCTTGCTCTTATGCATTCTAGGGCCTGCTGCTGCTGGGAGTTTCACGTTGTCATTGGCCCAGTGATTTTAAGACACAAAATAACAGTGCATAAGATAGAGTACGAGAATGTTTGTCATGTACCAACTTCTTTTTTCTTCAGAGAGTTTCAAACGTCGACTTTTATACTTTCGAAGTAGTTGGTGGTCATCTGGATGGTCGAAGTAGTTGGTGGTCATCTGGATGCGTGGACATAGAGTTTGTTCTGGTGGTAGTTGGTGGTCTGGTAGTTGGCCGTATTTGCCCTCCCTGGCGCCCATATATTGAGCACTTCCGCAGTATGTGGTCTGCTGTCATCTTACTGGTGCCACATGCACGTTCGTCATTCGTCAGTTGATCCTGTCTTGAATTTGTGAATTTGTTGTACAGATGGTACCTTAGCCCCTGCTGTGCCCGGTACTTAGCCTCAGGCTGATGACTTAGCCTGCAGTGCCCGGTATGTAGCCTTAGATGACTTAGCTTGGTGTGCCCGGTATGTAGCCTTAGGCTGATGACTTAGCCTGCAGTGCCCGGTACGTAGCCTCAGGCTGATGTCCCGAGTCCACCCTTGTCCGGGCACTGTGCCTTCTACTGTCAACCTCCCCAAGCTATTGCGTCTCTTGACGTATGCAGGAAACTCTCTGCTATAGAACAACACACCTCCTTCAGATCATCAGAGGAAGTACCCCCACCCCTCCCAAACAAGTGTTTTGGCCCTATTAAACTCCGGACACCCTAAAGGGGTGGGCCTCTCTGGGTCATGACTCCCAGAGGTCTTGTGAGTTGTTGCTTTTTTTTCGTCCCGGGATTGAACCCATGATCTTCCAGTTGCCACTGCACTTTGAAGTGCGATCCAGCCACGGAGGACTGGTATTGGTTGTGGCAAACGAAATTATTTATGTTCTGAATGCTTGTTTCGCATACTCCACAGCCAGCATGAGGCCCTTTCTGCTGTTTCTGAAAGGCTTTTCAATGCCTTGCTCTTGCTTGTCCCTTTATGCCCAGTTGCTTACAAAAGTCGTATGCTGATGTTGCTATGAATCCTCTCGCTCCCACTTCTACAGCTGTCACTTTTGCCTTGACTCCTGCCCCCTGCCTCAGTTGCTTGACCAGGTCATTGTATTTCTCACATTTGAATAGATACTGCTCCTCTGTTCTTGCTTCGTACGGAACCGTAAGCTCGATTATTATTAGTTCCTGTTTTTCTATGGAGTACACTACAATGTCCGGTCGCATTCCTGTGTTCTTGGTGGCAGTCAGGTATTCTCTTCTTCCTGGTAGGTTCGCTATCACATCCCAGTCATTTCCACCATCAAGCAGTGATGGTAAGGGAATGTCCCTGATTTCATTATTCGATGTTATACCAGCACCTATGAAGTATTTAGGTGGGACCTCAACTCTTTTGCTGTTATTTGCTTTATCGTTTGCCCTGTCTATGATGGCTACTAGTTCCTGCAGCACTCTGTTGTGCCACCAGGTGTACCGTCCTTGCCCTAAAGACACTCTACATGCTGACAGCACATGTTCCAATGTTTGCCTTTCGTTGCAGAGAGGGCACTTTGTATCTTCTGATACACCCCATTTGTATAGGTTGGAGCCTGTAGGCAGAAGATCATAAGTAGCTCTGATGATGAAGCTGAGCCTCAAGGGTGCCATTTTCCAGATGTCATTCCATGTTAGTGATCTCTGCAGGACTTCCTCCCATGTTGTCCATTGACCTTGTTGTGATTGTTGGATTGCCTTATGGATCCGCTTGTCATCTTCTGAATTCTTTACTTCACTGATAATCATATCCCTTCTTTCTTTACAGGAGGTCATTGACCACCATTTGATTTCATCATGACCAAATCCCCTTCTGTTGGTCTGGGTGTATCCTATCACTTCTTTCAGCTCCTGTGTTTCCCTGGCGGCGGTCACTTCCTCACTTACTTTCCATTTTCGTCCAGTTTTAGAGAAACAAAATGTAGTAATATTGTCCTAATAGGGTTTGTTCATTTTTACTTATTTGTTGTGAAGACGCAGTCCGATTTGGCAGTGAAAGACCCAGAGCTGACATGCAAGCGTTGGGGTTGGCGAACCACAGCCGGTCAAGACCCTGCCTTAGTAACATACCTAACTGCTGGCGGGACAGGAATCGGCGTAGTCCCCATGGTGGTGGAGTCTGCTAAAGAAGCATTGCACATCTCTTGCTTTTTAGCTTCACTCAGGAGTTGACAAAACTAGCTGCCATAACCCCGCTCGCAAGCCGACACGACGTTGTGGCTCAGCATCATCACCGAAACCGTTCCACAGAATATCAGCTCTTAGTTCCCAAGTCGATGGAAGAAGAAGAAGAAAAAGAAGACTTTTCTCATGGAATGATGTTCTAGAATAGTGTTTCTCAAACATTTTCAAGTTACGGACCACCGAAACCAGTGATAATCCCCCACATCTTCATCCGTCCCTCTTCTCGGTAAGTTACTATTAAATTCACACATTTCTAGCACCCTGCACAATATAGACTGACCCCCCGCCGACCCCAATTTGGGAGCAGATGTTGTCTTGAATGTCTTGTTGAAATTAGAACTAATGAATAAGAGATGAACCATTTGTGTGCATGTTTCCTTGGAAACCATAAACGCGGTGTCCTGGAGTACGTAAATGCCGGGGTAAGGTTAGATTTGTGGTCACGAGTCACGCGTGTAACATTACCTGTGGACTAATACTTTCTAACCGTGGCTGTAAGCTGGTCGGGCAGTGTTTGATCAGTCATTGGCTGGTAATTGGATCTGGATCCCAGCACACGGGAGTTTCTCTTGTGGAAGTATAAAGCTCCCCTGTTCACCTGCAGCTGTTGTTTCTCGCAGTGACAAGCCGGCTCCATACGTTGTAGATGTTTGGTGGGTATGTCGTTTAGCAGTAATAAGTTACGTAGAGTTTGTTATCAGTTGGTTATTTCTTTCTTATATATTAATGACAAGAATTGTATTTAGTAATTAGTTAGGATCATTATAGCAATATATAACTAGGTAGGATCATTATAGCAATATATAACTAGTTAGGATCATTATAACAATATATAATTAGGATCATTATAGCAGTACATAACTAGTTGGGATCATTATAGCAATATGTAACCAGTTAGGATCATTATAGCACTATATAATTAGTTAGAATCATTATAGCAGTATATGGATACGTTGTGGCTATTCAGGCCTTACTATAACTAAGCTGTATGGAAGCTAAAGGTTGAGCTTATGGAAGCATAATACAAAGGTTGTTCCTGAGTCAGAAGTGAATGTGAAGTCTTGGATTGTTTGGATGTTGTGTGTTGAGCTAATGAACGTCTATAGACAGCATGAGTCGTACAGTCAGCCATCACTTAAGCACGCTGTACATGGTCACCTCCGCGTTCTGGAAACATCCAGAAGTGCCCTTCCCCAGGTACAGGACTTTAAGAAAAAAAAACGTGAACGACCTGGCGCCCGTTGAGAATTAGTTCATCTTCTTCATTATCATCATTATATTTATCGTACTCCATCATCAGTGATGGTTATGAGGTGCTTGAGGTGGAGGCAGAAAGCGTGTCCGGGCGGCCAGATCTTGGGCCACATTGTTCGTCTTTCATTTCCTTCACTTTGGAATTCTGTGGAAAGCGTTGAGATCCATGTGCATTTGGATAGATCTTGTCTACTTTTACATTGTTGAGCCAAGTCAGTGAACTGTTTTTGTTAGATCTGGTCTGTGACATGTTTTGTTAGATCCAGTCTGTGACTTGTTTTGTTAGATCCAGTCTGTGACATGTTTTGTTAGATCCAGTCTGTGACATGTTTTGTTAGATCCAATCTGTGACATGTTTTGTTAGGTCCAGTCTGTGACTTGTTTTGTTAGATCTAGTCTGTGACTTGTTTTGTTAGATCCAGTCTGTGACTTGTTTTGTTTAGATCCAGTCTGTGACTTGTTTTGTTAGATCTAGTCTGTGACTTGTTTTGTTAGATCTAGTCTGTGACTTGTTTTGTTTAGATCCAGTCTGTGACTTGTTTTGTTAGATCCAGTCTGTGACTTGTTTTGTTAGATCCGGTCTGTGACATGTTTTGTTAGATCCGGTCTGTGACCTGTTTTGTTGAATCTTGTCTATGACCTGTGAGAGTTGTGTTCATGTACTACAACAAAATACAGTTTTGTTGCATACATTTCTACATTGTTTTCTCCAGAAGTGCTTTCTACTCTGTAGAAGAGGGTGTGGCTAAACTCTCTCCTAGTAATCCTTTTGAGACATTGGTGGAATCTGAGAGACAGCTGGGTACCCCGCCCACCCAGGGTGATGGACATTTCGAAGAGCTTATAGATTTGATGGACACAAGTGGGAGGAGCAACTCTCATGTTGCCGGTACGCCAATCAGAGCATTTGAGGAGAGTAGCAGGAGATCTGATGTCACAGGTATCTGTTGTCTTTTAGTGGGTTCTTGTATTTTCTTTCTTACAGTTTTCAGTGAGAGAAAGGAGAGTGAAGGATGTTCCAGAGGCTCCTCTACACTTTCCAAAGGTGACTGTAGGAGGACAGATGTAGCTGCATAGAGAGAAATTCTTATACTTCCATTATAGGAACTTGGTGAATGCTCTCATGGTGACACTGCTAATGTTAGTGGAATAATTCAGGTCCTCCCAGGTTTTGTATAGCATATGTAGGGTAATGTTCAGGCACTGGTGTACAACACTGTGCTGTATCCCAGGCTTTATATAGCATATGTAGGGTAATGTTCAGGCACTGGTGTACAACACTGTGCTGTATCCCAGGCTTATATAGCATATGTAGGGTAATGTTCAGGCACTGGTGTACAACACTGTGCTGTATCCCAGGCTTTATATAGCATATGTAGGGTAATGTTCAGGCACTGGTGTACAACACTGTGCTGTATCCCAGGCTTTATATAGCATATGTAGGGTAATGTTCAGGCACTGGTGTACAACACTGTGCTGTATCCCAGGCTTTATATAGCATATGTAGGGTAATGTTCAGGCACTGGTGTACAACACTGTGCTGTATCCCAGGCTTTATATAGCATATGTAGGATAATGTTCATATACTGGTGTACAAAACTGTGCTGTATCCCAGGCTTTATATAGCATATGTAGGGTAATGTTCAGACACTGGTGTACAACACTGTGCTGTATCCCAGGCTTTATATAGCATATGTAGGGTAATGTTCAGGCACTGGTGTACAACACTGTGCTGTATCCCAGGCTTTATATAGCATATGTAGGGTAATGTTCAGGCACTGGTGTACAACACTGTGCTGTATCCCAGGCTTTATATAGCATATGTAGGATAATGTTCATATACTGGTGTACAAAACTGTGCTGTATCCCAGGCTTTATATAGCATATGTAGGGTAATGTTCAGACACTGGTGTACAAAACTGTGCTGTATCCCAGGCTTTATATAGCATATGTAGGGTAATGTTCAGACACTGGTGTACAAAACTGTGCTGTATCCCAGGCTTTATATAGCATATGTAGGGTAATGTTCAGACACTGGTGTACAAAACTGTGCTGTATCCCAAGTTTTATATAGCATACGTAGGGTAATGTTCAGATACTGGTGTACAAAACTGTGCTGTATCCCAAGTTTTATAGCATATGTAGGGTAATGTTCAGACACTGGTGTACAAAACTGTGCTGTATCCCAGGCTTTATATAGCATATGTAGGGTAATGTTCAGACACTGGTGTACAAAACTGTGCTGTATCCCAGGCTTTATATAGCATATGTAGGGTAATGTTCAGACACTGGTGTACAAAACTGTGCTGTATCCCAAGTTTTATATAGCATACGTAGGGTAATGTTCAGATACTGGTGTACAAAACTGTGCTGTATCCCAAGTTTTATATAGCATACGTAGGGTAATGTTCAGATACTGGTGTACAAAACTGTGCTGTATCCCAAGTTTTATATAGCATATGTAGGGTAATGTTCAGATACTGGTGTACAAAACTGTGCTGTATCCCAAGTTTTATATAGCATATGTAGGGTAATGTTCAGACACTGGTGTACAAAACTGTGCTGTATCCCAAGTTTTATATAGCATATGTAGGGTAATGTTCAGATACTGGTGTACAAAACTGTGCTGTATCCCAAGTTTTATATAGCATATGTAGGGTAATGTTCAGACACTGGCATACAACACTGTGCTGTATCCCAGGTTTTATCTAGCATATGTAGGGTAATGTTCAGACACTGGTGTACAAAACTGTGCTGTATCCCAAGTTTTATATAGCATATGTAGGGTAATGTTCAGACACTGGTGTACAACATTGTACTGTATCCCAGGTTTTGTATAGCATATCTGGAGTAAAAGATGTGATGATTCACCGTTCCAGAATGTTCAGATCCTGTGAAAGTAGGGGTACATGAACATTGTCTTGAATGTACCCCCACATGAAAAAAGTCACAACAGGGTGTCAGATCAGGAGGTCTAAAGGGCCAGCACAACAAATGTGAGTCATCTCTACCAGCCATTTCAAGGGAGACTGTTTATAGGCCTTTCTTCTTGGGAGAAGACTGGGTAACTGGTATGTCCTAACTCAGCATGCTACTTGACCAGTTGATATGTCAGCTTCAGGAAGACGGTTAAAAATTAGTTTTCTACAAGGGGGGGGGGGGGGGGTCACATCTTCACAGACATCCAAACCTGCAAGTATTTTTGAATGCTAACCTGCCCAGGGGAGCTGATGGCCTGCATAAAGGATCGTGCTCTCTGGAGAAGCATAATAGCCATCGCCAGTCGGCACGGCACCTGATGATGATGAACCTGCACATTTGATGAAGTGTCTCACATTTCTTGCTGTGGCCTCCTAGATTCTCTGACCTGACACCTTGTGACTTTTTTTTTTGTGGGAGTACATTCAGTAAAATGTTTTTTTTTTGTGGGGGTACGTTAAATAATGCCATTTATGCTTTACGAACACTAACAGAAAGAGCTTTAGAAGTACAGAAAGATCTCTACTTAGGCTTCATTGATTACACTAAGGCATTTGACAAGGTGAAACATAATGAAATTATTAAAATGCTTGAAGACATCAATATAGATTGCAAAGACCTGAGGATTGTAAAACATTTAAATCTGCAGAAAGAAGAAGCAGTTCGAGTTGAAAATAGAACTGGAAAATATCAACCTATAAAACAAGGGCTGCGACATGAATGTGTACTATCTCCAGACCTTTTTTTCCCTGTACAGCGAGAATATTCTAAGAACAATCATCACAGATCCAGACATAAACATTGGAGGATACAATATTAACAACCTTCGGTATGCTGACGACACAGTACTGATAGCTGAGAACCAACAAGACCTGCAAAATCTCTTGGATAAAGTCGCCAAAGAAAGTGAACAGAAAGGCCTTACTTTGAACATCAAAAAGACAGAGACTATGGTTATATCTAAGAAACAGAATCCACCAGCATGCAGTATTAAATTAAACGGAACCATTCTAAAGCAGGTGCAGAAATTCAAATACCTTGGAGCAGTAATAACTTCAGATGGGAAATGCAGAACAGAAATTAGGAACAGAATAGGCCAAGCAAAGACTGCATTTCAGAGAATGGGAAACATATTAGCTAACACATCTTTATCAATGAATGTTAGAAAACGAGTACTAAAATGCTATATTGAACCTATCTTGTTATATGGAAGTGAATCATGGACAATAGGCAGGTCTGCACAAAAATCATTGGAAGCAGCAGAAATGTGGTTTATTAGAAGAATGTTGCGAATCCCCTGGACAGCAAAAATAACTAATGAAGAATGTAGGAGAAGAGCTGGAGAGACAAAAAACCTTGTCAAAAAGATAAGAGAGAGACAATGTACTTTCATAGGACATGCAATGAGAAGAGGGGGCATTGAAAATATTATAACAACAGGAAAAATAGAAGGAAGAAGATCAAGAGGAAGACCAAGAGAAATGATACTGGACAGTCTTATTGGATGGTGTGAGAGGAGATCACTAACTGAGCTGATGGTCTGCATGAAGGATCGTGTACTCTGGAGAAGCATAATAACCAATGCTAGTCGGCACGGCACCTGATGATGATGACATTAAATAAGATGTTTTTTTTTTTGTGGGGATACATTCAATAAGATGTTTATGTATGCCCTCTTCTAGAGGAAACAGTGAAACATGGATATCATTGCATCTTCCTGTCTTGTGTGTGTGTCTCTCTCTCTCTCTATCTGCAAATTGTCTCAGTGTATGTCTCTCTTCTCTGTCTCACTCTCTTTTCATCTCTTCTTTATTTTATTCTCTTTTCATCTCTTCTTTATTTTATTCTCTTTTCATCTCTTCTTTATTTTATTCTCTTTTCATCTCTTCTTTATTTTATTCTCTTTTCATCTCTTCTTTATTTTATTCACTTTTCATTTCTCTCTGTTTTTGTCTCTCTCTCTCTCTTTCTGTTTTTCCCTCTGTTTCCATCTCTCTCCTTCTCTCTCTGTTTCTTTCTCTACCTCTCCCTCTCTGCCTCTCTATTTCCATCTCTCTCTCTCTCTCTCTCATTCTGTTTCTTTCTCTACATCTCCCTCTCTGCCTCTCTATTTCCATTTCTCTCTCTCTCTTTCTTTTTCTTTCTCTACCTCTCCCTCTCTTTCTGTCTTTGTCTCTCTTTTTGCTGTCTCTGTCTCTTTGTTTCTCTCTTTTTTTTCTGTCTCTGTCCATTTCTTTTTGTGTCTCTTTTTTCAGTCTCTGTCTCATTCTCTCTCTTTCTCTGCCAGCCTGTTTCTCTTTCTGTCTGACTCTCTTTCTTTCCGAATCTGTCTGTGGCTCTATTGTCTGTGGTTCTATTGTCTGTGGCTCTCTCTGTGTTCCTCTGTTTCAGTGTCTTGCAGTATCTCTGTGTCTGTCGCTCTCTACATCTTACTCTCATGCACACATGAATGCAGTTTTGTTTCTCTTCTTCAAGCAAACAGGAATAAATTGAAGTCCATCAGACCATCACTTGAAATCATTCTTGTCGACGGCCGTGTACAATATCTGTTTATGTAAACACATCATTTAATTCTTTTCATTGAACAAAATAATGTGAAAAATAAACAAATTTAAGGTTTTGTTTTTTTAAACTTCTTTCAGATTACCTGTCATGACCTTGGCCTTGATTCTCCAAGTATTTTTAATGACTTGCTCTGCCCTTGGCCATGATGACCCTCTGCTGGGTCAAGCCGCTGCAACCCTCAGCCTCAGTTCAACCGTTTGAGCTGATTTGATAGCATCCATGTTTTTTAATCACTGAGCAGTACATCTTCATGTCCTTGACCCCACACATTTGACACTGTGACAGGCACACACTGTATTGGACATTTGTTTGACAGGATTTCGATTTGTGTGTAAAAGTTGACAACTTGTCTACAGTTGTATGTAGTAAACATTGTGGCAAGATTTCTTACAGATAAGCACTACATATTTTATCTGTACGTATGGTAACATGTTTTCTGAAATAAACTGTTTATGTATTTATTTTCAACATTACAGCTTTCATTGTTAATACCAGTAATGTTAATTTCTCAGATTTGATTATCTTGTATCCTAGGATATTTAGAGTTGTGTATCCCAGAAGTTCTTGTATCAGAAAAGGTAATTGATACATTTATCTTTATGAGTATGTGATACAAATATTTCTTACAGAAAGTAAAGCGTGCATTTTTTGACAACAGCTGGTGGTGATCATCTTCACTTCTTAGATGGATGCAGGTTCGAATCTTATTTTAGATTTAACCCATGGAGATTTTAATACAGAATCTGGAAAGGAAATATCTTCCTTGATGCTCTCAGGTCAGCAGAGGAGGATGATTGAGAATCATGGGACTGTGAGCAGGGTTCTAGATTTGAACTCCACCCATTTATCACAAGAAGCTTTGCCCAGATATGGCAGTTCCAGCAAGCAGCAAGACTTGCATAGCATGAGTCAGGATATGGTGGTCCTAACATCTCAGACTGATGACATGTTTGACACAGAAGCAGTGATCGGCAAGGCACATGATGAGACTAGTGGTGAAAGACTACATGGTACATTAGTACTGGCACAAGAATCTGGGAGATTGTTGAATCAAGATTCTGGGAGACTGTTGAATCAAGATTCTGAGAGATTGTTGAATCATGGTTCTAGGAGATTGTTGAATCAAGGTTCTGGGAGATTGTTGAATCAAGATTCTGGGAGACTGTTGAATCAAGATTCTGAGAGATTGTTGAATCATGGTTTTAGGAGATTGTTGAATCAAAGTTCTGGGAGATTGTTGAATCAAGATTCTGGGAGACCTAACCACAGTACAAATGCTATTTTATTAGGCAGGGCAAACAGTTTTAGCGTTGGGCAATCTGAAATTATATTGTTACACACCAGTCAGAGTAAAGTAGTCACAAAATCATGCAGCAGATATAACAACAATAACAGCAGTACCGTTACTGATAAAGGTGTAGGTAAAGACTTTGGAAATAGTAATGTTATCTGTAGCCTGAATTTCAGACATTCAGAATGTGGCACAGATTCTGTAGCCGCAACTGAAAGATCTTCACAGAGAGTGACAGAGAGAGCTCGAATTGATCAAAAAGTTGTAGCAGATGAGCTGGAGACATTGTGGAGGAAGGCAGAGTTGATCATGGCAGCCAAAGAGAAGATTGTGCTGCAGGTTTTGGAGGAATTTGGAATAAGGGAGGTTGTTGATGATTTACAGGTAGCGATGGAGGAAGAAACTGTTTGGCAAGCAGTGCAGGATAACTTTCGGAGGTGAATGTGGTCTGCCTAAAATAGAACATTGTAAGCTCTGTGTGTACATTAGCGATAAGCTTGTTGTACACTTTTGTGTACATTACCGACAAGCAGGTAGTACACTGCTATGCCTGTTACAGACAAGCAGGGATCATAACCAGATGAGATATCCGTGCCAGCAAGTGTCCTTGATTGTTGCCAGGTCCGAAATAGTCACCTGCCTCAGTCAAATGCTGAGGGGGCATTCCTTCAAGGAAATACAGTATATGAGTGGAAGTGAGGTATTTTAGCACTAGTAGCATCCACATAGAGAGTAATGATTATGACAGAAGAAAAAGCTGTTTATGAAATGTAACCTTGATCAGGACATCCCTGTTTCATCTAAGATTGGCCATTGCAGACATGCTGGATCACCTGTACTGACTCAAAAATATTTCAGAATTTATGTCTGCACTATTCTTTAGATAGAATGGGCCACCAGAAAGCTGGCCCACTTCAAGTATTCCGTGATAGTATTGTCATTTGTTGGATGGGAGCGTTTGCAACAGACTTTATACGTAATATATGGTGGGTTTTTGAGACAGACTGGCTTTTCATGCCCCACCATGTATTTGTTTTTTTTTAACTGATGTATTTGTATATCAGCAACATCACTGGGTACACCGTTACTAGTAATGTCAGGGATGTTACAACTTGTCATTTGTTGCTCAAAGGTTTTCTGAGTTATTTGCAAAATTTATTTAAAAAAAAAATTTTTTTTTTTTTAGTTTTAAAGGTTTGAACCAGTTTGCACTGGCCAGTTTTTTTTTTCTTCATTCCTGAAGCCAGTAAAAATTAATTTATTAGTTACAAAGATGAAGCTAAGTAATGTGTGGCCAGTAATGTTTCTAGATTTATTCAGGAAAGTTAGTGAAAAGCAAATGTATCAGCAATGAAGCAGAAATGTGTACATCGGAAAATGATTAGAGATTAAGCACCCAAGTGAAATAATTAACCCTGGTAGCACTATCATGCCATATTGGTATGTAGAGATTTGGTGTTAGTGCCCATATTTGCTTTGACCTGTCAGGCACTAGAGAGTGATCTGTCATGTCTGGACTGCCTCTGTGCTCATTCCACATTCTTACAGCCTCTTTACAGTCTTTCTAGACCAATCCATTTCCAGATTGCTATTTTTGCTATAATTATTAATGTCTTGCCAGCTTGACCACGTAAGCCACATGTGGCCAGGGAACATTCAAGAGCTTTATTATTACAGGTTGTGTGGAATAGGATGACGCTGAACCTCAGGTCGTTGCCAGTCTCACGGCGTACTTCTGTTGTGGGTTGTGTAGAGAAGGCCACAGACCATTGACTTTTCTGTGATGGAAACTGTTGTAAATGTTTCCATCAGTCCAGAAACTGTCAGGTTTGTGGAGGGCCGACATTGAGTTCTTATATGTGAGCATTATTTTTGGATAACATTTTGCTAATATTTGTTTATATTTGGCTAACACTTATAACTGTGTTTATATTTAACAAACAAAAAAAAGTTAAGTTTCTGTTGGTTGTGACAGGTGTGACTTTTACAGTGACAAGTATGAGTTTTACTGTGACACGAGCAATGTGTCCATCATATGCAGTTAGAAATTTATAAAATCTGTGTATGAGTGATGAAAGAGAGAGAGAGAGAGAGAGGAGTGAAAGAATGAATGAAACAACTATCATCCTGTGAGATTTTATTTATTCATTGTTCCATATAAAATTTTACCCTCCTTGAGGGAAAATATTAATGGATGTCATGTTGATCAAATTTTTTTCTTTCATGTCAAATGGGTAAATGAGATTTGATGCATTCATCCCTCTGTCTTTCACTTGTTCCAACAATATACTTTCTGTTGTGTGGTTTATCTTCTTTCATAGTTGTAAGTAACTGATTTTTCTTAGAGCACGATCATTCAGACATGAATTGGCTTAAATAGGAGGTTTTTGAATCTTCTTTCTTTTCCTGTTATTGAAAATTTCATGAATTTGGAAAGAAACTCGTACACGAGATGAAAGTATACAGACTTCATGGAAGAAGAACATCGGATGAAGCCAGCATGAAGTGGGAAATAGTCCTTAGTCTGAAGTGACTTGTCACAAAACCTTTCATTGGATCTAGTGTAAAGTGGGAAATAGTCCTTAGTCTGAAGTGACTTGTCACAAAACCTTTCATCAGATCCAGCTTAGTTTCCTGTATCTGTATGGCTTTATCTTTCTCCAAACTTCATCTGCCCTCTCACTTCAACAAGGCTTTCTCTTCTAGTTTCAGTTTTCTGACCATAAAATGCTTTTATGCAATAAACAAGAATAAAGAGTTGGCAGATGTTGCTGTTTGGTTGGTGGTTTCATGATTTTGGGCTCTACAGAAGCAGATTTTTTTAAACTATTATTTGAAATACTTAAAAGGAAACTATTTTGCCAGTTTACATTCTTTACTCTATTTAAATGGTATTTCCATCATTTTCAGTGATGTTTAGCAAACATAGTACGTGTGAAGCTGTATACAGATATAATACAGGACCATTAAAAACACATAGCAACATATTTACGTTATATTCAATACTCATATAATATCGTCGTGCGTGTTTACACACATATATAAATATATATCATGTCTAAACATATGAGCTCTGTAGGGATGTATATTTATTTTGTATCAGGATTAAGAAAGCAAATGAGCTCATGTAAGCTCTTAACAACCCGTGTGTTGTAATTTTTAAGTTAATTATGTGTATGGTTGTATGTTATACATTTTGTTCAGTCTGTACCAGATAGTGTGTGACTGGATGATGAACATGGTGAAATGTGAGGGGGTCATTGCTCTGTGATCTGTAGATGTATATATATATATATATTAATGTTGTTCAAGCTTTTCTCATGAAGTTGTCTTTCCATCACAAGAGTTGTCATTCCTGCTAGGTTTTAAGGCTGTTGTTGTGTCTGTGAGGTTTTTTGTTGACCTGTTTAAAGTGTACCAAGCTTTACTCTGATGTTTTTTTGAAGTTGCTTCTTTCATCTTGCAAAAAAGCAGGACACCATGTCTGATCCAGCTGTGTATGCTGTGATTTTATAAGTAGATGTCCTTTTTTTTTTTCTTTCTCCATTTAGCTTTCCCAACTTTAGCAAATAGGAAGCCATTATTTAGGCTGAAATATGCATACATTACTTGGTGGACATTCCATGAATTTATGCATGGCAGTATTTATGCTTATATTGTGCTCTGAGATTGGTGGCTTTTCTTGTTGCTGTGTGCTGATCTGTGTACTCATGTTAGTGCATTCAGTGAGCTTTTGTAAGATCTGTTAGTGAGTTTCTGGTTTAAAAAAAAAGTGAGCTGTGATAAGACACTTGAGCTTTACTATGATGAAAAACTTTTATGTTCTGTTGGTGAGTACTTGGTTAAGATTGTGGGAGGTGATAAGACAGACAGTGAGTTTCAGGACGACAGTCACTGAGACATTAATAATTATGTTAGTGAGTTCTTGGTTAAGTTTGCTGTGATAAGACACTCGGTTTGGTTTAGAAAGGGGATTAGAAAGACTCTCTTAATGAGCTAGCTATAAGACATTTTGTTTGCTTTAGTAAGGGGATTAGAAATTCTCAGTTAATGAGCTATGATAAGACCTTCATTTTGGTTTAGAAAGGGGAGTAGAAACTCTCTCTTAATGAGCTATAAGACACAGTTTGCTTTAGTAAGGGGATTAGAAAAGCTCTGTCAGTGAGCTATAATAAGACACTTAGTTTGGCTTACAGAGTTAATAAGTTTTTAATTGTTTGAGTTACATTTATAGCGACCTGCCAGAACGCCATATTGAGATACTTGTTTATAACTTCTTTTCTTTATTATTTAATTAGTGATGTGAATGTTCTATCACTCACTAATGATGTGAGGCTTGTGTGTGTGTTATGTCTGATGATGTGAGGCTTGTGTGTGTGATGTCTGATGATGCGAGACCTGTGTGTGTGATGTCTGATGATGCGAGACCTGTGTGTGTGATGTCTGATGATGCGAGACCTATGTATATGATATCTGATGATGTGAGGCTTGTGTGTGTGATGTCTGATGATGTGAGGCTTGTGTATGTGATGTCTGATGATGTGAGGCTTGTGTGTGTGATGTCTGATGATGCGAGACCTATGTGTATGATATATGATGATGTGAGGCTTATGTATATATCTGATGATGTGAGGCTTATGTATATGATATCTAATGATGTGAGGCTTGTGTATGTGTGATATCTAATGATATAAAGCTGTGTGCATGCTCATGTACAACTTCTTACACTGTTGTGTTCTTGTGATTAAAATAAACATTTCACTCCAGGCCGTGTCTTGTTCTTTGATTTTACTTCTTTTCTGTCCGCTGTTTTTTGTTTTAATTATCTTGACATGTTTCCACAACCTATAAGAAATTCTATATATGAAACTAGAAAAGCTTTATGATAGATACACAAACTAGAAATGCTTTATGATAGATATACAGAATCATATTCTCTCTCTTACAAACACACATACCATTTTTCTCGAAATCATATTCTCTCTCTAACACGCACACCAGATTTTTTCTATCTTCTGTGAAATCATATTCTCTCTCTCTCTATCACTCACACAAACATCAATTTTCCTCTATTTTCTGTGAAATCATATTCTCTATCACTCACACACACACACCTCATACCAGTTTTCCTCCATTTTCTGTGAAATCATATTCTTTCTCTCTCTGTCTATCACTCACACAAACATCAATTTTCCTCTATTTTCTGTGAAATCATATTCTCTCTCTATCATTCACACACACACACCACATATCAGTTTTCCTCCATTTTCTGTGAAATCATATTCTCTGTCTATCACTCACACAAACATCAATTTTCCTCTATTTTTTTGTGAAATCATATTCTCTCTCTATCACTCGCACACACATACACACCAGTTTTCCTCTATGTTCTGTGGAATCATATTCTCTCTCTCTCTATCACTTGCACACACACCAGATTTTTTTTATTTTCTGTGAAATCATATTCTCTCTCTCTATCACACACACACACACCAGATTTCTTCTGTTTTCTGTGAAATTATTTTCTCTCTCACACACACACACATGTTATCCTCTGTGTGTTACTTTAAACACCACACAGACAATGGTCTCACTGTGAACAATCACAAAACCATCATCACTTGTTCTCACTTTCTGTCTTCTCCAATTATTAAAACAATGAACAAAACATCTGTAGAACAGAGAACTCTGAAGCCAGGAGAAGTGAGAACAATTGTTTGTTATTTGACAGAAAAAAAGCCAGACAAGATGATAGCTATAAACTAAAACACCCTGGACACAGGTAATGTGTATAAACTATGACAGCATGATAAAAAATACTTCTCTTTTATGCTTATATAAATGATAACAACAGAACAATCCTTCTTGGCTGTTTAAAAGTTCATGACTAAAATTACTCATTTGTAAATGACTAGAACAAAATAAAATGATCTGTCAAAATCTAAAACAGCATGACAAGACTGATCATTTATAAAACTAACCAGTAACAAAACTAAAAGCCAAATTTAGCCCAACTATAGTTGTTCTTTTTTTAATTAGCCATGAAAGCTGATAGATAAAATTATCACACTGATAATAAATAACAAAGAAACTGCAAGTCATGAAAAACATATTCATGGCAAGGCTAAACAGAAAAGACTGAAGTTAAGGTAAATGTGTATTACAGTCATGTAAACATCTAGATATTCCCAGAGCGTAAGTTAAGGTAAATGTGTATTACAGTCACGTAAACATCTAGATATTCCCAGAGCATAATGAAGCCAATCCCCTGGACTTGCAAGCAATGGAGCTAGGCCCTTTTTAGCAGTTACTGTTACAAACATCTAGATACATGGCAAGACAAGTATGACGCAGATGTGATGAAGCTACATGTAACACAATGATGTGAACATCGTGACAGGTGACAGGACAGGTATGACTGTAATGAAGTTACATGTATGACCAAGATGCAACAAAAAGTTACATGTAAATGTGTATTACAGTGATGTGAACATCCAGACAGATGACAGTTCAAGTATGACGCAGACATAACAGTGTTACATGTAAATGTGTATTGCAATCATATGAACATCCACATACAGGCAAGTACAATTCAGATAAGAGATCACATCAGAAACAAAAAAATGCACATACAATTCTTGTTGTAGGTAGCATAATGAAACACAGACTAACATAACAGGATTAATGAGTGCACACAACCCTCTCTGACAAGCTAAAATCAATGAAACACTGACAGCTTCACTTCTATTACACCAGTGTTTCGTGTAATAACTGAAGTTAAAAAATCATTTAACTGTAATGAAGCAAAAGATAAATTCACAGGCACCGACAAATGTGTCAGTTTATATGGTAAAGTGAACCAGATATCATATTACACAAAAGAGTTACCACAAAAGGCTGGATTACGTGTAAATGATTCAATTACAGTGATGTAGGCAAGGGAACTCTGGAAACTAATTACATGTAACTGACTGATGAATGATCAGAATACACATATGGGAACTTCTGAAAGTAACTAGTTTACATACATGTCACTGATGGAACATCACACAAAAAAACTAAATTATATGCGAGTGATGGAACATTAGAAATGGTTATATTATCTTTGTATGTGATGGAATACTGGAACTGATTGAATTATGCATAAGTGACTGATGGAATACTGGAATCAAGTGGATGACATACGTATAACTGATAAAACAATGGAAATCCTCAGTGTATGTGTGCGACTAAAGGAAACTGAATGATCGCAAATATGTCATTGAATATACGTGATGCAGATGGCACTGAATATCTGGATTAATTTATAAGGTGGAATGCTGAGAACAACCACATAATAGAGAGAACTGTAAACACAGAGAACAATAACATAACAACAAACAACATTGTAAACACAGAGAACAATAAGATAACACTGTACACACTGAGAACAATGACATAACAAACAAACAACACTATACACATTGAGAACAATGACATAACAAACAAACAACATTATACACACAGAGAACAATGACATAACAACAAACAACACTGTAAACACAAAGAAGAGACACATAATAAATAAGACAATTGCGTACATGACTAGATTACACTTATTAAGTGATATAAATAGAAACATGTCTTCTTCTTCAGCTTTCCAAGCCATTAAGGCTTATTGCTGCAGATAAAGTTTGCCTCCATTCCTCTCTATTCCTAATCTTCTCTCTCCAGTTGGTGACACCAATTTCTTTTATATCCTCTTCTATGTTGTCTTTCCATCTCTGTCTTGGTCTACCCCTTGGTCTTGTTTCCCTCATCCCTGGTGCGTACATCATTTTCGTTTGTCTGTTCTCTTCCATTCTTTCTACATACCCCAGCCAGCGTAGTCTGTTCAGTTTCAAGAAATTTATAATTCGCTAAGATTTAAATAAGCTGTTCAGTTCAGTGTTCTTCCTAACTCTCCATTCTCCACTGTTGGTGTCCTTTATCGGCCCAAAGATTTTTCTTAGTATATAGTTCTCAAAGATCTGCAATTGTTGTTATCTTTTAGTGCTACATGTCTCAAATGTATGCAGATATTGATGACGTCTTGCATAGTTTCCCCCCACTAGATCAATGTCATCAGCGTACCCTAGTATTTTAGCTTGTTCTTCTGTACTGCTTTCTTCTTTCACTTTTCTGATTACCTTTTCTAGTACCAGGTTGAATAGAATGGAGATAATAGAAACAAGCAGATGATATAAAAAAGACTAAACAGCAACAACACACAAAGAACTAATGGTGTGCTTGATATGAAGGGTGGACAAGCCACATAACAGAGTAAGATCACGACTTTCTTCTTATCCTTCAAACCACCAGGGAACAGAAATAAAAATCACCTCACAGAAAAGAGAATTGCAAATATGAGGCTAAAAGATGGAACAGGAATATTTGGAAAAATAAAAAGATTTTTGGACAGAAGGAAGTAAACGTCTACTATTTACAAACAGCTGAAAAGCACACAGAAAATTGTATGAGATCATTAATATGTGACCTCTAGTACTAATGTGACAACAAAAAGATTTCTGGTAAACAATCAAAGTGTTCACCATCTCCCCTGGCTATTAGGCTGGATGTAATGAATCTCCAGCTTGCTCTGTCTCTTGCCATCTTCATACGCCTGGCTCAGCTGCTACGTCTTGTAATCCGAGTTCTTTCTGCCTTCTTCACTGTTGTCTTTTTTTTTTCTTCTCTCCAGCATAGCCTGTTTCTGTACTGGTAACTTTTCATCAAATCTCCTTATTGTCACACTTTCTTTGAGGACAACATTATCATCATCATTGCCTTTCACTCCTTTGAGAGCATAGGCCACGGATAAAGGCTCTCCAGTCATCTCTGTTCTTGGAATTATTCTCTGCTTCCTTCCATGTGTATCCCTTGTCTCTGAGCACTGTCGTAATTTCTCTTCTCCAAGTAAGTCTAGGTATTCCTTGTTTTCCATTTCCTTGAGGATTCCATGTCAGTGCCTGTCTTGCTATGTTGGCATCGGGTTTCCTCAGAGTGTCGCCAGTATACCTCTATTTTCTAGACACGATTTGTAGGTTCATACGTTCTTGTCCTGCCCTTTCCCAGACATTCTTTTCCTGCCATTAATGTTTAAAATCCTCCTCGAGCAGTAGTTCATGAATATTTGTATCCTCTATTGTATTGTCTTGGTCACAACCCATGTCTCTGAACCATATAGTAGAACAGTCTTTACGTTTGTATGGAAAAGCTTAAGTTTGGTTCTTGTTTTATGTTCTTAGATGACCATATTTTTTTAAGCTGGACAAATGCTGTTCTGGCCTTGGCTATTCTGCTGTTAACATCCTTTTCCACTCCCCCATATTTATCCACTATGCTACCTAAATATGTGAAATACTCTACTTCTACCCCTTGTATCCTGAATTAATTTCCCTTAATTTTTTCATTATTTTTTAATGTCATAATGTAGTTTTTGGTGAACAATGAACACAGAAAGAAGGAAATTAATTTTTATGAACATTTTCATGTTTCTTTTTTATGGATGGAATTTATAAAGAGGAAAAAACTCAAGTTCTCTGAAAAATTGGCCAGTTTTGTTTGACACGACAGAAAAAAGTACACTCCGCACAATGAAGAGCAAAATTTCAGAGTGCTTGCCCTTTACTGGTTGTCAGACAGAAGGCTGTTACACATATTCCTTTGAGTATCATCAAGAATGATGTTTGCATTTATGAAATATTACAATTTAAACAAAGTGGTACTTGTGAGTACCGCCAGGATACAAAAGGTCATGTATAACACAAATTATGTATGTCAATTTACATACACTTGTAGGTGGTCATGATGTGAAGATCAGTGGGACATCTATACTACAGGCATCTGATTCAAAACAGTTTATGAACTTGACAAAGTACTCATACTGTATTCCTTCAAATTCTCCACAATCCCTTAGCTCATCTCCGTCTCAGTTTCCTCTTTTTACCCACACTCACACAATCCTGCTGTTACATGCCTCCACACTTGGCTCATCAGCTCCAAATTTCACAAAATATCCAGACAATGTCCAGACTGATCATATTTATGTCCATGTACATTTTTTTCTTCACTTCATTCATCACACTGTTCCCAACAACATCCAAAACATCACCACAAATGTACTGTTATAAACCAGTATGAGACAAGAACTGCCAACTCATCTGTGGCCCTGATCTTGATCTCAGATGTAGCATCACTACAGCCAGGACATCCCCGTATGTCTTCCGCTGCCTGACCAAGCACACAAAGTAAGGTGTGTCCCTTTCAGTCAGTGATTGTGGGATCATCACTAAGAAGAACAGTGAACACACCCCTCTCTGGCAGCTCACCTACGTGCCATCAGCTGTAAAGACTCTTCCAGCTGGTCACATCCTCTGGTCCCTGTGTTCACACAAAAGCATTCCTGGAATCAGAATGGCCAGTGACAGCTCATAATCCCAAGCAAGAAAAGTTGTGCCCAAGGTCAAGGTCCCACAAAAAAAGACACTCCAGTGATGGAATGCCACAAAATCCAACTAGTTACCAAAGCTTCCAGTCACAACTCCCACATCAGGAAGTAACAAGAACTATACATGCACAACATGATGGTGGACACCACTCCCACTCCCACCAACTACAGGTGCAGTTTGTCAAGGAAAGACAAACTAAAAACTTGTGTAACTAGCTTGCTGTAAAATGACACCGACGTACACATTTATGTTTAGCTCAATATATACAAGCACAGAAAAAAAGCATTTTATCAAGATACAGTAAATGTATATTAACTATAATCACATATTTCACCTTCTCCCGAATAGATTACCACTGTATCACTCTCTCTGCTCCATGGTTTCCCCACCCACCACCCTCAGTTACGACCCACCTATCACACATCACAAGTCTCCATTTAAATACTCTCTACACTCCACCATGCGCATTTCTGACAGCGTCGGACAAGCCACAGCTTCTTACAAGTTACAGCTAAGTAAAGGTAAATGTAATTCTGTCATGCCTTAGAGACACACAGGGATATGGTGTTAGTGCCCATATTTTCCTTGACCTCTCAGCACACTAGAGGGTGATATGGTCAGTATCATGCCTGGCCGCCTTTCCTTCCTCAACTCCAGAAGAAGTCGGGTACCCATTTCCACAGCTGGGCGACTGGGGTGCCTCCAGCTGGATTCAAACCCCCGACTTTCACCATGAGAGACCAGTGCACTAACCACTTCCTCTATTCATTATTTTTTAACACAGCATTCATGTGAATGTATACTTTAGCTCCTCTCTCTATTTTTTTGTCCTGTATGTTTTTTTATGATTAAGGCTCAAGCCGAAACGTCACAACTGTATACTCATTAAGTAATAAAGCTGTTCCTACTTTTTTCCTAGTTTATACATTTTAGTATCACATCTTTACTGCAGTGGCTCCGTGTATAGTTATATACTCATACACTAATTATTGTGTGTTACTAGAAAGGCACAGGTTCTCAGAGAAGAAAAAGTCCCTAGAATAGCAGGATCCTCAGACAAGCAAAGATCCTTGGAGAGCAGACTCCTAAAAAGGCCCAGATACTCAGAGAAGTAAAGGCCCCCAGAAAAGCAGAGATCTCTATAGAAGCAAGAGATCTCCACAGAAGCAGAGATCTCTATAGAAGCAAAGCTCTTGAGACAGAAAAATATCTTCAGAAAAGACAGTTTTGTTTTTCTGTATTTTCTGCAAATCTTCTATAAGTTATCTTGGATTCCCTCAAACATTTCCCCTGAAGATTCAGCCATTTACATTACAGAGAGAGAGACATATGAAAAAAAAAAACACTATAAATATCTAAGGGCAAACAAAATGCTACAAAGATATGTATTATACTCGAATGAAAAAACATCATACCAATAAGAGCTTCAACAAAATAAATCATCCATTTTTTTTCAAGTTAATATGAGTAATAACAATCATAAACTCACCCCAAATGAATGACACATATGAAATATATGAATTTATATTAACAGTTTCAAGTCCACATAAAAAATATAAAGGTGAGAAGCAAATATAAACATATAACACATACAGAAAAGGTCAAACAAACACTAACTGGTGGCTGCATTACTTAAGGAAACAAAAACTTCATAAAGTTCAGACAGTGTCATATAAACACTTCATTTAACCATGTGAAACAGTTTATATATGGGGACACCAAACTTTTTCCACATGCTTTTTTTTTTGTGTGTACATCATTTCATTAATAAAACTTCAAAAACAATGTCTGGCCATATGACATCACAAGCAATATAAAGTAGAACATGCCCAGCAAATCTTATAGCAAATGTTACATGTGGATTTACAACTGATGAAAACAAATGTAATTTTTACATAAAAACTAGATGTAATTTAGTAAACCAGTGATATCAGATTAGAAGAAATCTAGCAACTGGCTAGATTAGAAAAACTGCAATTCTTGGTGACATGTCACAAGTGTAGCAACAGATCATGTAACTAGCAAACTAAGCAGCTATCTGTATTATGTAACCAGCAAGATAGCAGCTGTCTGTATCATGTAACTAAAAAACTAGCAGCTATCTGTATCATGTAACTAACAAACTAGCAGCTATCTGTATCATGTAACCAGCAAGACAGCAGCAATCTATACCATGTAACTAACAAACTAGCAGCTATCTGTATCATGTAACTAACAAACTAGCAGCTATCTATACCATGTAACTAACAAACTAGCAGCTATCTGTATCATGTAACTAAAAAACTAGCAGCTATCTATACCATGTAACTAACAAACTAGCAGCTATCTGTATCATGTAACTAAAAAACTAGCAGCTATCTATACCATGTAACTAACAAACTAGCAGCTATCTGTATCATGTAACTAAAAAACTAGCAGCTATCTATACCATGTAACTAACAAACTAGCAGCTATCTGTATCATGTAACCAGCAAGACAGCAGCAATCTATACCATGTAACTAACAAACTAGCAGCTATCTGTATCATGTAACTAACAAACTAGCAGTTATCTGTATCATGTAACTAACAAACTAGTAGCTATATGTATCATGTAACTAACAAACTAGTAGCTATATGTATCATGTAACTAACAAACTAGTAGCTATATGTATCATGTAACTAACAAACTAGTAGCTATATGTATCATGTAACTAACAAACTAGTAGCTATATGTATCATGTAACTAACAAACTAGTAGCTATATGTATCATGTAACTAACAAACTAGTAGCTATATGTATCATGTAACCAATAAGATAGCAGCTATATGTATCATGTAATTAACAAACTAGCAGCTATCTGTATCATGTAACTAACAAACTAGCAGCTACTGTATCATGTAACTAACAAACTAGCAGCTACTGTATCATGTAACTAACAAACTAGCAGTTATCTGTATCATGTAACTAACAAACTAGCAGCTACTGTATCATGTAACTAACAAACTAGCAGCTACTGTATCATGTAACTAACAAACTAGCAGTTATCTGTATCATGTAACTAACAAACTAGCAGCTACTGTATCATGTAACTAACAAACTAGCAGCTACTGTATCATGTAACTAACAAACTAGCAGTTATCTGTATCATGTAACTAACAAACTAGCAGCTACTGTATCATGTAACTAACAAACTAGCAGCTACTGTATCATGTAACTAACAAACTAGCAGTTATCTGTATCATGTAACTAACAAACTAGCAGTTATCTGTATCATGTAACTAACAAACTAGCAGTTATCTGTATCATGTAACTAACAAACTAGCAGCTACTGTATCATGTAACTAACAAACTAGCAGCTACTGTATCATGTAACTAACAAACTAGCAGTTATCTGTATCATGTAACTAACAAACTAGCAGCTACTGTATCATGTAACTAACAAACTAGCAGTTATCTGTATCATGTAACTAACAAACTAGCAGTTATCTGTATCATGTAACTAACAAACTAGCAGCTACTGTATCATGTAACTAACAAACTAGCAGCTACTGTATCATGTAACTAACAAACTAGCAGTTATCTGTATCATGTAACTAACAAACTAGCAGTTATCTGTATCATGTAACTAACAAACTAGCAGTTATCTGTATCATGTAACTAACAAACTAGCAGCTATATGTATCATGTAATTAACAAACTAGCAGCTATCTGTTATGCAATCAATACAGCAACTGGCAGTACAAACTGCAAACATGCAGTACTCCATAAAGCAAAACTATAAGAAATGTTAACAAAGTGCCAAATAAACAGTAACAAAACACAGCATCTACCAGTGAAAATGTGAACAAATGCAGAAAATGATCAGTGTACAAAAAAATGATATTGGAAACACACATATGGCACTTATAGGAACCTTTCACAATCAATGAAGCAAGTAACAATAAGTGTAAAGGTAAATACAGCAAAAATCAGTCAAACCAAACTCTGCTTGTATATTCTCATCCCTGCACTGCAAACTATATTATCATAACAGTATGTTAACAAAACAAACTTTCAGATCCCACAGTCTCACTGAATCTAAAACAGATGTGTTCATATTTATAACAAAGAGGTGAGGTTGTTTGCTGAAAGCCACTACTGGCAGATCATGATCAGTCAAGACCTTGACCTTACTCTGCTTCCTTGAACATCTTTGGAAAAAAACAAGCTCAAGACATGACCAGCAAATCCGTGGTCAGTCAAGACCCTACTTTACATCTGCTTCCATGAACTACAGCTTCAGAGAACAAGAACAGTCTATTAAACAAAACCATGACTTAAATGATCCATGCCATGGAGGAGCTTATGAGTTTATACAAGAACACATACAAACATGAAAATACTTGAGAACACTTACCATCAGATATCAATTAATTTTGCTCCCAAGATAAGTAATACAAAAAAATTAATTCTTGATTTTTTTCACAAACAACTAAAATAAAAACCCACCAATTACAAGGAAGGCATCTGCATGATCAAACCACCATCTCATTAAAATCTGCAATGATAGGGAAATCTGACATAAAAATGTGGAAATACATAGTAAGCAACTGCGAACGCTGTTCACAAGCTGAGCTCCCATCAGTGATGACAAGGTTAAGAAGAAGAAGAAGAAGAAGAAGATGGCTGAGACCTGCAGCAAGAATGGGTGACAGCCATACCCTCCCAGCAAACACTACAACGTGTAATCAGCTAGGAAGCAGGCAACACAGCACAACAAAGATACAAGGATATTTTAAAGCCATTAATAAGATCTTTCTAGAAGTGAAGAGGAGCTGGACCAAGTGGGAAAAGAAAAGGCCAAGCAACACAGACAGTGACTAAATAACAGTAAGGTGCTATGTCAGGGGGGAAACATGGCAGACACTGGAAGATAAGAGACACAAGCTCAACAAGACTTGACCTCACAACGCATAACACAGTTTCTTGTTATTGTGCTCGATTATGCAAATCAAACATTGGCAGAGTCACTCATGACAGAAAAAAATGCTCAAAATCAAACTCAGCAAGTTCCACAATGGCTAACATAACAGCAGCTGCTTCAGGCCTGTCTCCAAAGACAACAAAGTATGTAAGCAACCAAAGTTACTTGTCTTCAGACTTCAAGATGCTTCTTGCTTGTATAAATCTCACCATCTCAATTACTATTATTCAGACAAAGAAAACTAGATCATGTCTTCAGACTTCAAGATGCTTCTTGCTTGTATAAATCTCACCATCTCAATTACTATTATTCAGACAAAGAAAACTAGATCATGTCTTCAGACTTCAAGATGCTTCTTGCTTGTATAAATCTCACCATCTCAATTACTATTATTCAGACAAAGAAAACTAGATCATGTCTTCAGACTTCAAGATGCTTCTTGCCTGTATAAATCTCACCATCTCAATTACTATTATTCAGATAAAGAAAACTAGATCATATTTGGCTGTGTTCATCATTTTTTTTTTCATACAATAAAGTAGTTATCCATAAATACTTCATTAAATGACTTTTATGGGTAAAAGAAGGGTCTATATGTTTTACCAAACTTTCAAAGAGGATCAACGCACAAGAAAATGGTCAGAAATGCTTCCCTAAAGTAAACACAAAAACAAAGTTTATAATTCCTGAAATCACAACCTATATCACCATTTATATTAAAGACAAACAAATGATTACACTGAGAAAACGTCATAACGAATGAATAAGTGGGAAAACTTTGAAATGTGTAGCAAACAAACAGTTAAAAAATGATATCATATACGTGTATGTGTGTATGGAAGGATAAAGAAACAAACAGACAGAGTACACAGAGTATAAAGCCCGATGCTCACACACCTAAAGATGTCACTACAACCACAGGTTTGCCCTCATCCTTGTGGTCTGCTGATGAACTGTGGTCTTGGTCCGTGCTGGGTGGTTTGTCAGGGTCATGAAAACCATTGATGTATTCATGACTTGTGGGATATATGTTGTTTCTATGACCTGTTGTAGATGAAGAAAAACATATGACATGACATGACATGAATTCTACAAACTATCTCAATTCTGCACATCAATATGTCAAATACTACAGAAAGCTGAATCATTAAGTAGAGCAGGTCTAATCTTAGAGACTTACAGATAAAATAACCAAGAACAGAATCACTAAGTAGAGCAGGTCTAATCTTAGAGGCTTACAGATAAAATAACCAAGAACAGAACCACTAAGTAGAGCAGGTCTAATCTTAGAGGCTTACAGATAAAATAACCAAGAACAGAATCACTAAGTAGAGCAGGTCTAATCTTAGAGACTTACAGATAAAATAACCAAGAACAGAACCACTAAGTAGAGCAGGTCTAATCTTAGAGGCTTACAGATAAAATAACCAAACAGAACCACTAAGTAGAGCAGGTCTAATCTTAGAGGCTTACAGATAAAATAACCAAGAACAGAACCACTAAGTAGAGCAGGTCTAATCTTAGAGGCTTACAGATAAAATAACCAAGAACAGAACCACTAAGTAGAGCAGGTCTAATCTTAGAGACTTACAGATAAAATAACCAAGAACAGAACCACTAAGTAGAGCAGGTCTTATCTTAGAGGCTTACAGATAAAATAACCAAGAACAGGACCATTAAGTAGAGCAGGTCTAATCTTAGAGGCCTACAGATAAAATAACCAAGAACAGAACCACTAAGTAGAGCAGGTCTAATCTTATACGCTTACAGATAAAATAACCAAGAACAGGACCACTAAGTAGAGCAGGTCTAATCTTAGAGGCCTACAGATAAAATAACCAAGAACAGAACCACTAAGTAGAGCAGGTCTAATCTTAGAGGCTTACAGATAAAATAACCAAGAACAGAACCACTAAGTAGAGCAGGTCTAATCTTAGAGACTTACAGATAAAATAACCAAGAACAGAACCACTAAGTAGAGCAAGTCTAATCTTAGAGGCTTACAGATAAAATAACCAAGAACAGGACCATTAAGTAGAGCAGGTCTAATCTTAGAGGCCTACAGATAAAATAACCAAGAACAGAACCACTAAGTAGAGCAGGTCTAATCTTAGAGACTTACAGATAAAATAACCAAGAACAGCACCACTAAGTAGAGCAGGTCTAATGTTAGTGGCTTACAGATAAAATAACCAAGAACAGCACCACTATGTAGACCGGGTCTAATCTCACTTTAGGAAGATTATTTTAAATAGAAACAACTCAAAACATGAATTACTATGGAAAGCTGTCTCAAATCACTGAGGTATACACTGGAGGTGCTGTAGTGCATAGTACTTTCCTTCATCTGTTCAATTTGGCATATAATGTATCTGTGCCTATATTTTCAATGTGCCACAAGGTATTTGTGCCCCTATTTTCAATGATCTGTTCCATGAGACACATAATAGACACTGTCCACATTTTCTTTGAACTGCTCTATGTGACACATAACAGACATGGATTTAGTAACCCTATTTTCATTGACCTGTCAATGCTTCTGAGGGAGATGCGGTCAACTTCTTCCTCTCCTCCTCCTCCTCCTCAAAAACAAAAAAAATCAGGTAGCAATTTTTACAGCTTGTTCTCTAGATGAAACTGAACCACTAGCCACAACTGAACCACCAGTGGAAGACATAAGAGACATATGTGCTAACCACTTCACTACTCTAGCTGACAAATTTAAAGGACTGGAACAAATGTTTATTATGGGCACAGGCCAGAGGGGTGGGGGGGGGGAGCAAGACAAGGAACACTTCTATGGTGTCACTAGTTTCCCGGAAAGTTGCCCAAGTAATCTGAACAGATCAGCTGCAAATGTACAACACACAATGATTACAAAGGTGAGAATACTTAACAGTGAAAGCCACACAAACACTCGTGCTTATCTCACAGAGAACCTGCCACCAGTTTTCAAATATTGTTATGAAGAATGAGTTGCCAATTATAAATCATATGTTTTATGGTTCATTATTTCAGCTCTCTTGTCCTTATTCTCCAGCTACCAGAGGGCCTTGACAGCTTTCTGGTCTGGGCATTCAAAGCAAGCAGCTTTGTCCTTTCATTGATCTCTATTCATTTCTTTCATCCACTCTTCTTCATGCTGTTTTCTCACTTTTATTATATGTGCCATCCGGGGGGGGGGGCTTTTGTTTAGGCCAAATTTATCTGAAGGGACACAGCTGGGACACAGCACTGTCTCTTGCTCAGAATTCAAAAATTATTTTTAACCTGATTACTTCAGTTTGTAAATGACATTTTTTGCACACAGCTGGATGATGTGCCACTGAACTGGCCTCTCTTAACAATGTCCTCTTTAAAGTTTCACGTGGGTGACCTCTTTTTCTTCAGCCAGTTGTGTTCCACTTGATAGCTTGTTTGGGATTTTCTGACTATTTCTTCTGATCATGTGATCAATGTATGTTCATCTTTTTCCTGATCACCCATGTTTTTTCCTTGTTAATTTCAAGTCCTATTTTGCCAGCCAGTAAGACAGGGAATCTATTTTTTCTTGCATCAAGTTCACATTGTCACTGAAAAGAGTTATGATATCAGCAAAATCAAGATCTTCTAGTTGGGTTCTATGTACTCAATCAATACCTGTGCTAATTCGGCTACTGAAATTTTATAGGAATCAGTGATCGTGTAAATTCTGATATTGAAATTTGATAAGAATCAGTGATTGTGTAAATTCTGCTACTGGAATTTTATAGGAATCAGTGATTGTGTAAATTCTGCTACTGGAATTTTACAGCTGTATTAATTCTGCTACTGAAATTCTTTAAGAATTGGTGATGGCATTAATTCTGTTACTGGAATTCTTTAAGAATCAGTGATCACATTAATCCTACTACTGAAATTCTTTAAGAATCGGTGATCGCATTAACTCTGCTACTAAAATTCTTTAAGAACTGATGGTCACATTATTTCTGCTACTGAAATTCTTTAAGAATCGGTGGTCGCATTAATTCTGCTACTGAAATTCTTTAAGAATTGGCGATGGCATTAATTCTGCTACTGAAATTCTTTAAGAATCGGTGATCACATTAATTCTGCTATTGGAATTTTACACTCGTGTTAACTCTTATTGTCCACAGCGACACTCTCAGCGATCGATTTTTATGCTCGCAGACGCAAAACTGCACTATTAGTGATGTTTCATTAAAATCCACAGCAAATGAATAAATTCTGGTTTTTAATCAAATCCATGTTTTTAATTTTTAAAATCAACTTCCTGTCCACCATTTACATTGATAAAACATGGTCTGAAAATGAATTTTCTAATTTATAATTAATATTTTTGTGTGTGTACCTCCATGTTTTTCTTTATGTAAAATGGCAAGTATTATCCCCCCCTGGTTCTAAACAAACTAGACAAATGATTGTGTCCAGTGCATTAAATATATTAGAAAGTATTGCTGATAGAGAAGATGGCATGTTTGCTTATAGTGACAGTTCTGAGAATAACAGTAAATCAGAGGAAAATTAGCTGAATTAAGTGCGGTGATGAATGGGTGTTTCCTTCTTCGTCAACTGCGAAAAAAAAAAAATGATCTAATGTTCCATCCACTGATTAGTCCTCAGGTAGAAAATATAGAAAAATACCACCAAAATGTAGCATTACCATCGATGGCACAAATCTGAAACAAGTTGATAGATTCAAGTACTTAGGAATGATTATAACAACTGATGGGAAACGTCACAATGAAATAAAAAGCAGGTGTGCTCAGGTCAAGTCAGCATTAAAGAAAATGAGAAACATCTTGTGTAACAGATCCATATCAATGGAAATAAGATTCCGAGTACTTAAATGTTACATAAAGCAAATTTTGTTTTATGGGTGTGAAGCATAGTCCATGAATAAGAGGGTACAACGAGAAATGGAAGCCATGGAAATGTGGTTCATAAAATGGATGCTGAAGGTACATTGGACAGCTAAGAAAACCAACGAAGAAGTCTTAAGAGAGGCCGGAGTTAAAAGGCAAATTACAATGAACGCGGCATGGAACTTGATTGATTGGTTGATTGATAAAATATAGTTGTAAATAATGTTAAAATATCCAGTAATTTTAGATTTACTACCACAAATAAGGGTTGCCAATCAACACCAGGTGTAAACAATGATCTTGTAGATGAGTCATCTAACTCCTTGATTATTTTTTTTTAGCTCTGAAAGCCGTTGTTGGCTCAGTAAAGAAGGTAACATTCTGTGCTCTACTTGGAAGGACAGAAAAACTCAGTAAAGAAGATAACATTCTGTGCTCTACTTGGAAGGACACCAAAAAAAAAAAAAAATGAAGCCTGTTTTGATAGTAACAACAAATGGGAATGCTGAAGGTGTAACAAACAAGCAGAAAATAAAATCCACTGTTCATAGATACAATATGAACATGAACGGGTGTGATAAAGCAGATCAAATGACTGAATATTATGGACCACACAACTAGGAAAAGCAACAAATGATTAAAAAAAAAAGTTTACTATTGTATGAGGGAAATTTGTAAAAGCAGAGGAAGGGGCCGCCCATGCAAACGATGGACTGATGGTATAGCAGAGTCCCTGAACATCTCAATGTATGAAGCCAACAGGCGAGCCACTGGGAGACAACTGCACTTCACCTCTACACCTAGCAGTAAATGAGGAAGGGCAAGACAAGACAAGATGAAGGAAATTTGTATAACTAATTCATAAGTTTTATATCTTCTCTTTTGGACCAGAAGATTCCAGGGCAAAAAAAAAATTCAATTCAAGTTAATGCTGACTGATCTGTTGAGAGAAATGGCAGCCGAAGCAGTGACTGATAAAGATCATCTGCCAGCTTCTAGTGTTGGCCTGCCCTCCAAATCAAATGCTACTAAAAGGCTTAAAGTTTCTAAGATTACTGCTCTTAAGGCAAAATATTCTGGGAGGTATAAGGTATTCAGCACCCCACAGCGAATACAAATATAACGAAGGTGGGGAAGGCAAACCTGGGCTTCATCTCCAGTGTTTCAAAGCATGACTTATACAAGTTAATTTATACATTTAGATAATATATGTAAACAGAATGTACATAAACTGATTAGATATTTTCTTTGTCCTATATAATGGCTCAATATACCCAAAAAAGATTATGCACCTCACTGTAGATATTAATTCAAATAGGTTTGTGTCCACAGTCATATTGTAAAAGTGATGTCAAATCAGTAAATGTGAAATATTTTCTAGAAAATTTGTGCACTATTTCTTGAAAACTGGATCACAAGGGAATTCCAAGCCATTAAACTAAAGTTTCCACCAGTGATTTTCTGACAAGACTTGTGTTAAGTAGAAACATTTTTTGTTTCAGTTTTGCTAGTTCCTTTTTTATGTTTATGTTTTTTTATCTATAATATTTTTGATTGGCATCCCACTAACATAAAGTTTGTTTCTGTATTGGATTATCTTTATTCTGATATATGACATATTGATGTTTGATTATTGGGTACATGAAATGTTCCACATAAAGCTCACTCACTCCATGGTGAACAATTCAGAAAAAAAGAAATTCTGGCACAGAGTGGAAACAAATTCTGGACAGTTAAAGTTAATTCTGCTACTGGAATTTTACAACTGAGTTAATTCTGCTACTGGAATTTTACAATTGTGTTAATTCTGCTACTGGAATTTTACATTTGTGTTAATTCTGCTACTGGACTTTTACATTTGTGTTAATTCTGCAACTGGAATTTTACAATTGTGTTAATTCTGCTACTGAAATTTTACAATCATGTTAATTCTGCTACTGAAATTTTACAATCGTGTTAATTCTGCTACTGAAATTTTACAATCGTGTTAATTCTGCTACTGAAATTTTACAATCGTGTTAATTCTGCTACTGAAATTTTACAATCGTGTTAATTCTGCTACTGAAATATTACAATCGTGTTAATTCTGCTACTGAAATTTTACAACTGTGTTAATTCTGCAACTGAAATGTTACAATTGTGTTAATTCTGCTATTGAAATTTTACAATTGTGTTAATTCTGCTACTGAAATTTTACAACTGTATTAATTCTGCTACTGAAATTTTACAATTGTGTTAATTCTGCAACTGAAATGTTACAATTGTGTTAATTCTGCAACTGGAATTTTATAATAACATTAATTCTGGTACTAGAATTTTACAACTGAGTTAATTCTGCAACTGGAATTTTACAATTGTGTTAATTCTGCAACTGGAATTTTACACCTGTGTTAATTCTGCTACTGAAATTTTACAATAGTATTAATTCTGCTACTGGACTTTTATAATGGCATCATTTCTGCTACTGGAATTTTACAATTGTGTTAATTCTGTTAATGGAATTTTATAGTTGTGTTAATTCTGCAACTGAAATTTAACAATTGTATTAATTCTGCTATTGGAATTTTATAGTTGTGTTAATTCTGTAACTGAGATTTAACAATTGTAATAATTCTGCTATTGGAATTTTACAGTTGTGTTAATTATGCAACTAGAATTTTATAATTGTGTTAATTCTGCTACTGAAATTTTACAATTGTATTAATTCTGCTACTGGAATTTTACAATTGTGTTAATTTTGCTACTGGAAGTTTACAACTGTGTTAATTCTGCTACTGGAATTTGTTAATTCTGCTACTGGAATTTTACAACTGTGTTAATTCACCTTCTGGATAGCTAATATAACAAATGAAGAATGCCTAACAAAAGCCAGTGAGAAACAGTATAGGTTCATCTGCCATAAAAGAGGAGGAATCAAAAATGTAATAACAGCAGGGAAACTTGGAGGCAGGAAAGACAGAGGTAGACCAAGAGAGAAGATCTTTGGTGGACTGAGAAAATGGCATGGGAGAAGCAAAACAGAACTGATGGAAAACATGAAAGATCAGAAACTGCAAAGAGACCTGGTTGCTGATTCCAGCTCTGGCACATGATGATGATGATGATACACTATAATAAGTAATTGGATTGATAGTTGGAAAAGCAAATTATTGCAAGGTGGAACAATGGAAAGCAGGGACTATGTATATATATATATTTATATATATATTTTCCTAATATGTTAAATTGCTATAATAAAAATATAGCAATTTAACATATCCAAATTTAGGACTGCAGTTGTGAAAAAAGAAACACAAAATCCTCAGAAGTTTTTCAAACAATTTAGCACTCTTTCTCCACATGACAGACCACGTATGGCTGACATCACTGCGACACACATGCAAAGTGATGTGGTAACATCTCACAACCCCCCATGACATCAAGCCAACACACAGCATATACTGAAACTAATAAAACTATGCTCCATACCTTGCCAAACAAAAAAGCTCAACTACGGTGGAAGACAGGAAATGTTCAATGTTCTGTAAAATGTGGCAAACAAAGGTCAAATAAAAAACATGAACACAGAAAAGGACCAAATCATCGCAAAGTTAAACTTGTTAAAATCTCAGCAAACTCAAGCAAACTACAAATTAAAATTGTAAAAAAGAAAAACATTGCATGCTCAATCTTCATATACAATTATACAGTGACTGTACTAAATTCTGACAATGCTGCTTGCTACGTTCACAAGATCTGCCTATGCCACAGAAATAACTGGACAAGAAAACTTGAGTCCCAGCTTCTACATTCACAACAAAAGGGATCTGTTTCCTGGACAGAGACAATTGCAAAGGAGAAAACATTTCAAGGTAAAAAAAAAAAAAGCAAGAAAAATGACTGTTGACCAAATCATGGAACATGACAATAACATGAAAATTGTATGGTAAAGGAAAAATGAGCAAAAAGATGACAAGGAGATGTGTGGCCTACATTTGAGAGATAAGATGATGCTGACAGAGACAGGTGGCATATATCTGAGAAACATAAGGAGAGACTTGGGTGGCTTTCAAGCAAAAGATTCAATGATAAGAACAGAGACAAGTGGCAAAATAAGGGAACATAGTTTTGTAACATTAGACCTTGAAAAATTTGTAGATAAAGCACTTTAGTGAGATGTGAGAGAAACTAAAATCACAAGAGAATTACCCCAGATTTGAACCACAGACTCTGGTAGATCAAGCAGCCACCTAGCCACAAGAGAACAGTGTACTAACAAACTGGGGGTGGGAGGGGTCTAATCCTACAAAACTGTGTTCCCTTACTTTGCCACTTATTCTCTATTCTTATCACTGCATCTCTTGCTCAAAAGCCACCCAAGCCTACTTTACAGTATGAAACCCTCATTGTTTCCTATTTATAAAAAAAAGATTGTTCCTGAGATAAGTGGCTTACATCTGAGAGATAAGATGATAAGGACAGAGATGGGTGGCTTATGAGTGAGAAATATGATGATAAAAATCCAAGAGATAAGATTATACAGTTACAGATGGCTGGCCTATATCCAAGAGATAAGATTATACAGTTACAGATGGGTGGCCTATATCCAAAGATAAGATTATACAGTTACAGATGGGTGGCCTATATCCAAGAGATAAGATTAAACAGCTTGAGATGGATGGCTTATGAGTCTTCTTCTTCTTCTTCGTTCGCTTCTACCACCAAAACCACACTGTGATCCTACTGAATTTACGCCTGTGGTCCTTGTTAGGTCTCGTGGTCTCCTGTGTGGTCCCCGAAAGGACCACACGAGATCCACGAGAGGACCACAAGGGGTTCAGAGTATCACAGGGCTTTAGCCTGTATTCTTGGCGGGTCTCTGAAGCGGGACTGCGTGACACCGTGGTTTTCATTGCACCAGTTTAGTCTAGGGTTGGACTTTCTCACCGGAAGACCTCGACGTGTTTAGGATATCAGTGCATCCCCGCTGGGTGAGAGGCGGTAGCCCACCCAGGCAGAGTTGGACCTTCTCACCGGAAAACCTCGACGTGTTTTGAGATATCCATGTATCACCGCCGGGTGAGAGGTGGTTGCCCATCCAGTCCAGAGTTGGACTTTCTCACTGGAAAACCTCAACGTGATTAGGATACGCAAACATCCCCGCCAGGTGAGAGGTGGTTGCCTATCTAGACTTCCCTGGTCCAGTGTCTCCGACTTCAGCATTTTGCAGTCGTGGCTGCTACCCTTCCTAGTTGTGACCAGGATGGAGCTTTTTTCCAGGAGGATGAATCCTCGCCACTAGTGACTTCCACCCCTGGGTTGAGCCGGTTTAGGCATATTATCCCAGTATGGGTGTGTTTGGGACGTGACCGACCTCTAGAACAGAGGTACTGTGACATGCATAGCCCTAAAGATTCACCCCTGGTGTGAGCCGGTTTAGGCAAAGTTCACCAGTATGGGTGTATATCAGGCATGACCGACCTCTAGAGCGGAGGTGGCATGACATGTCTAGCCATCAAGTTCCACCCCGGTGTGTGCCGGTTTAGGCATATTTCACCAGTGTAGGTGTATTTCGGACGTGGCCGGCCTCTAGAGCAGAGGTGCCGTGGTATGCATAGCTCTCGTAGCGATACTACTGGACATACCGATTAAACTTCACTTTATCCTTTCCATCACCTTTCCCATCGGCACCGCACAGCAACCTTTATTTCTTTTCCGCATTTCTTCGCTCCACGCGCAGCATTTGAAGAGTCTCGCCAGCAGTATCTTAACCTCTGGGACAAGCCGGTTCATGCATTTCACCCAATATGACTGCCTGACCTCCAGACCAGAGGTGCCATGATTTGACTGTTTGCTTCGCTTTATCCTTTCTACCACCTTTTCCGCAGTGATGCTGAGCGGCAACCTCATCTGCACCTTTCTTCAGTGGCCAGGGGGAGCACCGCTCCACGCATGGCAACTGAAAAATCTCGCCAACAGCGGCAGATGAGCTACCAAACGTGCCACTCATCTACCCTAAGTATCTGGTTTTCAGGCGCCAGATATTCGCCCTCGCCCCTTCTCCTGTCAGTTTAAACAGTTCTGCCACGGGAAGGCCAGGAGCTGGACTTTACTGCCAGAGGCTGTTTGAGATGCATTTACAGTCCTTAGAACCGGCTTTTGAGTGAAAGATATGACAACAAAAAAATCCGAAAGATAAGGATAGAGCTATGTGGCTTATAAGCAAGAGAAATGATGATAAAAATCTGACAGACAAGATTATAAGGATAGAGATGAGTCAGGGGAAGAGTGACGAATGAAATTCAGCAACATACTCCCCTCCAAGCTCAAACATTTCTAAACTTTACCAGCCACAAAGCAAAACAAGCCATGGCAGCTGAAATAAAGATAACATGACAGCATCCCAAACAACATCCACATGCACCTCAAGCCTTCTCAGGCATACAAATAAGATACAAACATGTACATGCAAACAGTGAATAAAACACTTTCAGTGCTTTGTCAGGGTCACTAACTGGAAAATGCAAGAATGAAATTAAAAAGTACAGCTGGAATTAGGCGAGATGAAAAGTCACAGACGGTTAATCATGAGGGCTTAACCGGAAAATGACTCTACATAAAGGCAAGGAAAGTATGCAAGACAAGAAATGGAAGTGAGGGCTCTTGAATATGAGGGACATACACGATTTGTAATTGTAGGTGACTATGCCAATGAAACTTTGCCTTGTCTTTTTTTCTCATATACCCTTCAGTGTTAAGGGATGAACAGACATCTTGATAATGCTCAGTGATTTCAGCCAATGAAACACTGGTAGATTTAGAAAATGATAGGGCTTGGTGATTTCAGCCAATGAAACACTGGTAGATTTAGAAAATGATAGGGGTTGGTGATTTCAGCCAATGAAACACTGGTAGATTTAGAAAATGATAGGGGTTGGTGATTTCAGCCAATGAAACACTGGTAGATTTAGAAAATGATAGGGGTTGGTGATTTCAGCCAATGAAACACTGGTAGATTTAGCAAACGAGAGAGTTAATCAACATGGTTACACTCTGCAGTTTCCAACATATCTTTCAACACTACCTTCTAAAACAGGTCATGAAACACAAAAAACCCTTATCAAGAATCACAAGATGGGTTCTATTCTCAAACTGTAAAGATGGAGAAAGAAATGAGAAACAAAAAAATCAAGAAAAAAGACATGAAGTGAATCACATAAAAATAATGCATGCATACTTAAGGAACTAAAGTATTACTCATATTTAGAAGATAAAGTACAACTCATTATCTGTTAACATTTTTAGTTTTATACCCTAGTGGTTTAGTTGGCTGAGTGGTTAGGCAGTCGGTCTACTAATCTGGTGGTACTGGGTTCATGTCTCAGCAGTTGGGATTTTTTTTCAGGTACTACTGCACTAAAAAGACGCCGGGGTCCACCCAGATTCTAAAAATGGGTACTGGAGAAATGTGGGAAGGTAAAGCTGCCAGGCCTGATACTGACCACATCACACCTTCATGTGCCGAAGGTCATGGAAAATACGGGCATAACACCATATTCCCCAATATGCCTTAATGGCATGGAAATGGGAATTTAACACTTAAAATCTGTTCTTATTTCCATTCTCATCAGTTCTGAAACTGTAAACTGATAAATCTGTGGCTGGACTAATAGAAAACTTACCCATATGATCCAGCTGGTTTAGGGTCACATCCCAGATATGGTTCTTCTTACCTGCAACATTCAGTCACAAGAGATTTGTTTTAAAATTCTTTACAAGATTTAAGAAACAGTGCTTAACTTTACACTCAAGGTCACAATAAGCCTAATTAAAATCTCCCTCAAGTGTTCAGAATTCAGCCTACTGAGATCTTCAGCAGATTATATATAAAAAAAATTTGCTGTAGTAATTATTTCCTTTAAAGAAAGACACATGCTTCTTATCAAGTAATCACAGCTGAAGGTAGAGGGTGTGCATAAAGTCTTTCTCTGATTTCAAACATTACACAAAAACTTTTTCTGCAGTTTACCTCAACTCAAGAAGTTTTTTTTTTCTGTTTTTTTCATTTGTGTACTTCAACACACATTCCATCTGTTGCCCGGAAAAGGCTTCAGCAATACTCAGTTTCTTGCCATGTGTTCTCCAAAATCTCTTTAGTCAGTGTCCCTAAAGCATGTGTTATCTTTGCCCTCAAAGTTTCAATATCAGAAACTGGTCAGCCGAACACTGTGTTCTTATTATATCTCCATTAAAAGAAAAAAGTTGAGAAAGGTAATGTCCAGTGAATGTGACGGCCATCTCATCCACACCATCGGTCTGGAAATTTTGCATTTAAGAACTGACGAACAACTAAACCTCAGTGTGGCGGTGGACCGTCCTATTTGAAAACTACCTATGGCTTACATAATGCCACAAAGTTCAGTACAGTTTTTTAAGATATGACTTTTCTTAATCAGGGAAGGAGATTATGACCACCATGTGCTAAGTTGGGGAGAATTCAGAAAAGTTCATCATCCAACACTTTATTACTTCAGTGTTGAGAAAAGATCAGATTTCTTCACTTATTGGATATCTTGTGATAAAAACTATCTGCTGTGAAGAGTCTCTGTCACTTTTTACAAATAGCATAAATGACATTCAACAACTGATTAAAAACTATGAAATGTTATTATGGAGTTATACAAAAATTTGTCCGTTTTTGCAAAGGAAACAAAATAAAAACACTAACCATTTTAAATTCCTACATTTAGTTCAGAAAATATTTAAGTTTTTAACATTTAAAACAATGTACCTTTCAAATAAAACTTCCTCTGGACTTCAAGAATATATCTTGACCAGCCGAATAAAATGTTTTACCCTGACCTTCATTTATGTCTTTTTTTTCATAACCTGCAATCTTTTTTTTCTTCCTTAACGACCTTCATCAAAATAAAGTAAAGGGAGAAACTCAGACAAACTACAAACTAAAATTTCAAACTATTCTAAAAGATCCAACAAAACAGTCGGCCGAACAACTGGACTTAACCAAGCAAAAACTGAAGTGCATCTACACAACAGACAGAGATCAATGAAAAAAACAAACAAAACAAACAGCAGAACAAAAACACTGCACAGCCAGCTCAACAACGAGAAGAACACTGGAAAATATGAACAACTTACGGGATGTTAGCGAACAGCTAAACAAAGACTGGAACAGTGGACACATACCAGCAGTAGCAGCAGCCTGAATACAACCTGAACAATTTCAGCTTGAATTCCCTCCCACAACAGCCCAAGCAGAAAAACAAAAGACAGACATCAATAAACCTGCTTTGTTCACAGACTCTAGAAAACAGACTTTAAAACACCAACATGTGAAGGCACTGCAAGGAAATGATGTAAAAGTAATGTTTGAATGCAGGTTTACACAAGGCTTTTTTTTTTTCATTTCAATATCTCTTTTAAACATGGGAAACTGTAAATACAGCAAGTGCAGCCATATTCTGGCTCATCTTAAACAGGCTGTTATGACCAATTTGTAAAAAAACACATCATGACCAAGTCATGCTGACATTCAATCTACCACATAAACTAGTCAACTGTGGCACAGCCCAACATTAATTATTAAACACAGGGGTCTCCAAAGTCTTCACACTTTGAAAATAAAGTTCATTTGTTTGCTTGTTCATCTCTCTCCATACATTTATTACAAGAAAGTGATTTAATAAAGAGTACTTGAACAGCACTACAAATAATTGATCAAATCCTGACCCCCCACCACCATGTCCTGACTTTGTGGTTAGCCCAATATCAACTTCACTAACACACACATCTGTGACATAATTTTCCTGACATACTCTGTGACATAGTTAACAAGCACATCTGTGACATAATTTTCCTGACATACTCTGTGACACAGCTAACAAGCATATCTGTGACACAGTTTCCCCGACATACTCTGTGACACAGTTAACAAGCACATCTGTGACAGAAATTTCCCAACATACATAATCTCTACTTCTCTATAAAACCCACCAATGACAATGTCATATTTGAAATTTGCTGCACATTAACAAGCCAAACAATGACATTACATCACTCATTTTCACTGAAAGTTATAAGAACACAAGAGAAATCAAAACTAATCACAAGCGTTTCTGGTCCACAAGTGAAGTAAACATTTAAAATGCTATCAGAAATATGAGACCGGAGTAAAACACAAAACACTGAATATTATCACCACCAGCGTTCACCGCTGATACCCACCAGTCATGAGCACGGAGGAAAAATGCTGGCCACTTATACTGGTCAGTCACAGCTAGAACTAACAAGCATATCAGCAGCACTGTCACATTTACAGATCTCCCACTTCTTCAGACACCTTTGAAAAAAAGCTCCACCCTATCTGTGGTCGTTGTTAAAATCCAACCCAAAACACAGTCAACGCTTAAGCAGTTGTATTCTCCCAAAACCAAAGCTTGACATGTTTAAAAAAAGCTTCTCTTACTCAGCTGCCCACCTTTGGAATGCCCTACCAACTTATGTAAAACTTACAAGTAATATTCATTCTTATAACTTTAAACTTTGTCAACATCTGTTTGATATGGACTATATGCCTCCTTAAGCATAGTCTAAAGCAGTTTAAAGTCTGGCTTGATTGTTGTAATTTTTAACAGCTTTTCTATAAATTTTAGTTTTGTATGAATGTAAGAATGCAAGTTTATTTCATGCTGTTGCATAAATCAGTGTGTGGAGAGTATGGACAAGAGATAAGTTTATTATTTATTTATTTATGTAATCATTTAATTGTGTCTTCATGGTTATTAATGCTCATTAATAAATGCTGAATGACTGTGACCGAGTAAAAGCTGTATGATGAAGGGGAGAATGTTAGACGGGCCTGCATGCCCAATTCTTAACCCTTTGACAATAAAGTATGTTCATTCGTTCAGTACACACACTCTTGTCAGCATTAACTCCATCAACATATAAAACACCACACACCACAGAAGACAAAAATCTCTAGATCTGTATTTCTATATGACCTTTTCCTCTTCTAGACATAAATAAAATATTCCTCTGGTAAATGAACTTATAAACACTTATTACACAAGCCAAATATATCAGCAACGCTTACAAGGCCTAATAAATAACACATTATAGGGATGGTTAGAGTTCAGGACAGTATGGCTGGAGACACGGGCAGGAAAAGTTGTGGCTCATCTCTTGTGTTAGAATGGCTGCTGCTGGAGAAAATGTCCGCATCTTGGATGGAAGGTCTTGAGTGTCTGGAGTTATAAATATTCTTCTTCTTCTTCTTCAGATTTCCGAGCCATTAAGGTTCACTGCTGCAGATAAAGTTCACCTCCATTCCTCTCTATTCCTAATCTTCCCTCTCCAGTTGGTGACACCTTCTTTTATACCCTCTTCTATGTTGTCTCTCCATCTTTGTCTTGGTCTACATCTTGTTTCCTTCATTTCTTGTACATACGCCATTTTCATCTGCCTGTTTTCCTTCGTTCTTTCTACATGACCCATGCATAATCTGTTCAGTTTCAAGATGTTTATAATCTGCTGAGATTTAAATAAGCTGGTTAAGTTCACTGTTCTTTCTAGCTCTCCATTCCCCACTGTTGGTATCAATATGGACCCAATGATTCTTCTCAGAATCTTGTTCTCAAAGACCTGCAATTGTTGTTCATCCTTCTTTGTTGTACTCCACATTTCTGATCTATACATGATGGTTGGTCTTATTGTATAGATTGTTATTTTGTTCCTTTGGGATAGGATTTTGAATTTTAACAGGTGTTGAAAGGCAAAGTATATTTTATTCTCTCTACTTTTAATTTCCTCATTTAATGTTGAAAGTTGTGCCTAGATACTTGTATGTTTCAGTCACTATCATTATCAACACCATCACAGCATAAATCATCAAGGCAGGCCATTAGGAGCATGGAGACACACAATACAAGAAGAACTAATGGAAATGAGAAAGACATGGTCTAAAGCATCCCAACTTGCTCAAGACAAGATTGACTGGGGAATCTTTACTGATGTCTCATGCTCCAATGAGAGCACAGAGGACTGATGGTGATGATGAAACATCATTCTGTGAGCCATTCACTATTGCCATCATGTTGGAATTAAGTGTTTCCATCTTAACTGGTCAGCCTGCCTCAAGTGAATGTCTGAAACAGGCTGTTCCTGTGTGCTGTCCATCCACACAAGCAAAGAGACTTTACTGTGCTACACTTCAGTCATGATCATTACATATAACCTCATCTTACAAGTATATACTTCAGCAGACAGACAAACCTCCTTTATCATAACAATATTACCCCAGGAAATGATATAAACCTCACCCTAATAATAAGACTTTTCCCCACATGCCTTTAACTATAATAATATCTCAAGATACATACCAGTGCCTTTCAAAGGGGGAATCTTGTTACTTATAGATCCATCTGGTAACTGGTAGCTGATCATATCCACTTTTTTCATGTTCTTTGGTGGGACATCACTGTGTACAATGACCACGTTCTTATCAGCCATGCTAATGCTCCCAAAACTGTTTGCCTGTGCAGAGCATGAGAGAACAGAGAAAGGAAAATTAGCCTAAGTCTAAAGTATGTTCATCATCATCTTGTGCCATCACCAACTCTGATACTGGTTTAAGAACAACCTGTAGGATCTCAGAACTTTAAAACAGCGCCTTATTTTCCGGGCCGGCTGTCTCCACCCATCTGGAATTAACCAATATATTTAGCTTCCTTTAAACTTCTTCAGATTTCCAGCTATTTTCTGCTATTTATACTCTACTTTCTTGTCTTAGCCCCGTGCATTTTGCTTCAGTTTAGCACTCATCAGTTTCACGTTACCTCCCAGCTCCTCTTCCCCCCCCCCCTTCTTCTCTAGCGGCCTAGAGGTATTTATTGCCTCCTGATTTCTCTCCTGTGCCCTACACCCCTCCTCCCTATCATTCTCTCCCTTTCACCACCACTAACATCCAACTGGTTCAATTTGTTTTCCTCTGTGATCTCCCATCCTTGTCTTTAGGCCGCATTCTGTTGTATTGTGTACAAGGAGGGATGCTGCAAAGCTGAGTTTTTCATTTTCATTTTTCTTCTTTTATTTTATGTTGTGTTTGTTTTTGTGTGTAATCCTTGAAAAAAAGGCTCACGCTGAAATATCGGATGTTGTATGTTTTTCATTATCTGTGTTTTTTCTCACTTTTCTAACTTCCTCTATTGCTTTGTAAAACTGTACCATATACCTCTATCTACCTGTATTACAATCACATAGTTTGAAAACTTCAGGAGTGGGGCCACGTAGCCCTCTAACTTCTCCGTATTTCTACTGTCCAACTCAGACTCCTTAAACTACATTTCTTCCAAATCTTTTAACTCTGTTTAAATCACTTCCAACACCACATCCTCAACTTCACAGTCATGCTCAGAAGAGAGAAGTTAGGCAGAATGAATTGGACTAAGAAACTTCTACAACTGCCACTTTACACAACTCCACCTAAATCACTTTTATTTGTAACTACCCCATTAAAATTATTCTAGTTTTCACATGATCAACTCTAGTTTGTGCCATGGGCCCCACAAAGGGCCCTGCTAAAATCATATAATAATACACTGATGGTGATATCTGGCTGCATTAATCTCTGTTTCACCTAGCAAACACTTACATGTGGCAATGGCTTGGAATCAGAGACTACATATCCACGCTGGTCTATCAAGCTGAAAAGAACAAGCGAGAAAGAGATGAAACAGAGCTAACATAATGAAAACTGATGTGACAAAGTGTAAGCTACTTGGAGAACTCGAGCAGACTGTATGCAAATTATTGCCAGCTGACATTATTTTATCAGAGTTGTTAATGTGTCTCAACACAGTTCTGTCTTATTTCAACTTAGCTCTGACAATCTGGACACTGACAATCAATCTCAAATTAGCTGTGGCAATCTGTCTCAAATTAGCTGTGACAATCTGTCTCAAATTAACTGTAACATTCTGTTTCAAATTAGCTATGGCAATCTGTCTCAAATTAACTGTAACATTCTGTTTCAAATTAGCTATGGCAATCTGTCTCAAATTAACTGTAACATTCTGTTTCAAATTAGCTATGGCAATCTGCCTCAAATTAACTGTAACATTCTGTTTCAAATTAGCTATGGCAATCTGCCTCAAATTAACTGTAACATTCTGTTTCAAATTAGCTGTGACAATCTGTCTCAAATTAACTGTAACATTCTGTTTCAAATTAGCTATGGCAATCTGTCTCAAATTAACTGTAACATTCTGTTTCAAATTAGCTATGGCAATCTGCCTCAAATTAGCCGTGACAGCATGACTCAGCTCAGCAGTTTCCCCTCCAGATTCCCCAAATGTATCTTTTACTAAAAACAGATCAATCAACAACTATCCCAGTTACTTCCACTGTGTGGACAAACAAGAAAAGGAGAAAGCTGATATAAATCTACCATTTATACAACTTGTTTTTCTCAAACTTAAATAAAAATGTCAATCTGGCATAACATCTTAATAAAAATTTGTGTTTCATTAGATCAATATGCCAGGAGAAAAGAAAAACCTTCAGCCCAATAATGTCTATCACATTCACAACAAGCTGGCATACCTGGGGGTAGTAGGTCCACACAAGACCCATAGACAGTTTTTTATCAATGACCCTTTACTGAAAGGATTAAAATTCTCCTGGCCACGTTTGGATGTGAATGTGCCTTTGATCTGAAATGAGGGGAAAAAAAAAAGGATTATGTAAGAATTTCTGGCAAATTCCAGCTAAAGAACTAATGTCACTCCATTATTCTCTCTTTCTCTCTTACACACGCAGAGAGAGAGAGAGAGAGAGAGAGCAGTCCAGGGGAATAGGTAAAAGTAAAATCCTTGTTTCCATGCCATTAAGACACGACGGGGATATGGTGTTAGGCCCATATTTCCAAGACTACTGGCACACAAAAGTGTGACATTGTCGGTATCAGCACGCCTGGCTGCAAATTATCTTCCCAGTACCCATTCTTTCAGGCTAGATGGACCCCCTGAGGCCTTTTTTTCATGTGGTGGTACCAGAAAAAAAAAAAATAGACCAAACACCTAACAACCACACAACCAACCAGGCTGCAGTCCAGGGAATGAACTCTAATTTTAAAGGCCGAAGAAAAAAGCATGCTGACCCGTTTGAAACCTCAATCAGAAGGCAAAAAATGTTTCCTTAGACAGTCAAACAAAGCTCAGAACTAGAGTCTACCACCCCAGCTGTAGTCAGAACCAGGCCAAAAAAAAAGAATTACTGTATCCCCTTCTAAATTCATGGCAAAATTTAAAAAAAAAAAAAAGCTTCATTATCTTTAAATAAAAATGCTTACATTCTGATTTCCTGCAAACTAAGAGAAGTTTACATTACAAAATACTTCTTTTATAGTTAAGAAACTGGCTGTTTATTATGCTAGACAGAAAGATTAAGACAGGGGAAAGCCAGCTGGTGTCTATGTAAGTGTGTAAACCACATGACCCATCTCTCTAACTCAACCATCTTCACAACATAGCTTTCAGCACTGCCCTGATCTGTCTTGAACAGTTTCTGACTATCCTAACACAAAATGCATCATCTATACAGCCCCTTTTATATGTGATCAACCCCCCTATTTTGGGAAAACCTGCCCCAAAGCATTACTGCCAGCCAGAAAGATGTCAGTTTTGTCCATGATCCAAGCTTCTATCTGAACTAGGTTTATTATTAAGATGTCAGTTTTGTCCATGATCAAAGTTTCTATCTGAACTAGGGTTATCATTAAGATGTCAGTTTTGTCCATTCTTCTATCTGAACTAGGGTTATCATTAAGATGTCAGTTTTGTCCATGCTTCTATCTGAACTAGGGTTATCATTAAGATGTCAGTTTTGTCCATGCTTCTATCTAACTAGGGTTATCATTAAGATGTCAGTTTTGTCCATGCTTCTATCTGAACAATGGTTATCATTAAGATGTCAGTTTTGCCTGTCCAAGCTTCTACAAACAATGCAATCCTCAAGAACTCTAGTAATAACTATAAGTTTCTGTCAGAACTTTGGGTATCATTACGTGACACAAAGTCTATAAAAATGTCAGACTGCAATTAATTTGCTAAATTTTGCAACAAGAATTTGTAATTGCATTAAAGAAAGAAAGAAAGAAAGAAAGAAAGAAAGAAACATTCTGGCCATGATCAGACGAAAAACTGAAGGTAAAAAAAAATTAAATGCCTGATCCATTAACAAAACTGACAAGAAGAAAGACAGAAATCAAAAGAAAAAGTTATGGAATAAAATGAGTCCTAAGTCAGAAGAAGTTTCAAAGTGTATCATTTACGTATATTAAGGAAATTTTTAAAAAAAAAAGAGACATAAAGACAAACTAGCATTAAAGAACATGTTTTTTTTTAAAATGGCAAACTCACATCTTCATTGGTTGTCTGTTCTGTTGTGGCCAGGTATGTGTGGAAGCCAGCAAGACCAATCACAGACCACACAGAGAAGAAGCAAATCAGAGCCTCCAAAACAGTGAAAATGTTAAAGATTTTTTTATTTCAGTGAAACAGAATAAAAACAAAAAAAGAGTTCAAATGTAGCAGCTATAACAGTCACAAAACTGCAACGTTAACAGTTTCTTGAAAATCAGGTTGTTAGAAAATTAGACAGCAACTAATGTATTGGTAACATATACACAAACAACTACAATGTACACAACTGGGTAACACATTCGGGTCACATCATATATATATCTTCTTATATCTTATATCCTTCCCGTGCCGTTAAACGTCACATAGGGCTTGCAACGTAGTTCGTCAATTTTTCCTGTCTTTGGCGAGTCTTTCAACCTCATCGAAGGATTTTATGCCCATTAATTTGGGCTCTCTTAACAATCTCCTCTTCAGAGTTTCACACGGTCTGCCTCTTTTTCTTTGGCCTGTTGTGTTCCACTTGATAGCTTGTTTTGGGATTCTCTGATCATTTCTTCTCATCAAGTGACCAACATATGTCCATCTCATTTTCCTGATCACCCATGAGACTGGTTGTTGTTCAGTCATCTGTCTTATCTCTGCATTGTTCTTGAATTCGTTCTACTTGATGCCGAGTATTTTCCTTAGGCATTTGTTTTCAAAAGAGTCTAATTTCTTTTCTATTTCTTTAGTTGTTTTCCAGCATTCACATGCATAAATGAGGGTGGATATTACATTTGAATTGAACAGTCTTAACTTGGTTGTTGTGCTTATAACTTTTGAATTCCATGTTCTAAAGATTCTTGAAAATTGATGCTGCTTTTGCAATTCTGATTCTAACTTCCTTTCTAGTGTCACCATCCTGGTCTATGTAGCTGCCAAGGTATGCACATTGATTGACTTCTTCAATATCTGTCGCTTCTATGTGTATATTTCCATTTTCATTAATGGGAATTTTCATTATTTTTGTTTTGTCCTTGTTAATTTCAAGTACTATTTTGCTAGCAATTGAAGACAGGCTGTCTGTTTTTTCTTGCATGGAATCACATTATTACTGATAAGAGTTATGACATCAGCAAGATCAAGATCTTCTAGTTGGGTCCCATGTACCCAGTCAATACCTGTGTTACCTGTGCAGCATTTTTTCATTATGAAGTCTATTGTAATCCCAAAAAGTAAAGGAGACAGTATACATCCTTGTTTCACACCTGTTTCAATCTGGAACCATTATATATATATATATATATATATATATATATATATATATATATATCTCCTCAGGTGACAGATTTTCTAGTTTTGCTGAACTATTAAGTTCCATTCATTGTCCAACATTTCCTTCTCCATATTTTAAATGTTTTGCCACAGAGAGGTAGTTATGGAGAGAAATATTTCAGATCATTTGTATCTTTCGTTAAATATATCGGATGAGAATACACATATGTGCTCAACTTAATGAAGAGGTAGAACTGAAAAATAGACTGTTCCCTACATCTTACTGCTCAGGTATTTAGAAAGAATGGACAAAGATGGCCTATACAGAAGTGATGAAAGGGAACAGACCAAGAGGCAGACTTTGAAAAAATCATCAGCACATGAAAGTGTTACCTGATCAGTATCATGTCTGACTGCATTTACCTTCCCAGACTTCTCTGGTACACATTTTTTGAGGCTGGGTGTACCCTGGGACCTTTCTGGTGTGGGTGGTACCAGACAAAAATCCCACTACTGGGACTTGAACCCAGTACCTCCGGATTAGTAAACTGACCGCTTAACCATTCAGCCAACCTGACCACCACAGAAAGGTACTCAGTATATGTACTATAATCTTGTGCTATATAAAACATAAAGATACACATTATATGTACTATAATCTTGTGCTATATAAAACATAAAGATACACATTATATGTACTATAATCTTGTGCTATATAAAACATAAAGATACACATTATATGTACTATAATCTTGTGCTATATAAAACATAAAGATACACATTATATGTACTATAATCTTGTGCTATATAAAACATAAAGATACACAATATATGTACTATATTCTTGTGCTATATAAAACAGAAAGATACACACTATATATACTATATTATTGTGCTATATAAAACAGAAAGATACACAGTATATATACTATATTATTGTGCTATATAAAATAGAAATGTACACAATATATGTGCTATATTCTTGTGCTATATAAAACAGAAAGATACACAATATATATACTATATTCTTGTGCTATATAAAACAGAAAGATACACAGTATATATACTATACTATTATGCTATATAAAATAGAAATGTACACAATATATGTGCTATATTCTTGTGCTGTATAAAACAGAAAGATACACAATATATGTACTATATTCTTGTGCTGTGTAAATGAGGTACCTAAATGTTCTGACATATGTACAATCTCAACTTATAAACAGACTTAAGAATAGAACATATATGCAAGTCAATGACTGCCTGTAAATGCTTTCTATAAAAAAAAAAAAAAAAAAGTAAGCTCTGAATCTTTCTTTTTTCCACTCATGCTACCCTGAAAATTAATGTTAAATGTGAACAAAGAAGACATAGCTGACACAAAACAGCTTAAACATGAAACCCCCCCCCCCCCAAAAAAAAAAAACAACATCTGCATACAAGCTGTTTTTCATGAACGTCAAAAAAGAAAAAAAGGATATCTGGCTGGAGAATCTTTAACCGCTGTCAAAAAACTGTCATCTTGTGCTCCTGAAAGTAAATTCACAGAGAGAAAATAATGGTCATTACAGGAAAAAAAAGTTCAGGCTTCTTAACATTATCTGCCATACCCAGTTTTAACATAAAACTACTGCTTACCTTGAGAACCCAACATATCAATGACACAAGCAGAAGAGATAACAACTTACTGTCACATCCTTTGCTACAGGAATGAGGGGAAATGTGGGCTTGTGAAGACTGTCAGGTGAACAGCCTCAAACAAGGAAATTCAGCTCTATCAAGCAGCAGCTTCAAATGGCACATTTGAGTTAAAAAGTAACAGCAATATTTTTCTGTAAACACATCAGTTTTCAATACAATCCCCGCCATATTCGTGAGCAAGTCCGCACATCTTCACTAATGCATTCCTTGAGAAAAAATAAATCTTATGATTGACCGTGTAGCCATCTATGCACTGCCTGGAAACATTTTCGTTTTCACCTGAACATCGTTTATGATCACCTTTCCCAAAACTATCCTCACTCTCCATGAAGGATCCACATGCAAGTCCTGCAATGTGATGTATATGGCATCGTATGCAAAAGATGCAGGATAACTTATATTGGTGAAACTGGCCTCAGATTAGGAGACAGCATGCAGAAAGATCTGTACAATATCACCCAGCATGCTTTGAAACCAGTCCCGAATCATTTCAATGGCCCCAACCACAGAAGCAAATCTGATTTTCTGGTAACAGCCATCAAATAATGTCACACAGCGACAGAAGCTGCTTAGCGACTGAGAACTGCTACATTCAGGAATATGGGACGCTGGAACCACATGGTTTGAACTCGTTATTCAGCTACGCCTAATATTCTCCTCTTCCACAATCCCTCTCCACTAAGCTTCACTCCCTTCTCACTTGTTATACATAGTTCAGAACCTTCTCACAGCATCACATTACAACCCCTCTACCCTAACTATAATCACATATTTCACCTTCTCCCAGCTAGATTACTACTGTATCATTCTCTCTCTCCCCTCCATGGTTTCCCCACCCACCACACTCAGTTATGATCCACCTATCACACATCACAAATCTCCATTTAAATACTCACTACACTCCACTATGTGCATTTCTGACACACAGTGTTGGACAAGCCACAGCTTTTTACAAGTTACAGCTAAATTCTCTATTCATTTTATATGATTTTTTTTTAACACAGCATTCATGTGAATTTATACTTTATCTCCACTCTCTATTTCTTTGTCCTGTGTGTTTTTGTATGATTAAGGATCACACCAAAACGTTACAACTGTGTACTTGTTAAGTAATAAAGCTGTTACTACTTTTTTCCTAGTTTATAAATTTTGGTATCACAGTTTTACTGCAGTGGCTCCATGTATAGCTATATACTCATACACTAACTATTGTGTGAATGATATGGTGCACTGAGCCATGTTCTCGAGCCACCTATCGACTGTTATCCACTAGTTTTCTCATATCACTTCAGTCTTAGTGTCAGATGTATTCACAGTGTGAGGTCAGTCAAAGTGACCTGCATAAGCCAAATCATCCCCATTAAACTACCTGCCTCCCTGCTGCCTCTTCATTCTGCAATGAATTATCTGCAGTTTTCCGCTCTCACTATCCAAGAAACAAATAATTGTAAACTATTCTTCTCTTGCATGCTTCCAAAGGACTGGTCATTTTAGAACTGGTTTGGTGATGTCATATTTCAAAAATGGCTGACACACCTCTGTGCATATGTATCTATAAAGGGAGGTCATAACATTTCTGTACTACAGCTGTCTGCCACTCAATTTACAATTTTTAAAGCAAAAACTGTTGTCACTTTCTAACTCACCCTCACGCAAAAACACCAAGATAAGATGGTCTAGATGCCTTACTGTGGTGACGAAGCTTAATAAAAAGTATAACATAACAGCTCACTAGGAAGGCATAGACCCATCATCTTTTTTAAAGTAAGGAAATGAAAGGAGGCCACTGCAGTCTACTGACATCATCAATATCACCAAATATCATAATTATTATCTGGCACAAAGGTTCAATCTTCTAGTAGTAAAAGGACTAAAGGATAGAATGGAAAGTACTATAACATATTTAAACAATAAAAGCAGCATAAATGATCTTTTCACTGGTTAGCCCTGGATGTGTAAACTGGAGAGTGGGGGCAGGACTATTTCTGGGTTCATCTTAAACCAAAAAGAAAAAGAAATCAATGAAGATACCACTGTAATTAGAAAAAAAAAAGTTCACTACACAAAAATTCACTATATTTTCCCTATCTGCTGCATTTTCCACTGCTCACTACACTATAGTTTTTATGATTATTGTATTTTCCACTGCTCACTACACTATAGTTTTTCCGATTACTGTATTTTCCAGTGTTCATTTGAATTTCCTGTCCATTACATTTTCTCAACTTTCACTACATCTTTCCTGCCTATTGATACTTCCACTGCTCCTATAACTTTCCCATGCCGAGCATTTTCCCACTGCTTCCTACATCTCTTCTGCCTACATTATTCTCTCCCCCATCTCCCCACTCCCTACATCTTTTCTCCCTACATCATTATCAAACTGTTCCATACATCTCTTATGCCTACATCATTATCAAACTGTTCCATACATCTCTTATGCCTACATTATTATCAAACTTCTCTTCTTCTTCGTTCGCTTCTACCACACAAACCGCACTGTGATCCTACTGAATTTATGCCTGTGGTCCTCGTTAGGTCCTGTGGTCTCCTGTGTGGTCCCGGAAAGGACCACACGAGATCCACGAGAGGACCACAAGGGTTTCAGAGTATCGCAGGGCTTTAGCCTGTATTCTTGGTGGGTCTCTGAACCGGATTGCATGACACCGTGGTTTTCGTTGCACCAGTTTAGTCTAGAGTTGGACTTTCTCACCGGAAGACCTCGACATGTTTAGGATATCAGTGCATCCCCGCCGGGTGAGAGGTGGTAGCCCACTCAGGCCTGAGTTGGACCTTCTCACCGGAAAATTATCAAACTGTTCCATACATCTCTTATGCCTACATTATTATCAAACTGTTCCATACATCTCTTATGCCTACATTATTATCAAACTGTTCCATACATCTCTTCTGCCTACATTGTTATCAAACTGTTCCATACATCTCTTATGCCTACATTATTATCAAACTGTTCCATACATCTCTTCTGCCTACATTGTTATCAAACTGTTCCATACATCTCTTATGCCTACATTGTTATCAAACTGTTCCATACGTCTCTTATGCCTACATTGTTATCAAACTGTTCCATACATCTCTTATGCCTACATTATTTTCCCCCTATTCCCTACAGCTCTTCCGTCTACATCATTTTCCCAATATTCTGTATATCTCTTCCTCCTTTTCCCACTGTTTGCTACATCATGACTTCACACTGACAACCACAAGTATTATTGGTTTCAGCCAAACCACCCAATAAAATCACTCAGTCCTGAACACACTGTCCTTCAAACAAACTACGAACTTCTGCATACCCCAAGGGAAGTTCCCCGAACTCTCTAAACAAGAAAAAAAACAACACAGAATCGATAGCTCCCACAAATCCTGATGAGGTTCAACCATGCAACTAACACCGTCTCCGAGTATAAGTCGCAGATGTGGAAGAGAAATCCAGTGTCTTTCCACACAATAATCTTCGGCTCTTGTTTCCAGTGGTTGGGACTTGAATGGATTACTCTTCTTCCCGCTGATGGCGATGATTATGTTCTAAGTGGAGGTGAGAAGATCATGGACTCTAGTGTTGTTGACCTTTTTTATAAATACTGTATTTCTGTTAGAAAAAAAGCTTTTTTTTTTTTTTAAATAGGTGTATTTTTACTTCATGAATGATTACAAGCCAAATTGATCACACTGTCTGTAATTCTTAGTCTGCTTTCTGCTGCCAGAAACGGTGCTATTGTGCATTCTTTCTCTCTCTCTTTCTCTCTCATATGTATGTAATTACTTCTGTACTGAATGAATGGATAAGAGCGAAACATAAATGTTATATTTTATTTTATGTCTCTCAGCTTCAATGTTAATTATGTTTATTACATGAACAGCTTATTTGTAGAATGTCTGGAACAGAGCGAAAGATGTATGATAAAGGGCAGAATGTCAGACGGGCCTGAGTGCCCAATTCTTAACCCTTTTGAAATAAAGATCAATCAATCTCTGTTTGCTTTTCTTCACTTATGACGGATGTATCTGAATGTAATCCCAGGGCCGTCTTAACAACATCGAAGGACCCTGGGCCAAGTAATGCAATGGGCCCCCACCCTTCCTCTCTAACCTATACAAGTAGGTTTGCATGGGCTGGTTGAGCCCCCTATGCAATTGGGGCCCATGGGCAGTGGCCAGGTGGGTCCATGTGTTAAGACGGCACTGCGAAGTCTCATCACTGTACGTAGGCAAGCAGAAAAGAAAAGTAAGCAGGCTGTGTTCTGGTTCATCAGCTCTGAAGCTGGAAGATCTAGATGTTTCCCTACCTATACCCTTGCACACAAGTCCCAGGCAAATATTTGGAGGAGAAGGAGGGGTAGAGGAAAAGGAGAGATGGAAAAGGAAAGATAGAGGAGAAGGAGAGATGGAGGAGAAGGGGAGATGGAGGAGAAGGAGAAATGGAGGAGAAGGGGAGATGGAGGAGAAGGGGAGATCGGAGGAGAAGGGGAGGAGGAGAGATAGAGGAGAAGGAGAGATAGAGGAGAAGGAGAGATGGAGGAAAAGGAGAGATGGAGAAGGAAAGATAGAGGAGAAGGAGAGATGGAGGAGAAGGAGAGATTGGAAGAGAAGGGGAGGAGGAGAGATAGAGGAGACGGAGAGATGGAGGAAAAGGAGAAGGAGAGATGGAGGAAAAGGAGAGATGAAGAAGGAAAGATAGAGGAGAAGGAAAGATAAGGAGAGATGGAGGAGAAGGGGAGATCTGAGGAGAAGGGGAGGAGGAGAGAAGGAGAGATGGAGGAAAAGGAGAGATGGAGGAAAGACAGAGGAGAAGGAGAGATGGAGGAGGAGGAGGAGAGATAGAGGAGAAGGAGAGATGAAAAAAAAAGATATATGGAGAGATGGAGGAAAAAGAGAGAGAGAGAGGAGATGGAGGAGGAGGAGGAGAGATGGAGGAGGAGTAGAGATAGAGAAGGAAGAGGAAGAGGAAAATGAGAGATAGAGGAGAATGAGAGATGCAGGGGTAGGAGAGATAGAGGAGAGACGGAAAAGACAAATTATTGCTGCTTAGCTCCAGTTGAAAGCTTTTAAAAAAAAATATTTTAAAATCAACTTTTCACATTTACAAAAGGAACTTCGATAAATTATATTTTTTAAACGGCAAACTGTTTGGCACGAAAGGTAAATGGAAGTGAATGGCTCAGCTTTACAACAACAACACAAAATACAGAAAGAGTGAGGACAGTGGGTAGATACAAGAGCGGCAGAAAGTAAGATTAGGACATATAAATGAAAAACATAACATAACAACAATCCAACATTTCAGCAAAAGCAGTCCTTTTCAAGGATTACATATAAAAACAGCACAACACATAAAAACACGAAAAACTGCTTACCACAGACATGAAAACTAAATATGCCTTACAATGGAACTTCAGTACCTATGTCATGCCCAATGCAGTGTTATTTTTGTGACCACTAATGTTAACGGAGCCAACAAAGGGTCGTAATTATCAATGGAACTGCCCTACATCGGGCTATTGATCTTGTCTCTTTGTTCGCTAACTGTCAAATCAAGTGCAGTCATGTAAGCATACGTTTGATATCTTCGCGAAAATCTGTTTAACCACAACAATCTTGACCACTCCACTGGCGGGGCTGCAACATGATGCTGATATGGAGAATGATACATGTATCAAGTATATGAAAGAACTTGGTCTGACATAACGATTAGAAAACACGCGACCACATGCAGGACGCACCAGACAGATCGTACAATCAACTTCTGACTTCATTCCTTCTACGGCTGATGCTGGATCATGGAACACGGCAGAGACTGTTATGTCTGGAATGCTAAGATTCTGGCTCATATTACCAACTAGCACCACTAATATCCGGCACAAAGGCTGGCAAGACAGAAGACTCCAGTACACGCCCTGATTGCCCTCAAGGCGAAAGAGCTGGCAATAAGATGTAGTGGCAACGGGAGCGAATATCATGTTAAGTAAATACTGTAAATCTATTCAACAAATAGGAAACAACGAGGGTCACGCGCAATAAGATCATTAGAATTCTTTACAGTGTTCTACGGTTGGCCTAAAACAATAGCAGACAAAGCACTACACACGTGATAGAAAGAAAAATAGCAGACAAAGGGTTCTAAGGACTGTTATAGCCGGAGGTGGGGTGAGGGATACGCTCTCCACTCCAATTAAATGTCTCCAAGGCATGCGTCTCAAACAGCCTCTGACAGTCAAGTCCAGCTCCTGGCCGTCTCGTGGTGCAACTGTTTAAACTGACAGGAGAAGGGGCGAAAGGTGAATATCTGGTGCCTGAAAACCAGATGCTTCGGGTAGATGAGAGTCTTGGTTGGTAGCTCATCCAGAAGGAAAACTCTGACTTAAAACCCGCTGATGGCAAGATTCTTCAGCTGCCGTGCATGGAGTGAAAATCCTCCTGGCCAATGAAGAAAAATGCGATTAGGGTTGCCGCGCAGCGCCATCGTGGAAAAGGTGAAGGAAAGGATTAAGTGAAGTAACCAGTAGTCTCGAGGTCAGGGCTACTCAAATCACGGCACCTCTGCTCTAGTTGTCAGTCACGTCCTATATACACCCATAATGGGGCAGATTGCCTAAATCGGCTTAACCCTGGGGTTAAAATAGGACACTGCTGGCGAGATTCTTTGGCTGCTGCGTGTGGGGTGAAACTCCTCCCGGCCAATGAAGGAAATGCAAAAATGTGATTAGGGTTGCCATACGGCGCCGCTATGGGAAAGGTGATGGGAAGGATAAAATGAAGTTTAATCAATATGTCCAGTAGTCTTGCCGCGAGAGCTACTCATACCACGGCACCTCTGCCCTAGAGGCTGGCCACGTTCTATATACACCCATACTGGTGAAATATGCCTAAACCGGCTTAACCCAAGGGTGAAACTTGATGACTACTCATGTCACAGTACCTCCGCTCTAGAGGTCGGTCACGTCCTAAATATGCCCATACTGGGATAATATGCCTAAACCGGCTTAACCCAGGGGTGAAACTTACTAGTGGCAGGGATTTGTCCTCATGGATAAAAGCTCCATCCTGGTCACAACTAGGAAGGGTAGCGGCCACGACCACAAAAAGCTAAGTCGGAGACACTGGACCAGTGCAATGTAGATAGGCAACCACCTCTCACCGGAAGGGGATATATGCATATCCTAATCACGCTGAGGTTTTCCGGTGAGAAAGTCCAACGCTGGACTGGATGGGCAACCACCTCTTACCCGGCGGGAATACACAAGTATCTCCAAACACGTCGAGGTTTTTCAGCGAGAAAGTTAGTTTAGGCTGGATGGGCAACCACCTCTCACCCGGCGGGTATATGCCGATATCCAAACCACGTCGAGGTTTTCTGGTGAGAAAGTCCAACTCTAGATTAAACTGGTGCAACGAAAACCACGGTGTCACGCAATCCCACTTCTGAGACCCACCGAGAATACAGGCCCAAGCCCCGCGATAGTCTGAGCCTCTTGCGGTCCTCTCGGGGATTTCAGTAGGATCACGGTGCAGTCTTGGTGGTAGAAGCGAACGAAGAAGAAGAAGAAGACAAAGCACTACACACATGACAGAAAGAAAAGTAGTAGACAGAGCACTACAAACGTGACAGAAAGAAAAGTAGTAGACAGAGCACTACACACGTGACAGAAAGAAAAGTAGTAGACAGAGCACTACAAACGTGACAGAAAGAAAAGTATCAGACAGAGCACTACAAACATGACAGAAAGAAAAGTATCAGACAGAGCACTACAAACGTGACAGAAAGAAAAGTATCAGACAGAGCACTACAAACGTGACAGAAAGAAAAGTATCAGACAGAGCACTACACACGTGACAGAAAGAAAAGTAGTAGACAGAGCACTACACACGTGACAGAAAGAAAAGTAGTAGACAGAGCACTACACATGTGACAGAAAGAAAAGTAGTAGACAGAGCACTACACACGTGACAGAAAGAAAAGTAGTAGACAGAGCACTACACACGTGACAGAAAGAAAAACAGCAAACAAGAGACTGACTATGAGTAGAATCACAGACTCTGGCAGGAGAAGCATCTGTCTTGTGTGAAAGGACAATGAACTATCAACTCAATGGAGCTACATGACAAGTGTTCTGGGTGGCAAGATGTTGACATAATAAACGTATTGTAAAATTTGGTAACAATACCTACACTGTAAGTTAACTATTTGAAATGAAACACTTGCAGAAACGAGAGCCACATGCAGACAAATCTAATAAAACTTCTCTTCTGTATATCATAATCAAATATTAAGATACCATTTCTCCAGATTACCACTCTCAATGTTTTCCCTCCTCCTGGCATTCCTCCTTTCTCTAAAGCTGCCTCTATAAAACTACAGTAATAAGTGAGGAAGCTGGAGTCAACGTGTCCGTCAGTGTCTACATCACAACCGAAGTTGATGACGCTGCTTGATATACCTGTCAGTGTCTACCTCACAACCGAAGTTGATGACGCTGCCCAATATCCCTATCAGTGTCTACCTCACAACCGAAGTTGATGACGCTGCTCGAGATCCTTGTCAGTGTCTACCACACAACCGAAGGTGATGACGCTGCCCGAGATCCCTGTCAGTGTCTACATCACAACCAAAAGTGATGACGCTGTCCGAGATCCCTGTCAGTGTCTACCACACAACCGAAGGTGACACCGCTGCTCGAGATCCTTATCAGTGTCTACCACACAACCGAAGTTAATGACGCTGCCCAAGATCCCTATTAGTGTCTACCTCACAACCGAAGGTGATGACGCTGCTCGAGATCCCTGTCAGTGTCTACCACACAACCGAAGGTGATGACGCTGCCCGATATCCCTGTCAGTGTCTACCACACAACCGAAGGTGATGACATTGTTTGAGATCCCTGTCAGTGTCTACCATATAACCGAAGGTGATGATGCTGCCCGATATCCCTGTCAGCGACCCACAGCTTACACGCTATATATATATATATATATGAGTGTGTGTGTATAAGTGTATGTATACACAATACAGATGGCAAAGACCCGATGATTGTAAACCATCAATACTGGCAGCAAGAATCAGCAATTCGAGTTGAAAATAGAACTGGAAAATATCAACCTATAAAACAAGGGGTACAACAAGGATGTGTACTATCTCCAGACCTTTTTTCTCTGTACAGTGAGAATATTCTAAGAACGATCATCATAGAACCAGGCATAAAAATTGGAGGATACAATATTAACAACCTTCAGTATGCTGACGACACAGTACTGATAGTTGAGAACCAACAATACCTGCAAAATCTCTTGGATAAAGTCGCTAAAGGAAATGAACAGAAAGGCCTTACTTTGAACATCAAAAAGACAGAGACTATGGTTATATCTAAGAAACAGAATCCACCAACATGCAGTATAAAATTAAATGGAACTATTCTAAAGCAGGTGCAGAAATTAAAATACCTTGGAGCAGTAATAACTTCAGATGGGAAATGCAGAACAGAAATTAGGAACAGAATAGGCCAAGCAAAGACTGCATTTCAAAGAATGAGAAACATATTATCCAACACATCCTTATCAATGAATGTTAGAAAACGAGTCCTAAAATGCTATATTGAACCTATCTTGTTATATGGAAGTGAATCATGGACAATAGGCAAGTCTGCACAAAAATCATTTGAAGCAGAAGAAATGTGGTTTATTAGAAGAATTTTGCGAATCCCCTGGACAGCAAAAAATAACTAATGAAGAATGTATGAGAAGAGCTGGAGAGACAAAAAACCTTGTCAAAAAGATAAGAGAGAGACAATGTACTTTCATAGGACATGCAATGAGAAAGGGGGGGGTATTGAAAATATTATAACAACAGGAAAAATAGAAGGAAGAAGATCAAGAGGAAGACCAAGAGAAATGATACTGGACAGTCTGACGGGATGGTCTGAGAGGAGATCACCAACTGAACTGATGGCCTGCATGAAGAATCGTGTACTCGGGAGAAGCATAATAGCCAACGCCAGTCGGCACGGCACCTGATGATGGTGATATATACAAGTGTGTATGTGTGTGTGTGTGTGTGTATATGTATATATATATCTATAAGCTGTGTGTTCTAGTATATGGAAAGTATAGTCGTATGTACTGTAAAAGCTTAGTCTAATTTAGAAATCAGCTTAATCTAAAGTTGATTGCTGTACTTCTTATGCTGTTTTTCTATAAATCTGTTTCAAATAAATATATAATAAATAATACTATAATAAATTTATCAAATGCGAGAATGTAATATATGTTTATTGCATGTAGTTACATAAATCAGAGTGTGGAGTGTACGAACAAGAGGCGGTTTAATTATTTATTTATTCTCTTTCTTCTTCTTCTTCTTTATGCTTATTATGTTCAACGATAAATACTGAACGCCTGTGACTGAATGAAAGTTGTATGATGAAGGGGCAGAATGTCAGACGGGCCTGCGAGACCAATTCCTAACCTCTCTCTCTCTCTCTCTCTCTCTTCAAAACAAGAAGCATAAGTATCTCACTGAATGTTAGCGCATGACAAGCGGCCAGCAAACTTATCTCGCTGACAAGAAAGACAGGGACAAAAAACCGTCAAGAATTCTAATGATCTTATTACCCGGCACGCCGAAAGCCCTACTCCCTGCACGTCAATATATGTATATATAAACCTCCTGACCTCCTTCTCTAATCTTCATTTTGAGTTCCTTCATTTTTTTTTTACTCTAAATCTAATATACATTCTCGAAACAATAGGACCAGCAACATAAGAGCTAAAGAAAAAAAAACACTTCCTTCCCTCCTTGCCTCCGCTACAGAGACGAAATGATATTCTTTTCTCTCATTTACATATATATGGTGATATCAAAAGAAGCAACATATATGGTGATATCAAAAGAAGATACATATATGGTGATATCAAAAGAAGATACATATATGGGGTGATATCAAAATAGGTAAATATACCAAAGTACATAATTTTTTTTTCAAACAGGAAGGCACTGACACAAGTAACTTACAAGGTCCGACAATTAAGTAATGAGATTAATTCCATTTAAAAAAAAAACAAAATAAACAACAGTTGAGAATATAACCTGCATTTTATTCAAAGTAATATTGATACAGCAAGTGGCACGATCAATGGAAAATAAAAGCACTGGAACTGATTGGAAACAGCAAAAAAGACGGCACAAGTATGCTGTAGGATAAATCTCCTTTCACAATAATAAACATTTAAGTTGAAAGATCTTGCCCGCTGAAACGTCCAAGTAATTCCTCCACAGTCTGGGTCAACCTTACGTCTGGGTCGGTATGAAAATATTAGTAGGAAACAGTCACTTTACCAGCAAGACTATATCCACGAAATACACATCCCAGAGGTACAGAAATAAGCTTCATAAATGACTTAAATCTCTCAAGATATCTTATACGGAGGATATACAGATTTGTTCCCCCTTTTTCTCTGAACACTGAGTAATACAGGGTGTTCCAAAAGTTCTTTTACCATTTCCGGAGGCTACTACAGGCGCTCCCCTAGCTCCCCAGACCTGACATCTTGTTGTGACTTTTCCTGGGGGGGGGGGGGGGTGGGTATATTAAAAAGAATGTTTGTAGCCCTACTTCCCCAGACCTGACATCTTGTTGTGACTTTTCCTGGGGGGGGGGTATATTAAAAAGAATGTTTGTAGCCCTACTTCCCCAGACCTGACATCTTGTTGTGACTTTTCCTGGGGGGGGGGTATATTAAAAAGAATGTTTGTAGCCCTACTTCCCCAGACCTGACATCTTGTTGTGACTTTTCCTGGGGGGTGGGGGGGGGTAGGTGGGTATATTAAAAAGAATGTTTGTAGCCCTACTTCCCCAGACCTGACATCTTGTTGTGACTTTTCCTGGGGGGGGGGGGGTATATAAAAAACAATGTTTGTAGCCCTACTTCCCCAGACCTGACATCTTGTTGTGACTTTTCCTGGGGGGGGGGGGTATATAAAAAACAATGTTTGTAGCCCTACTTCCCCAGACCTGACATCTTGTTGTGACTTTTCCTGGGGGGGGGGGGGGGTATATAAAAAACAATGTTTGTAGCCCTACTTCCACAGGATCTGGACAGCACGGACGTTACTGTATCTGTTACTTCAAATATGCTAACCGAAAACGCTGTAGAACTAGATTATCGCACTGACGTGTCCTGTGTCGTCAGGAAGGTTTACAATTAGTTCCTGTAATGTATGTCAGGAGGGCTTACAATTAGTCTCTGTAATGTATGTCAGGAGGTCTTACAATTAGTCTCTGTAATGTATGTCAGGAAGGTTTACAATTAGTTCCTGTAATGTATGTCAGGAGGGCTTACAATTAGTCTCTGTAATGTATGTCACGAAGGTTTACAATTAGTTACTGTAATGTATGTCAGGAAGGTTTACAATCAGTCCTGTAATGTATGTCAGGAAGGTTTACAATCAGTCCTGTAATGTATGTCAGGAAGGTTTACAATCAGTCCTGTAATGTATGTCAGGAAGGTTTACAATCAGTCCTGTAATGTATGTCAGGAATGTTTATACTTAGTTCCTGTAATGTATGTCTTGAGGGCTTACAATTACTCTCTGTAATGTATGTCTGGAAGGCTTACAATTAGTCTCTGTAATGTATGTCTGGAGGGCTTACAATTACTCTCTGTAATGTATGTCTGGAGGGTTTACAATTACTCTCTCTAATGTATGTCTGGAGGGCTTACAATTAGTCTCTGTAATGTATGTCTAGAGGGCTTTTTTTAACGGAAAATGAGAAATGTGAGAAACCAGTGTCCCTGTAATGTATGTCTGGAGGGCTTACAATTAGTCCCTGTAATATATGTCAGGAGGACTCATAGTGAGTCTCTGTAATGTATGTCAGGAGGGCTTACAATTAGTCCCAGTAATATATGTCTGGAGGGCTCACAGTGAATCCACTGGAGGGCTCACAGTGAATCCATGTAATATATGAATGGAGGGCCCAAAGTGAATCCATGTAATATATGTCTGGAGGGCTCAGTGAATCCATGTAATATATGTCTGGAGGCCTCACAGTGAATCTATGTAATGTATATCTGGAGGGCTCACAGTGAATCCATATAATGTATATCTGGAGGGCTCACAGTGAATCCATGTAATGTATATCTGGAGGGCTCACAGTGAATCCATGTAATGTATGTCTGGAGGGCTCACAGTGAATCCATGTAATATATATCTAGAGGGCTCACCGTGAATCTATGTAATGTATATTTGGAGGGCTCACAGTGAATCCATGTAATATATATCTGGAGGGCTCACAGTGAATCCATGTAATATATATCTGGAGGGCTCACAGTGAATCCATGTAATGTATATCTGGAGGGCTCACAGTGAATCCATGTAATATACATCTAGAGGGCTCACCGTGAATCCATGTAACATATATCTGGAGGGCTCAAAGTGAATCCATGTAATATATGTCTGGAGGGCTCACAGTGAATCCATGTAATATATGTCTGGAGGGCTCAAAGTGAATCCCTGTAATGTATATCTGGAGGATTCACAGTGAATCCATGTAATATATATCTGGAGGGCTCACAGTGAATCCATGCAATATATATCTGGAGGGCTCACCGTTAATCCATGTAATGTATATCTGGAGGATTCAAAGCGAATCCCTGTAATGTATATCTGGAGGATTCAAAGCGAATCCCTGTAATGTATATCTGGAGGGCTCACAGTGAATCCATGTAATGTATATATGGAGGGCTCACAGTGAATCCATGTAATGTATATATGGATGGCTCACAGTGAATCCATGTAATATATATCTAGAACTTTGAGAATTACTCCACAAAATAACACACACACTTGCTCCATGTATCTGTAACTGTCTTCCTACAGTGACCTCGGAAAAGTATAAAGGAACTTTGTGGACACCCAAGGAAGAGATCAGAAAATTAAAGCTTTTTTCGGAGATCACTGATCGTATGACAAAATAACCCTTCCATCTGGTTTAAGCTAATATGTTCTGAAATGAAATTACGTCAGAGATGACCCTTAGAAATGGACCGACTGGGTCACGTTATTCATAACTTTACTGGCTACCGATGTTTAAACATTCCCTTCCCCAGCAAGCTACTATAGAGAAAATTTTCTGTAAATATACATGTTTGGTCGCTCCTTCTCTATTTCGGGGAATTTCTGCCAGACTTCCAGTACTCTGTAGCTCATTTCCAATTCCACACTCTCATCGGCTTAGGCAAGTCAGTGGCGGGCGTCGCATAAGACATTTTGACCCCATTTCAAAACCATCACTCTAGTTTTAATCTGTTGCGCCACCTTTTGAACATATCACTCTAGTTTTAATCTGTTTCGCCACGTCTTGAACAATCTAAAACTGGCACTATCAATGTCCATGTGGCTCCGACAATAATGTCTGCTTTTTTTTCACTGGAAGGAAAAAAAAGGGGGGGGGGGGGAGGATTCTGCCCATCACAAATACGATTCCGGGTATGGCGAGAATGCGAGCAATTCTCTTCTAGAACATTAAGCTCCAAATCTAAAAGACAAGGTAGCGGATCAAATTCTAGAGACAAGGAGCAGGAGAAAGTTGGTCACCACCTAAGTTCCAAGCTCTTGCTGACAGGTCACATTAGGAAAAAAAAATTACTTCCAAGCTCAAAACAAATTTCATCAACCAAACCTTACTCAGTAAAGCAGCATATACGACCAAATACATGAAGACACTGCACACACGAGTTTAAGAATACCAAAAGTGAGCTGCTCTCTCTCTCTCTCTCACATCTCTTCTCTCTCCTCTCTTTTCTCTCTCTTCTCTCTGTATCTGGGGTTTTTTTCGAGGGGGGGGGGCAGAATGTCAATCACAATGACACAACAACAACAACAACAACAACAACAACAACAACAACAACAACAGAATAATTCTTTCTCTTTTTTTTTTAAACCGAAAATGAGAAATGTTAGAAACCAGCATCCCCAAACAACAAACAAACAAACAAACAAACAAACGCAGCCATGGGCCAGTGCTCGTCAAAGAAACGAGTTAAAACATGAAAGAAGCACTTCACACAAAAAAACATAAACCGCCAGCGCCCGTGGAAATTAAAAGCTCGGAGCTTTAATGGATTCTCATTGTTAAACCATAGAAAAATGAAGATAAAACAAACGGAACAGTTAAAACGGATTACAAAATACATGGTATGCATTGGATCCACTAATAGACAGTCACAGAACGGTGTTTTTAAAAAACTATCACAACATCGCAGATAACTCTCCCCCCCCCCCCCCTCAATGAAAGAAAGAAAGAAAACAAAACAGATAAACAAGACATCAGACTACAGGAACAACAAACATTCGACCCTCCGGTAAATGAAACCCCCGCCTCGTCTCCAATTACAAGCCTCCACTAGAAACAGAATCAATATACGAGTATTTATCTAACGTCAATATTTAATATGACAGCAATTAACTTGACACCGGCTAATCATAGTCGGGTAAGTATAAAACCCGCGGTAAAATAGTAAAACTCGGTAAATCGCTGAGTTAATGTCGTTTTTTTTTTATTCTCTCTCGTCAGCAGATCAGTGAAGCGATGGTTTAATCTCGTTACTTTCCGTGCTCGAGCTATGGTGGTGAATTGCTTAGCTAA